>OX422221.1:458128900-458688900 GCA_949130495.1 Sambucus nigra | reverse complement strand
CAGATTAGGTATGACGCGGGCTTGAACCTCGTATACATAATGCTTGGGAGTCCTAAATTTTGGGTCTGATTTATCGGATAAATTTATGATTGACGTTGTCACTACATTACACTAGGGTTGAGGGATTGCATTCCCATCCTGTTTTCTCATCGTTTAAGTTTAGAAAGTTTTGATTCAATTTTTCACTCATAATTCAGGTAATTTAGTTAGTTGCATATTTCATCATAATTTCATAATTGCATTTAGTATAATCATTCCCAAAACCAAATATTTTCCTTTCTTTTTAGAGTCATCGTTAGGATTCCTCCGTCTTATCCCATCGTCACAACTCCGTTGTCCTTTTTCCCTGAGGGTCGATACCCGACTTGTCGGATTATTACTTGAGTGACAGGCTTGCACTTGAGCCTAGAGAGTACACACTTTAGAGACACATTCTGAGTCGTGTCAAGTTTTTGGCGCCGTTGCCGGGGAATTAGGTAGACTTAGGATTAGATTGAGCCAATCCAAAGCTTTGACCTAAAATTTCAAAAAAAAAAAATCAAAAAAAATTTTTTTTAAAAAAATTTCACCATCACCTCTCTTAAGCTTTAATGCAAAATTCTGAAACCACTCCCACACCCCATAATACTCCAACCAGCATTCACGAAAATCCACTTGTTGAGTATAATCCTGATAGTCCCCACACTCCAAATGCCCCACAGTTTTGGATCCCACTGCCTACACCGTCGCACTCTGTCTCTAGTAACACTCCATTCTCATTCGTAGGACACACTTCGAGCACACCCAGTGAGAGCGCCGAGTCGTCAAGTGAGAGAGAGATGTCGCAACATAGTAATGCACCTACTGGTGAGGACGAGCTTCCGTACCGCCCGTTGAGAGAATTCTTATATCCTGAGCGCACTGTCACTCCGGGATGCATTATACTCCCGTATAATGCCGAGCAGTTCCGTTTCAAAAATGGAATGATCCAAATGCTACCACATTACCACGGTATGGATTCTGAAAAGCCATACCTCCATATAAGGGAATTTGAGGACATGTGTGATACTCTCAATGATCAAACCTGCACACAAGAGGTAATCCACCTCAAACTCTTCCCCTTCTCGCTTAAAGATAAAGCTAAAGCCTGGCTATGGTCTTTACCTCCAAGCACGATTCCATCCTGGAATGAGCTACAGTCTAAATTTCTCAAGAAATTATTCCCACCACATCGAACAATTTCAATAAAGGCTCAAATTCAAGCATTCAGGCAACATGAAAATGAGCCATTCCATCGATGTTATGAACGTTTCAACGAGGTAGTGGCTTCATGCCCCCATCATGGATTTGATCCATCGCAAATCATCTCCTTTATCTATAATGGGTTAAATCTTAACTCCAAACAACTTGTTGAAACTATGGGAAGCGATCCGTTTGTCGATCTAGATGCCCACAATGCTGATCTTCACATGAGATATGTTGCCGAGACTACCCAATCCTGAGATACCTCTGACCCGAACACTCAAAATCGAAAGATACAATCCACCACTGCTCCATCGGCATCCGACCTATTCCACGTAGATAAGAATTATATGACGGATTGTCGATTGGACACCATTGAGAAACGATTGCGATACCTATGCGAGTTATATGGAAAAGGACCAGCTGGACCCATTTCAAACCCTGTCGTGAAGGTGTGTGCGATTTGTGAGGCGGGACATTCAACTGAGGAATGCCCGACGATACCCGCCTATAAAGTATTGTTGCAGGAGCAAGTTAGTGGTATAGGAGGCTTTAAGGGTAATTTCGGTGCCCCGCACGGGAATTCATACAACCCTTCATGGAAAAATCATCCCGGTTTTAGCTACGGGCGACAACACGCCGCAATGAACCCTCCTTCGCATGTTACCCCTCCTCCACCATAACAATTTCAACAAGCTCCACACATGCAAGGACATGTGCAAGCACCACCACCTCACGGAAATTATATCCCGCCACAGCGGAGAACTCTCGAGGATACCATGAATCAATTCATTGCAAGCCAGACTGCGACCAATGACAAATATGATCGTCTGATCGGCGACATAAATGCAAATCTGTCAAAGATACAATCCTCGTTGAGTGTTCAAGAGAAAGGTAAATTTCCTGCCCAAGGCCAATGACCTCCCCAAGGTCAAACTAGTGTTAGCTCCACATCCATTGAACATCAGGAGCAATGTCAAGCAGTGACCACTCTTTGTAGTGGAAGAGTCGTTGATTTATCACCTCCTCCACACGACACAACAAAAGACAAAGAGATTTCGCCCGGCACGAAAGAGGCCGAAGATGTCCCCTTGAACGAGAGTGACAAGGAAGACACTAGTGAGCCTGAGGTGGTAGTGAAACCACCATCCGCAGCACCATTTCCTCGAAGGTTGATTCCCGCTTAAAAAGGGAATCCACGTGATGAAGTGCTAGAAGTACTTAAGCAAGTAAAGTTGAATTTACCCTTCCTCGATGCCATCAAGAAAATTCCAGCTTATGGCAAAGTTATCAAAGATTTGTTGACGGTAAAAAGGAAGATGAAGGTAAAAAAGAATGTCTTTCTAGCCCAGAACGTGAGCTCCATTCTACTAAATGATCTCTCGCCTAAATTCAAAGATCCCGGTGCACCCACTATATCCTGCATCATTGGAGAAAATAGAATTGAGAAAGCCTTACTTGACTTGGGGGCAAGCGTAAACATACTCCCTTACTCCATTTATAGGCAACTTGATTTGGGAACCTCAAGCCCACAAAGGTCACTCTCCAATTAGCGGATCGGTCAGTGAAGATTCCACAAGGCATAGTCGAGGACGTGATCGTCCAAGTTGACACTTTCTACTTCCCGGTAGATTTTATCATCTGGGACACGGAGCCCTCCTTCAAATTGAGCAATCATATTCCCATCATCCTTGGGCGGCCTTTCTTGGCTACAGCTAATGCAATCATCAATACAAGAAATGGGCGAATGCAACTCACTTTTGGGAACATGATGTTGGATACTAACATCTTCCACATAACCCAAAATGCAGGGGAGGAAGATGATCTTCACGCGGTGAGCCTCATCGACGAGGTAGTAGAAGAGTACTTTGAGGAAAATTTCTGTGGCGACGCTTTAGAGTCCTGTTTAGCGACGAGCTATGAGTGTGAGGGGACGTATACCCACTTCGAGAGGGAGGTTGGAAGGTTGAGAGAATTACTCGATGAGAGTACGTCAGATGAGGACGTGAGAGAGGTTAATTGGGTTTCTAGATTTGAGGAATTACCTCCGAGGGATACACACATGGCTCCCTCCAGTGAAAAATTTCCAACCCTCGAATTAAAAAAACTCCCTTCCCATATTAAATATGCATACCTAGGAGAGGATGAGACATTTCCTGTTGTTATCTCCTCTAGCCTAGATGAAGGGCAGGAGGGTAAATTATTGAGAATTCTGAGGAAGCACCAAAGTGCTTTTGGTTGGTGCATCGCTGATTTGAAGGGGATAAGTCCTTTGATTTACACTCACAAGATTCATCTCGAAGAGGATGTCAAGCCCTCTAGAGAAATACGAAGAAGACTGAACCCCAACATGAAAGAAGTTATGAGAACCGAGATCATCAAATTATTGGATGCCGAGATTATCTACCCAATCTCGGATAGCAAATGGGTGAGCCCTATTCAATTCGTCCCGAAGAAGTCGGGTATGACTGTGATTGAGAATGCTAAGGGAGAGCTTGTTCCCCAACGCACCACCACCGTTGGCGCGTTTGCATTGACTACCGAAAACTCAATGCGGGAACTAGGAAAGACCATTTCCCCTTGCCATTCATTGATCAAATACTTGAGAGAGTTGCGGGCCACCCTTATTATTGCTTCCTTGATGGTTATTCTGGATATAACCAAATTGAGGTGGATGTACTTGACCAAGAGAAGACGACCTTCACTTTCCCTTTTGGTACGTTTGCCTACAAATGTATGCCATTTGGCATGTGTAATGCACCCGCGACTTTTCAAAGGTGCATGTTGAGCTTATTTAGCGACATGGTCGAGAGAGGACTTGAAGTGTTCATGTACGATTTCAGCATATTTGGCACCTCTTTCGATCATTGTTTGGACAAGTTGGAAAAAGTACTTACCCGATGTGTGGACAAAAACTTAGTGCTGAATTGGGAGAAGTGCCATTTCATGGTCACCGAGGGAATAGTTCTTGGCCACATTGTTTCATCCAACGGAATAGAGGTTGATAGGGCTAAGATAGATGTCATAGCTGATCTTCCCCCGCCGAAATCGCTGAAAGACGTGCGCTCTTTCTTGGGCCACGCGGGGTTTTATCGAAGGTTCATTAAGGACTTTAGTGCCATCGCTAGGCCCTTAAGCAACCTACTCATGAAGGACAACCCATTTGAGTGGACAGAGGCATGCCAAGGCTCCTTTGATAAGTTGAAAAACATGCTAGTGTCCGTTCCCATCATACAAGTTCCGAATTAGTCCTTACCATTCGAACTTATGTGTGACGCAAGCGATTACGCGATCGGGGCGGTTTTGGGCCAACGTAAAGATAAGCAAGATCATGTCATCTACTACGCTAGTCAGACTCTTACCGGACCTCAACTCAACTACTCTACCACGGAGAAGGAGTTGCTAGCGGTAGTCTTTGCCCTCGATAAGTTCCGTTCCTATCTCATTGGTTATCCCATTACTATTTTCACCGACCACGCGGCTTTAAAGTATCTACTTGTGAAGAAAGACGCCAAGCCGCGCCTCATAAGGTGGATCCTACTCCTACAAGAGTTCAATCTATCCATCAAAGACAAGAAAGGAGTAGAAAATGTCGTTGCCGACCATTTATCTCGGCTTTCGTCCAACGTACCTAGTGATCCCATACCCATAGACGATCACTTTTCGGATGAGCAACTATTTACTACTTCTTCGTATCCTTGGTTTGCGGACATAGTGAACTATCTTATCACGGGAGCCGTCCCTCCCGATTGGACATCACAAGATAAGAAGAGGTTCCTCAATTGGTCGCGCATGTTCTTTTACGATGATCCCTTCCTCTTTAAATATTGCGCCGACCAAATCATCCGACGATGTGTACCGGATGACGAGATTCCGAAGGTCATCCAATTTTGTCATTCGGAAGCATGTGGAGGCCATTTCTCGACGAAAAAGACGGCCGCTAAAATTCTGCAATGCGGCCTCTATTGGCCCACAATCTTTCGGGATGCGAATGACGCTTGCAAGTCATGCAATAGGTGCCAACGAATGGGAGCCATTTCTCGACGAGACATGATGCCCCTTACCCCCATACTCATAATTGAAATATTCGATTGTTGGGGTATTGACTTCATGGGTCCCTTCACCCCGTCCTTTGGTTTCCTATACTAACTAGTCGCGGTAGACTACGTTTCTAAATGGGTGGAAGCTATAGCTACTAAGACTAATGACAATAAAGTGGTGATAAAGTTCCTACAGGAACACATACTTTCTCGCTTCGGTGCACCGAAAGCGATAATTAGCAATAATGGCACGCAGTTTTGCAATAGGCCATTTGAGAAGCTCATGAGAAAGTATGGCGTCGTCCACAAGGTTGGGATGACATATCACCCACAGAAGAATGGGCAGGCCAAGCTAGCGAATCGGGAGATCAAGAACATTCTTGAAAAGACCGTCAATCCTACCCGGAAATATTGGTCCCTTAGATTGACCGATGCACTATGGGCCTATCGTACCGCATTTAAGAATAAACTTAGCATGTCTCCTTTTCGTTTTGTGTATGGAAAACCTTGCCATCTTCCTGTTGAGCTCGAACACAAAGCGTATTGGGAAATTAAGCAATTGAACTATGCCTTGGACAAAGCCGGTGAAGCCCGTAAGATTCAATTGAATGAGCTAGAAGAACTACGCAATGATGCGTATGAGAATGCTAAAATTTCAAAAGAAAGGATGAAACTCTCTCATGATAGCATCATTCGACGAAAAGAGTTTCATCCCGGGCAAAAAGTTCTTCTCTACAACTGTCGGCTTCATCTCTTTCCGGGCAAGTTGCGGTCACGATGGTCTGGCCCGTTCGTCGTGAAGAACGTTTTTCCCCATGGAGCTGTTGAACTTGACGATTTAAAAGGGGAAAACACGTTCAAAGCAAATGGACAATGCCTAAAGCCATATCTAGAGGTGTGTGAGTATGAGGTCGACACAATTTGGTTGTCGGACCCCGTTTACGGGGTCAATTGAGCTGAGAACGTAAGGTCGTTGCACCCCCGACGCGTATGGGGTGAGTTTGTGTGTATAGTAGTCGTGTGTGAATAGGTTAGTTAGGAGTCAGAATCCTGAGTTACAAAAGAGATCGGTTAGCACGCACTTCGAGGGAGTTAGTACGCAATACGAGGCCGAATTCGAGGAATTTTTAGGGAGCCCGAGGGTCTAGGATGTTTTTAGGGGCCTTATGCACAAGTTAGAGGATGAGAGAGCACCTTGAAGCGGAGAGAAGAGTGAATTCTAGTGTTCGGACCAGCATGTCACCCCGAACCCCATCCAGAACCGGTTCGGGGGGTGAACCGGTTCGGGGTACCTGGCAAATTCACCCCCCCAATTTCAAATTCATTCCCCTTCCCTCCATTCTTCCCCCCATTCTCCCCATTCGTTTTTACTTCCTCCAAATACTTCCCTCCTTCCCAAATTCATCCCAATTCACTCCCTCCCTCCTCTCCTTCCCACCCATTCCCATTTCCCACCAAAATCTCACCCCTTCACACCTATAAATACCCCCCCACCCCTCCTCCATTTCTCACACCAAAACAATCTCCCTCACTCTCTTCTCTCCCATATCCTTTTCCCTCTCCCTCTCTCTTTCCTTCAAAATGCCGCGCCCTCGCCGCACCGATATCCGCCCCAAGAAATATGATGCTACCACCATCCTTGATGACGCGGGTAAGGGGGTCTTTCGTAGCGTCCAAGAACGTCATTGGGCCGAGCAATACTTCTCGGCCACGCGCCCCATCCACATCGAACGCTTCGTTGATTGGGGCCAACTTCCGGGCGATGTCACCGCCCTATTCGACCGCTGCGGGTGGTGCTCTTTCCTGGACCCAACGAGCAGCAACATGTTTGACGCCTCCATTCGCCAGTTTTATGCGACCTTGGTTCGCAAATCCACCACGCTTCACAAGGCATACCGTGACGGTATCACTATTCCCTTCTCGGCGGCCATCATCGCACGCAAAATGCGTGCCAAAGGGGTGATCCTCCCCGTGCCCTTCCAATACCCCAACAATGGTACCCCCCATACCAAAGAAGAATGCATTGCACGCATGGCACCCGGGGTGGCATGGGTGCGCGAATCCTTTCCTATTGGTGGTTTGTCCGCTACGGTGCGCTTCACGCACCTCATTGCTTGTGGGGCCATCCACCAAACCACTAATGACTCGGTGGTCCGGTTACGGCACGCTAATTTCCTCTATTACTTTTTGGACCCCGAGAGCACCATCAACCTTGCCCAGCTCTTCTACGCGGATATCCTCAATGCCTCCTACGATGAATATGGCAAAACTGCACTCCCGTACGCCCGTTTCATTACGGAGCTATTGATGGAAGTTGGAGTAGATGACCCCGGGCAACAAATTCGCCTTCCTCGCCCCATTGGCGGCACGTCTACCACTCGAAGTAAACGCCAAATGCGTGTAGCTCACCCCGACCGTCCCATTCTCGATGAGGATGTAGACGAGGAAGCTCATGACTCCCCGATGATGGACGTCGATGAGGACGAGTTTGATGATGATGTGGAGGATTCCGATTTCGAGCCCGCGGGGGCAAACTTCGAGAGTCGCCTTTCGGCGGTTGAATCCCATCTCGACGGGTTCATCAACCAATACAATCAAGACCAAGCGGCTTACCGAAGGGACACCCGGATGATGTACCAACTCCAAGTGCACCTTCACCAACTCAACTTCGGCGGTCCTCCACCCCCTTCTATTATGACCCGTATGATCCAAATGCACCCGACACCTCCCACCCACCTCCACCATGACCTATGATTGTTTTTATATTTTGGTGTGGATGTCAGTTGTTGTAGGAATTTCACATTGCTCACAGTTGCTTTCTCATTTCTTATATAACACAGGCTTCTCATTGTGATTATACAATCTTGTATTTTTTTCATATTTGTTTGTTTTATTTTTCCGCACTTATTATTCGCTTTGAGTTAGATTTTAGTCCTTTTTTCTTGAGGACAATACAAAAGTCTAAGTTAGGGAGGGTCACAAGTGCGTATTTCTAAAACTTCACAAATTTTCAAAAATGCCCAAAATTTTCCAAAAAAATCATAAAATCTTGAAAAACCCAAAAATATTTTTTTTCAAAATAAATAAAAATTGGAATTCAAATTTTTCAAAAATATCATTAAAAGTCGAATTGGAGTCTCAAATTGTAAACATCCAACATACACAAAGCCGAAATTGACCAAATATGGAAATTGAGCGAAAATTGACGACTTAACGAATAAATGTGGAGATTAACAAACCCGGTGAGATTCGAGCCTATCACGTTTTGAGAGTTTTTAAATCATTCCGAGTTAATTGTTAACTCAAGGTTCTTTTTAGCACTTAATAAGTTGTCAAGGATATCAATCCTTTCATTTTGATCGATTTTGAAAAATGTGTGCAATATTGCCTTGAAAAACGTGCCAAATTAGTCTCCAAACCTAAATTCACCTCGAAACGCATATGGTAACGCAATTGGCATTTTGGACAATGAAGTAGGCCCTCGTTTGTCACCCCAAAAATATTGGCTAGAAAAAGTAGCGAAAAATCACCCTTTACAACCCAAATTGAGCCGAATAATTTTCCCTTTCGTTTGACAACCCGAAAAACCCAAAATAGCCGGAATTGTGAAAAATGAAAAATTCAGATTTCAAGTCAAAAAAGTGCATATAAAGGGGCAAGAAACAAAATAACATGCTCAACAAAAACAACAAGAAAAAAAATAGAAAAAGAAGAAAAAAATGAGCAATAGCCCGAAAAAAGCACAATTGAACATCATTAATGACGTTTCCAATTCCAACCTTCCATACCTCCTTCATTTTACCCAATGCAACCTTCAACCCGAAAAAGTCCTAACCGAGTCCAAATTGCGAAAATTGATTACCGCGTGGAGAGCTAAGACACCAAAAGATAATATAAGAGGCTAAGTGCGCGAAATAAAGGCAATGTTCCCGTTTTTAAAATCGTAATCCGTTGATGAGATCCTTTCGCCATGAAATTTCCATCTTTCTATTATATGCGTGAACTTGCTTCCCTTACATTTACTCTTTATATCACGCATACCGAGAGAATAGCCATAATCCGAGAGATTCGTTTGTGAGAGCGTTCCGTGAGAAATTGAAATCAAAACGAACTTTCGGATAAGTAACATAATGATCAATCAGTGAAAATTGGCAGTTATATTTCCGGCTTCGCACACACACACTACGGTTTGAGACTCGTAAATATGACTTGATGATGACTATTTTCTAGAAAAGTTTGAATTGCTCAATTTTTGCGTATTTTGAATTTTCTTTGAGTCGAATTTTGTGGGTATATTCACTGCAAACCCTCACGAGACACAACTCGTCCTACTAGGGTAACCTAGAGGTTTAAAGGCTTGTTGCATGCGCTAAATGCAATCGCTTGCCCGCGAAAGAGGTGCTCTATCCCAATAAAGTCCTTGAAGGGTCCTTAACTCATAATTTCATTCTTTTACATTGCTCGGGATGCGCAAAGTTCTAAGTTAGGGGGGTTTGATTGGGCATAAATATTGTATATTTATTCCCCTAATTTTAGTACATTTGTGAACCCGAGTGATGTAACATATATGGATTTGATTCACATTTATGCTACTAACCTTCGTTGCAAGTATTTCGTATTTGGTGCTTCTCTTATTGGTTTTACAGGTTAATTATGAAAGCAATGCAAAAGAGGAAGCAAGACGATGCAAGAAAAGCTAAGAAGGCAAGTTCAAGGGCAATTCGGTAATTTTTCAGCCCGATCCGGAAGGAGAAGTCAACTGGAAAGTTGAAGAGCTCGGAAAAATGAGAACACTGGAAGAAACGGTACCCAAATCCGAGCTATGGTTGATGATTTATGCCCAGTTGAAGTTGAAGAAAAAATCCAAGAAAGGAAGAAAAGAAAAGCCAGAAAAATTCTAAGTGTAGCACTCCAAGCCAGCATACATTCGCGAACCCCAGGCCGAACCGGTTTGGGGGGCGAACCCGTTCGGGGTACAGGCCGAACCGGTTCGGGGTCCCTGATGCGCGAATTTGCTCCTTTATTCTGATTGGTTCCCAAGATTCCTTTTAGGTTAAAACTCTCCAAAATAGTGGGGAACGTGAGCAGCAACGGGGGAGGAGCCATTAGGGATAGTTTTAGTCAGTTTTTGATAGAGAGAAATAGGGAGGAGCATCTAGGAACATCAAGGGAATTAATTGCTTCAAGATTCAATTGTTACGGGTTTGTTTTTCAAGTTTTAATTCAAGATTCAAGATTCTTGTGATTGTTCTTGCATGCTTAGTTTCCGTATTCGATTCAACTTATTGTTGCGTTCATAATACATATTTACATGCTTTAATCGAGTTTCATCATGAATTCTTACACATGCAACTTTATTATTTCATGCATTAGTCCATTTAACATGTCCGGCTAGGTTTAAAAGGTTGGGATGCATGAACCCAACCTGATGTGTTAGTGCATGTGTATAACGTTAATCCGATGAATTTAACGATAAATTTTGATCGTATTGCGTAATTACATAATAATTGTGGATCTTTATATCTCGTTTACCTTTGGGTACTTGTGATGATTTAGAGTACAATTTGAGTGCAATTACCGCGATAACGATTTACTCATCCTCAGATTAGGTATGATGCGGGCTTGAACCTCGTATACATAATGCTTGAGAGTCCTAAATTCCGGGTCTGATTTATCGGATAAATTTATGATTGACATTGTCACTGCATTACACTAGGGTTGGGGGATTGCATTCCCATCCTGTTTTTTCATCATTTAAGTTTAGAAAGTTTTGATTCAATTTTTCACTCATAATTCAGGTAATTTAGTTAGTTGCATATTTCATCAAATTTCATAATTGCATTTAGTCTAATCATTCCCAAAACCAAATATTTTCTTTTCTTTTTAGAGTCATCGTTAGGATTCCTTAGTCTTATCCCATCGTCACAACTCCGTTGTCCTTTTTCCCTGAGGATCGATACCCAACTTGTCGGATTATTACTTGAGCGACAGGCTTGCACTTGAGCCTAGAGAGTACACACTTTAGAGACACATTTTGAGTCGTGTCATTGACCGTGACAATATTATAAGAATTTTCATGATCATTGACCGTGACAAGACCGTGACAACTTTTCTTATCGCGGTCATTGGCCGTGACAAGTCTGGTTTGCTAAATGGTGCCAATTTGGCCTTTTTGGTGTAGTGATTTAAGCATGAGGTATCAAGACATCTAAGTGCAAGAATAACCCATCAAAATGACAACTTAAAATTTTTAAAACATGAATTTATAATTAATTCTTGAGGTTTAAAAATACACTCTCGTGTAATTTTAAGCGAATAGCGATTTTTTTTATTTCAAATCAAACACGTCGAAATATGTGTGAAATTAAATTAACATGAGTAATTTAATTAGTCATAACAAACATCACCTAAATTCCAAGTAGTTAAACTACTCACACATCATATTTGACATACAAATATTGCAAGATGAAATAATAATTTTCATTAATAAATGTCAACTTACAAAAATCACGTGCAAGATGTGAGTTACAATACACAATATGCTCCTCCAAAGTCTTCCTCAAAAATACTCTCTACAGAGATTTTTTATCTCTCAAAGTGTGTGTTTTTTTCTATCCAAAAATGTATCTCCTTAATTCGAAATTGGCCCATAATTTATACCCAAAAAAATCTGCATACTAAGAGAGTAGGACAAAATGGGGTATAAAATGTGGGTTTTTTGGGGGTCTTGGTACTGGGCAGGTGGGGAAGTGGATGATGGTGTGTTAGTGGGTTTATGGTTTTATTGGTTATGGGGTTTTTGGAGAGAGAGCGTGGGTTTTGGTGGTAAGGTGGATGATGCTGAATAGTGATGTGTTGTTAGATTGGGTGTGAGTGTGTGTAGGGGTTTAGGGGTGAGGGTGAGTGTACGTTAGGTTATGAGTGTGTAGGATAATGTGTGTGTGAGTTGTTTGGGTGTATGTGAGTGTAGGGTAGTTAGTATGTGTGTGTGTCTATTTTGTACCTAATTAATAAAAGTAAAAATAGCACTTACCCAATATTTACAACAACTAAAATAATTATAATCTATTAAAACTAAAAATTAAATTCTAACCTAAAAATAAAAAATAAAAAGACATAAAATAAAATAATATTAATAAACCTAATCTAATAAGAAAATTATTAAATTAATAATAAAAATAAAAATAAAAACTCACGCCTATATTATTTACTGAAACAGACTTAGTACTGGATAAAATGACACACATACTCACACGCACTACTATATTTACATAAAATGGTAAAACACTAAAGAAAATAAAATAGTAAAATTGACTCGAAAAAAATATAAAATAATAAAAATAACCCTACACACAAATGAAGTATAAAAATTACTAAAAATATGTACACAACTCAAATAAAAATATATAATACAAACTAAACACACACACACACACACACAAGGTGTAGGTATGGTTTGGGCTCGGTTTAAGGGTTGGATTGGGTTAGGGGAATGCGTTTGACTTCAGGGTTGACTTTTGACTTTATTTCCGTTCCGAACTTTGAATGGCTATAATTTCTTCATTTCAACTCCAATTGACACGTCGTTTGAACCCAAGCGTCCCTTGATTCAAGGCCTTTAATTTTCGCCTTTGGTCCGAGTCCGAAATCAGTCATTTGAAGTTAAAATATTGCCTTTGAAGGTGCATAAGGGACCTTTTCATGCCCAATTTACGTCCGGACTTCACCGCTTTCTTTTTAAACCTGTCAATACTCAAAAACAAACTTGTACATGATATTAGCAATGAATATAAGATGTGAGCGTGAAGTTCTCAAAATTGCATTATTAACCCCATTTATTCTGAAATTTGTATTTTTCTTTTAAATGATAAAAATGACTCTAAAAGTATTTTATTTATAACAAGGCCTAGATTTGGATATAAATAATACAAAATAATTCACTCATCATAGTCACGAAATATCCAATGTCGAGGTGTATGAGCACCCAAGCTATTCATGGAGGCTTGATCACCCTTCTATGCAATATGAATACCAACCCCATGTTATGGATCCGTATGGTTTCCAACAATTTTCATGTCAACCTAGTGCACCCCATCCCAATTAGTTTCCTCACTATGCTACCCATGATTATCAATCTTTTGTCTCTCACGAAGGCCATCCTCTCGTGTATGACGAAATTGATCCCACTCCACATACTTCATATGCGTATTCTCTGTATAGTCCTGTTAATACTGCACTGGGTCCACCTCCACCACCACCACTACCGCCACCCGCCCACACTTCACCCCCACCTTGCACATCCTCTCTCGAAAGCATCTTTCAAAAGTTCATCCTCGAGCAAGCGCAAACTCTTCAATCTTATAATGACGCCCTTCAACGGCTTGAACAAAGATTAAATGAATTTGAGTGTGCGAGAGAGTCGAATTCCAACCCAAGTCAACCCATTGTTGTCCCCACGTGCAGTGCTGATGAGTCATCTTGTGACATACATATTGAGTATGACCAACCCTAGTACCCCGAGAATCTTGACGTTGAGACCACCTCATGGTCCGGGCCCAAGTTGACAATTGTGTTGACTTATCCAAAGACTGTGAGACTGATCAAACCCCGCGTTCTCCTTATGAACCCACTATTGTGGTTCATATTTTCCCTCCCGATGAATCTAAAAATACGCCCGAGTCTACACCTATTAATCCCATTGTATGTGTTCCCGAGGAACCGATTTATTATAGGTTATCTCTGGCTACGAGTGCTCACCCTTGTCTCGATATTGCATATGAGATGGTTTTTACCTCTCCGAATATGGATCATCCCGCCACATGCTTGGCTCACTTTGAGTCTGATTTTGATGTTGATTCTTTTATCTCGAATTTGAATGCCTCGTTAGATTTTTCCACCACTTCGGATGGTTACTTACTGGTAGATAAGTTGATCACTCAATCGTTTACTTACACACCTCCTCCTACGAGTGCCCTTGAGGATCATTCTGAGGCTTATAAGGAGTGTGTCTATTCTAAATTTTAGTTGGATCATCTTCACCCACCCTTTATCCCAATCGATCCACCCTTTGTACCACCTGACCCACCCACTGTCCCTTCTACCCCACCACTTGGTTTGTACCTAGCTCTTGTACCTCACATATTCCCATCCATGTATTTAGATCCTCACCTGAATCCACAATCCACCCTAGTGCTCCACGTTCACATTCGGTAATTTTTCATCACACTCGACATCTATGAGAGTATTTGTGCTACTCTCAACTTTCGTGACACCAAGATTTTTCTTTCATGCCCATTACTCATCTTTCGTGGTCATTTTTATCCCCGTGAGCTCCTTAACGTGTCACGATGCGACCATTATCATCATCCATTTATGAAATGGTCATGCGCTTTCTATGAGGCCCACCCCATCACTATTGCCAAACCATTTTGCCTACCTATCCAAGCGGTTAACCATTCTTATAGGGCCCTTGTTTCCCTCACCTTTACACTCAATAAGGCCCGTGATCGGTGCCTCTTGACCCTCACCCTTACCTGTCTTCGTCCCACCCTTCTCCCCACCCACCTTTAGTCCATCGATGCTTTGCATTGTGTGAAACACTATGCCATACAAGTGCATTAACCTTTTAGCCTTTATCCAACAAGACTGATGTTTTAGTCTTATTTGGGGGTGATTCACATCACCTACTCCATTTCTTCCACCCGATGTATCCTAGATTATATCTTATTTTAGGGTGAGTTTCGATCAGTCTGGCTGAAGACATTAAACTTAGCGTTACCGGGACGCAGCCCGTCATTTATTATTTCTGATTATGAGTCTTATCCTGTTTGGGGGTGGTGTGTCACATCACCCAATGATTTTCACAATCTTTATTGACTTTACATATTTTTGGGTCTCATCTGTTCTTCAGGTTCCACCTTTTCTCCATCATGCGGTACATTTTCACCAAAGGTTCATTATGGTAATATCTTTCCTCCCTTGTGCTTCTTATTTTTATATATAGTTTTAAACATCGAGGACGATGTTCTTTTTTGTTTGGGGGTGGGAAATTTATCAAAATCGTAATTCTTTTGAAAAAATTTCAGAAACCAATCATTTTAAATTCTTTTTGTGCAGTTTAACTCAATTTTTTATTATGACATGAACTGTCTATCAGTCTTCTTTTAGAAATCTCGAAATATCCTTGTTCGAACTCAAAATTACGCTTTTTACCATAAAATTAATTAATACCTCTTAAAGAATACTTGCACCGTGAATTCCTAAACTCGATAATATTGCACCATCACGTTTTACAATCAAAAGTTGAAGAGTATCAACATTCTCAAGTGGAGACTTAAACCCGTGAGACTTGAGCTTTTAATCTTTTTGAGGGTTTTAACATAATCTCCGAGTCACAAGTTGACTCAACTTTCTTTGGGTACTACACTTAGTCGTCGCATGATCTCATTATTTTTTAAATTGGCATAATCACTGAGAATGACATAACTTTCGAGTTGTAAGAAACATGTGTCTTGTACTTTGTCTTGAGCACCGAACCATTTTTACCATACACCTATCTTTTTCCCTATCACATTATCATTCACCCATTATATGTCCATATTTACCTTGTCCACATATCTTCCCCACACCATCCATATATCATTTTTAGTCATTACCATCTATCATTTTCTGAGAAAAAGAGTGTTTGAAATTGTCGATGTAAATTGTCTTCATTTATGTTATGAAAAGAAAAATGCATCACGAAAAAAAAATGAGAAAAAATGAGAAAAACAAAAAAAATAGAAAAGCATAAGCAGAGAAAAAAAGAAAATAAAAAAAAAAGAAAAAAAAGAAAAAAGATAACATGCGATCATAAATAGAAAAATGAAGACATTAGTTATTCAAATTGTGTTCCACTTTTCTCAAAAACACCACCCTCATGTCATCCATCTTATTCATTTTATTTTTCCCTCATCCGTTACATAAATCCAATTTTCACCCTTGGTGAGATGTTCGGGCAAACGAGAAGTCTATATGGTGAATAACTCAACATTCTCGACATAATCGTTGGCATTTGTTCATGAGATCAAATTTCTCTCATGTATTCATCGTTTCTTATAAGTGTGTGAGATGTTTGATCTTGTTTACATTTACTCACCTCCTCACACACTAGAGAGATATACTTACCCAATTCTTGGAGAGTTCAATTCAGAGAGATTTATCTTGTGAGAATTGAAGTCAAAGTTTTGATTGTATAAAGGCGATCTAAGAATTACTCTAATGATACTTAAGATTATTTCACACAAAACATGTTGAGTTTTAGGAAGGATTACACTTTTGATTTTAAGTAATTGTGTGCCTTACTTTGATAGTTGAACACAGTGTTCCTTGATGACTTTTTAGTTGGGTTGTATAGCTCTTTATCGTCAAATAAGAAACTGTATTTTAATAAAAAAAAAAATTGTGGGTTCATTCACTGCAAAACCTCACGAGACACCACTCGTCCCGTAGGGAAACCTACATGTTTAACGACTTTTTGTACATGCTAAGTGCAATCACCGATGCTTGCGAAAGTGGCACACTTTTTGTCACTCATCTCTATTTCTCTCTATTTTTGCTCGGGGACTAGCAATGTTCTGCTTGGGGGTGGTGTGATAAGCACCCAAAAGTGTCTATATTATACCATAAATAGATGCATTTTAGTAACTCGTTTTTAATAAAAATGGCCTTATGTATTATTTATTTATTTCTCAAGTCAATATGATGTTGCGGTATCAAATTGTGCTAATTCGGTGTAATTGCGATAAAGTAGCGGTTAAAAGCGATCAAAGAAGAAAATTAAAGCGACAGTGAAGGCTGAAGTCCTATTTGAGCTTGTCCGACCAGTTCCATTTCCCTAAACACAATCTATGCTAAATCTAAGACTAAACCGAGCCCAAACCATCAGTCGAGCCCCATGTGTGTTTAGTTTGAATTTTTTTTAGATTTTTATTTGAGTCATATATAATTTTTAGGATTTATTTTATATTTTAATTATGTGCATTGTAAATATTAGGGTTCGAGTGTTTTTAATCTATGTTCAGGTATTTTTATGTAAATATAATAGGTGTACATGTTATTATATTTTTATTCGACTTATTGTTTTTAGTTTTTAATTTTAATTTTATTTTATTTTATTAGCTTAGTTTTATTATTTTATTTTATTTTATTTTATTTTACTTGAGTCTTTTAGTTATAAATTAGGATTTTCATTTTTTTAATAGATTTTATTTAGTTTATTAATATTATGTTTTTAATTGAGTCTAAAGTGTTAGCTAATTTTATTTTAATTTTAAGAACAAATTAACACCCCCCCCTTGCTATTCACTCCACTACACCCAAACATCACTCCCACCATCTTCCACCCAACACTTTACTCTCTCTCATCTCACCATTAAACCTAGAGCTATACCCGACAACCCTGACCGGACTTAATGCATATACTTCAAAACCCGCTTGTAACCACCAATAAAATCACCCTGATTTCAACCCCGGTACCCCATAACCCGATTCCAACCACAGAATCCATGTCCGGCCAAAACTCCAGCTTTAACCGAACCCATTTCCCTCCTAACCCGAACACAATCACCTCCAACTCGAAGCCCATATCTGGTCAGTCAAAGCTACTGCAAACCACCACCGTTTGAACCAATTTGATACCCGAACAAAAACCCGTGCCCGACCTGCATGGTCCACTTCCATACACTAAAAGCCGAGATGCAAACCTAAACCACATGCAACACGTACCCGGATACACCTCTAAACCCATTTCCAACCTCAACCTGAAAAAAATATACCCCATTTTCCCCAACAAACATACCCAATTGTCAAGCCAAAAAATCGAATGACTACAAGCAAAATCAAGAAAAACAAACCCGAAGTGCCAAATCCTCAAATAAAATCTTTGACTTGGTTTCTTTTTGAAATATCCAAATATCTCTCAAACCAAGAGTTGTGGGTGATTATAAAAGAAAGGCTTCATCTCATTAAAAGAGCCTCTCACACAGTGAGACGGTAGAGAGAGAAAACTAGTGTAGTCTTTGTACATATTAGGAATAAAAAATAAACTCAGAAAAATAAAAAAAATAGTTTAGCTTTAGAATAGATTTTTAGGTTTATTTTTGCTTTTTTCTTTGTAATCAAGTGTTGATATTTTAAAGACGTTGAAGGCATGTCAGGACGCATTTCAAGAACATGATTCGACACGAAAATTTGCATATTGTATTTCTTTTTCTTGTTTCATTTTATATTATTCTTGACATGTATTTGATTGTTGTGTTATATTCTAATATGATAATGTTAGGCTAAACACCCCGTTCAAGGGGTGGGACGAAACTGGGTAAGGAAAATTTATTTTCAATTGTCACATATTAATTTATGTATATAGAGATAGTGAATTAATTTTGATTTAATATTTGATTTTGGAATCGAACTAGAGATAGGTTTTTCCTAAAATTTGAATATTACCTCAGATTTGCGATTCTAGAATTCATATTTTTATATAAATCGATCTTAGCGGATGATTTCTTTAAAGAGAGTAAAAATCCATTTTGCAGAGTAGTGGAATTTTTAAATGAATTTTCTTAAAAAGACATTATTGAATTTATGATTGTAACGAGAGTTAAATTGTAAATTTAATATTATCTCGAAAATTTTCAATTCAATATATTAAGAAATTAAAAATAACTAAACATGCAGTGTAATCCCATCTCTGGAATCTTCTTACATTTATCACACCTGGTTACATATTATTTTTTGTTTACGTAATCACATTTGATTTTAGCATTAATTAGTTAATTCTCCCTTGAAATGTTCTTAAAAAAATAATTGAAAAATAAAATGATTTTAATAAAAAAAATTGAAATTGCAAGAATTCACGCTATTTCTTTCACCTTGAAAGTTAGATTGATACCCGTACTTACCACGATTCGAGTTGTTTAACAAGTTTTGTAGGTAATTCAAGGGAATTTTGAGACTAGGCTTTTGAAGACAACGACAATACACACAAAAAGCCTCTTGTCATTGTTTTAATATAGTAGGTGTAATGGTACTCTTATTTACAAGATAAGTAATTTAAAATATGTGTATGAACATAGCGAGCCTAAGCTTTTTTATTGAAATGGTGGTGACACACATATACTGTTTATGCAACTTTATTCAAAATAAACTAAGAATATACATATATATACGGAAACAAAAGCTCCCTGTCTTATTAAGACGTTTCTTATGGAGAGAGGCAATTTCATCTGTATCATTAGTGAACCATCCGTTTGTGTTGATTTTGGTCGTGAGGGCAGGAGATTCCTTTTATTTTCTTTTGAACTAGCGAATGCCATTTCATGCAACTCTGGAATCGGTGTGTCGTCCTTCAGACAAGATAGGATGTCGTTTATAGGGATCCCTTTATGAGTGTGTACATTGATGATTCGTCCCAAGATGCGGGGCGTTCGGAGGGGCATTTGTTTGGTGTTTATTTCTTTAGGAAAAAGGGTTAGTGTGTCTTTCATTTGGGCTTCTTTTGACTATTTCCTTCATAACACCTGCCTTGTGTGTTATTTTTTAAATAAGGATAACTCTACGAAGATTTAAAATTCATTAGAGTAATATTTATACTCAAAGCTTATTAGTTTATTTAGACATCACCAACCCCTTCATAGTGAGGGAACAAGGACCATAAATAGGGTTTCACGTAATGTAGGATTTTCTCTGTTTGTTTAGACTGATCCTGGAGTGATATCTCAAGTTGCCTACATATTTCCAATTCAAAGACAAATGTGTGTCTTTATTTGAATGTCTGAGATAAAAATATAGCAAATAATCAGGTCTATGTGGTTCTCTTAAAATAAAAAGTTGGGTGATTAAAGTATTTTAGTTGACTTCAAATGAAAGGTTGGTGGCTCAAGTGGGATTTTTGATATAGGGTTATGAATGTGTTTGAGCTTGCATAGTCTTCCCTTCCCATCACGACCGATTATTTTTATGTTAAATCAATTTTTTCCTTTTCACCATTGAAGGGATTAAGGAAATAATTTATTCAATTAGTCGAGTTTGAAGAGTTGGAAAAATGTGACTCTATTAATAGCTGCCCCGCCAGAGTTTATTTTGGTGATGAGTTAGGGTCCTCCCTAGTTGGGTGCAAATTTTCCTTCTAGATTTTTGGTTATTTTGATATGCTCTTTTAACATTAGGTCGCCCCCTTGTATGTTTCACTTCTTGGACCTCTTATTGAATGCTCGAGAGATCAACTATTGGTAACTGATTAGTCACTTTTATTGTATTATTTACCCCATTAAGTTGTATCCTGTGCATGTTTTTCCCAGTTCTTATCCTCGTTTATTGACTAACCTCTGATTTCATCATATATATATTTTATGTATCTTAATTGATCTTTTTTAGGCTTCGGGAATGCATGTGTGAAGTTTGGTTGATCCCCGAGAAGTTCTGTTGATTGTCGCAATGTTGAGGGCATTTTAGTAATTTCATCATTCAGTGTGTGATCCCAATCTCTTCCCAGAATTTATTTCCCTACTTTTCTTCTTCGCGTGGCCTCCGATGGTGCTTGAATCCGATCTAGAACGTTCAAGTTACGAACTATTCAGTGAAGCTTGGGGAAAACAGAGACAAAGCATGGAGGCTAATTTTGATGGCAAGTGCGAATCGATTCGCACACCTACGAATCGATTTGGGTGAAGACAGTGTGTCATCTTCTTATAAGCGAATTGATTCACACACCAGCGAATCGATTCAGGTATGCAGGATTTTAAATTTCTTCCTATTTACTAGTTTGCCATTATGGATAGATTTTTTGGTCTTTATCCTTGGTTTTTCCCTCATTTTTGGATATAGTTTTATTTTGAGATATTTGTTGGATATAGAAAACACTCTCTTCTCTCTCCTAGGTGAAGACCATTTATTGCTTTCACCTATATGTAAAGCTTTGATTACTACAAGTTAGTTGTGTTTAATGCAATCTTTGGTCACCCATATCTTCCTTAATTGCTTTATTAGCTTTAGTTTGAATTTATTACCTTATCTTGTATTGTTATGTGTTTAAATAAGATGACATTTTTAAGTTTGTTGTTCATTTGCTTGTTTAATCTTATTTCTAACATGAGTAGCTAAACCTAAGGTTGGGGGTCAGAATCCCACCTCGGATGCTTGAACTTCATACTTAGGGTTTGGTTTAGAATTGTTTCAATTGAATTTCATGTGTTGGTATTGGAGTATCCTAGTTTCCTAACTCTCCTTGTCATGAAAGGGTTATTCTTTGATGCTTTACTACACCCCCAACCCATTTTATAAATAATTAATTAACCATAATCTTTCATTGATGAGTTTGGTCTCTACATGGTCGATGTTTGGATCTAATTAGTTATGCTCGATTAGAATTAATTCGAACCAAGTCCTATCATCTTTATTAGTGAATCCAAGGTGGATGAATGATCCTCAATTCCTTATTATCTTGAACTTAAGCGTAACTTAGTTCGATTTTATTTGATCTTTGTAAGTAACCTTTTAATTGTTAAGTACTACGCATGATAGTTTAGCATTTAATCACTATCCCATTTTCAAAGAGTTAAATTATCTTTTAAACTTTCCTTTTGTGATGTTTAGGGAAATTTCTTCATCCTAATCTTGTTCTCTTAGGAGTTTCCAACCCCTTAGGAATATGATACCTAGTCTTGCCCGGTTACTACTTGCTGCGATTAATTTGCACTTGAATCATATACACTCTTTAGAGTCAACCAATTTTTTGGCGTCGTTGCCGTGGATTGGAAACAATTTTAGGTTTTAGAATTTCTCTTTACACTCATATGTTCCCTGTGGTCACCATAACAACACGATTTCCAAAAAACAATCCAAATCCCATAAATGCAAGACCTGAGCGGTAGCAATCTAAATCCTATCCTAGAATCCCTGTTGTCTAGAGAACGTTCAAATTATTGGAGACCATCTCCAAGTACTTCCAATTCAATCTCTTCTTATACCGGATCCCACTCCGAACCCACGTCAATGGTCGACAACCAGAGCAAGCATGGTAGTCATAGGGAAGACGAGTCTCCCTATAGAACCATGCGAGATTACTTACAATCGGATAGGACCACCTCTCCTTCATGTATTATATTTCCCTATAATGCTGCTCAATTCCATTTCTGTAATGGAATAATCCAACTTCTTCTAACTTTCCATGGAATGGAAAGTGAGCAGCCTTATCTGCATGTCCGTGAGTTTGAGGAGGTTTGCGCTACTTTTAGCGATCAAAACTGTCCTCAGGATGTAACCCATCTCAAGCTCTTCCCTTTTTCCCTACAGGACAAAGCCAAAACTTGGCTTTGGTCCTCGGCTCCTAATTCCATAGGTAGTTAGCGACATAAAAATGCAGTTTTTAAAGAAGTTTTTCCCACCCCATCGCAGTAACGCTCTAAAATCTCAAATTCAAACTTCACTCAAATCGAGGGCGAGACCTTCGAGCGATGTTGGAAGAGATTTAACGAGCGACTCCATAAGTGCCCTCATCACGGCTTCAAGAAATGGAGATTAGTCTCCTTTTTCCATAATGGTCTTACCTTAAATGCTAAGAAAATGGTGGAGATGATTTGCTATGGGGAGTTCTTTGGACTTGACCCGAATGATGCTTGGGCACACTTTAAATATTGTACCGAGACCACCCAAGCTTGGGATACCTCGGACCCTAGTAAGGAAAATTCGCGTTCATCCACTCTGCACGCCTCAAGCCATGGGATATATAACCTCACCGAAAAGGATGATATGTCTTTGAGAGTAGCTCAACTCACTAAGCTCATCGAAGCCATGGATTAAAGGAATCGAGAACCCGTTAATCCTTCTCCATCCCACATAAAAGAGTCGTGTGCCATATGCAACGTTGAAGATCTCTCAATGAAGGATTGTCCTATAATCTCGGCTTACAAAGTGATGCTTCATGATCAATAAAATGTTATGGCCACGTACAAGAAGCATTTTATGACTCCTCTTGGAGAAGGGTACAATCCATCGTGGAGAAACCACCCCGATTTCTCTTACGGGCTATCCCAACATGCTCAAAATCCACCTCCCCCCAATTATCAAAATCCTCCATCGCCTCAAAATTACCAACAACCTTATAATCAACTTCCTTATACCCAAGTGCAAATGCAAGGTCCCCCTTCGGCACCTAATCCTTGTCTTATACCCCCATATGCTCACCCAAATAAGAGATGTCTTGAAGAAACTCTTCAATCTTGTATGACTTCTCAACAAGACACAAATGCGAGGCTTGAGAAAGAAATTTTAAAGTTGGACTCATCATTGAGTATCCAAGAGAAGGGAAAGTTCCCTTCTCAACCCCAAAGGCCCGTTGGGCAACATTGCGCAATATAGGTTGAAGATGTTTCCTTAAAAGAAAAGGAGGACGAATCTCAAGTAGAGACGAAAGTAATTCCCAAGTGTCCCATTCCTGTGCCTTATCCCCAAAGGCTCAGTCCTCCAAAGGGAAATGTTAACAATGCGAACATCCTAGAGATGTTAAAACAAGTGAAAATTAACATCCCCCTTTAGGTGCTATTAAACAATTTCCTGCTTATGCCAAGTTCTTAAAGGACTTGATCACTATTAAGAGGAAGTTATTTTTGAGGAAGAAAGAATTTTTGGCTAAAAATGGTAGCCCGATAATCCAGTGTGAACTACCTCCCAAGTACAAAGACCCCGGTTGTCCCACTATATCTTGTGTGATAGGTGAATTTAAGATCGAGCAAGCTTTGCTCGACCTAGGCGCGAGTGTGAATTTATTACCATACCATGTGTATGAACAACACGGTTTAGGAGACCTCGAACCCACCAAGATAACCCTCCAATTAGCGGATCGCTCTGTTAAGGTTCCGAGGGGAGTTGTAGAGGATGTCATAATCCAAGTTGACAAATTCTATTTTTGAGTGGACTTTGTGGTTTTGGAAACTCACCCGATTTCTCCGAGTAGTAGCACTACTCCCATCATCCTTGGTCGTCCTTTCCTAGCAACTTCGAATGCATTAATTAACGCTAGGAATGGACAAATGAATCTCACGTTTGAAAACATGCCTTTGGAGATGAACATTTTCAATGTCGCAAAGAAAATGGGTGATGATGATGATGTCCAAGAAGTTGACCTCATAGAAGAGGTAGCTCAAAAGCATTTCTATGCTACTTATTTCTCGGATCCTTTGGAGCGGTGTTTAGTGAACTAAATTGACTTAGAGAATGACTATTCTCCGTATGATGAGGAAGTCAAGTTCATGAGTTTGTTGTTAGATGAGGATGAGAGGATTGACGAGGTTAATTGGTGTTCCTCTTTTGAGGACTTACCTCCTCAAGACTCATACGAGGTGCCCTCAGATGTGCGATTTCTTAAGCTTGTTCTCGAGCAATTTCCCTCCGAATTAAATATGCATACTTAGGTGATAATGAGACATATCCCATCGTTGCCTCATCTATCCTCGATGAGGGTCAAGAACAAAAGTTGATGGACTTGTTAAGTAGGTATAAGGGTGCTTTTGGGTGGACCATCGCAGATTTAAAGGGAATTAGCCCTTTAATTTGTACTCATAAAATCCATTTAGAGGAGGATGCAAAGTCCTCCCGTGAGAGGCAACGTAGGTTGAACCCGATTATGAAAGAAGTGGTTAGAGGGGAGGTAATTAAGCTGTTAGATGCGAACATTATATACCCCATATCGAACAAAAAATGGGTGATCCCGATACACGTGGTTCCTAAAAAGTCGGGGGTCACGGTCGTCGAGAATGCGAAGGGAGAATTGATAACCAAACGCACCACCACTGGGTGATGTGTATGCATAGATTATATGAAACTGAATGCCAGAACCTTGAAAGATCATTTCCCCCTTCCCTTTATCTACCAAATATTGGAACATGTTTTCGACCACCATTTTTACTGTTTCCTCGATGGATATAGTGGGTATAACCAAATCGAGTTTGATATTAAGGACCAAGACAAAATAAAGGTCACATGCCCCTTTGGGACTTTCGCCTACAAACGAATGTCCTTTGGATTATGTAATGCGCCGGTGAGATATTCCATAGGTGAATGCTAAGTATGTTCAGTGATATGATAGAGAGAGGTTTGGAGGTTTTTATGGACGGCTTTAGCGTCTTTGGTAACTCCTATGACCATTGCCTCTCTATCCTTAATTTTTTTTTGTCTAGGTGTGTGGAGAAGAATATCGTGCTAAATTGGGAAAAATGCCATTTTATGGTCACAAAAGGGATTTTTCTCGGACACATAGTTTTCTCGGAAGGTATTGTCCATAAGGCTAAGACTGAGTTCATTGCCAATTTATCTGCTCCAAAAACCCTCAAAGATGTGAGGTCATTCCTAAGGCATGCGGGGTTTTATAGAAGATTCATAAAGGATTTTAGCTCCATTGCTAGGCCTTTATGTAATATCCTCTCTAAAGAGACCCCATTAGAATGGATTGATGAGTGTCAAGTAGCTTTTGAGAAGTTAAAAAGCATGCTTACCACTGTTCCCATTATATAAGCCCCTGACTGGACTTTACCTTTTGAGTTGATGTGCGATGCTAGCGACTTCGCTATTGGGGCAGTGTTAGGAAAAAAGAGAGATAAAAAGGCCCATGTGATTTACTGCGCGAGTCGGACTCTTAACAGTGCGCAATTGAACTATTCGACCACCGAGAAAGAGTTACTAGCAGTTGTATATGCCTTGGATAAATTCTGATCGTACTTAGTGGGATCTCCCGTTGTTTATTATATTGATCACGCAACATTAAAATACCTTCTTTCAAAGAAGGACGCCAAGCCGCGTTTGATAAGGTGGGTGATTTTACTCCAAGAGTGCAATTTGACTATCAAGGACAAAAAGGGAGTACAAAATTCCGTGGACGACCACTTGTCGCGTTTGACATTCGAGGTACCCAAAGACCAACTCCCCATTGTTGAGGTCTTTCTGGATGAACAACTATTCTCTGATTCCTCTCTGCCGTGGTTCGCTGACATTGTGAACAACCTCGCGACGGGTTCCATTCCAGCCCATTGGACCCCTCAAGAGAAGAGGAAGTTTTTTATATGGGTGCATAGGTTTTTCTTTGATGATCCCTACTTGTTTAAAACCTGCACGGACCAAATCATCCGGAAGTGCATTCCTGATGAAGAGATTAAGAGTCTTATTCAATTCTCCCACTCCCAAGCGTGTGGAGGCCATTTTTCTTCGAAGAAAACTGCTGTAAGGATTTTGCAAAGAAAATTTTATTGGCCCACACTCTTAAAGGATGCATACGAATTCTGCCTTTCGTGTGAGCGTTGCCAAAAATTAGGAGCCATAACTCGTCGAAACATGATGCCAATGTATCACAAAATAGAGATTGAGGTGTTTAACTTGTGGGGCATTTATTTCTGGTCCCTTTCCCCCTTCTTTTGGCAATCTTTACATCCTAGTGGCGGTTGATTACGTCTCTAAGTGGGTGGAAGCCATAGCATCAAAGACCAATGATCATCGAGTGTTGCTAAAGTTCCTTAAGGAACATATAGATTTGCGCTTTGGAACTCCAAAGGCGATCATTAGCGACAACGGATCGCATTTTTGTTATTATCCATTTGCGACCCTTATGCGAAAGTATGGGGTTGTTCATAAAGTTGGAACAACCTACCACCCTCAAACTAGTGCCCAAGCTGAGTTGGCCAATCGAGAAATTAAGCATATCTTTGAAAAGACAAGGATTGGTCCTTGAGGCTCACTGACGCATTATGGGTTTTCTGCACGGCCTATAAAACTTCCCTTGGAATGTCGCCCTTTAGGCTTGTATATGGCAAGACATGCCATCTTCCTGTCGAACTTGGCCTATTGGGAAATAAAGAAGTTGAACTTTGACTTGGAGAATGCTGGAAAGAAAAGAATTCCCCAACTTGATGAGTTGGAGGAGATTCGAAATGAGTCATATGAGAGTGCGATAATTTATAAGCAACGGGTGAAAGAGAGAGGGATAAAACATATCCCAGAAAACTTTTCACCCTGATCAAAGAGTGCTTTTGTATAATTCCAGGCTCCATTTATTTCTGAGAAAGTTGCGATAGTGATGGACTGGTTCGTTTGTGGTTAGGACTGTTTATCCTCACGGCGTGATTGAGATAGAAGACCCAAAAGATGGGAATCAGTTTAAGGTGGATGGTCAAAACCTAAAACCCTTTTTAAGGAATTTGACCCTTCTTTGGAGTCAATTTCATTGTCCGACCCCATTTATGGGGCCGAATAGAACTCTTGAAATTGCATTTTTGTGACGAGCAACCCCCAACACGTGTGGGATTACATAATTTTTGTCCCGAACTAGTTAAATATCATATTTATATCAAGTAGGGTCCTTAGAGCCAAGCAATTGCTGCCTAATCTTTGAAACCAATGTGAATCGTGAACAGTTAAGCAGAAAGTTTGGACATCGATCAGCGAATCGATTCGTACACTTGCGAATCGATTCGAAAGTAGGCAAAGTGTCAGGTCCCCATTTGCGAATCGATTTGCTACCTTCCAGTAGCCAATTTCACTATTCAGCGAATCGATTCGCACACTTGCGAATTGATTTGGGTATCTATAGTAAAAAAGTAGAACCATTTTGAATCGATTCACACACTTGCAAAGATTCATGCCCATGCAGCCTTCCAATTTCGAACCTTGGGAATCGATTCGCATACATGCGAATCGATTCGGGTTCCTAGCCTTTAATATTCTTCCTCGATTCATTTCACCTCCTTTTACTCTATTCATTCCCTCTCCCGTATAAGCTCTACGTTTCCTCTCATTTCCCTACACTTCTCCCTACTCATTTTCTCTCTAATCCTTAGCATACACATCCAATGTAACATCTCAAGCTTAATTTCTAATGTGATTTCAATAGGAAATTAGTATGCTTTGTGTTCAAACTAGGGGATATCCTGTATATTTGCTTATTTTGCTTGTGATTCATTAAAATACCAAATGCTTTCCACTGAATTTTGAAAATATCCAACAAATACATCTTTTATTAATGTTCTATTGATTAAGTGTATTTGTTGGGGTTTTTCAATGAATCATAGACATTGTTCTCCCTAGTTTCCTAACAGTGCACACCAAATGTTCGATAAAATGCCCCCGTGAGCAGGTTGAGCCTAATTGTCCCATTTTTTCTCTATTTATCGAACATTCACATTAGTTATCCCATGTTTGAGAGGAGTGCATGTTGGTTACGCGTAGACGCTAGTTTTTCTTTCGACATGCACCCCTTGGTTCCTTCTCGATCCTATTTCATGATTAAAATTGATTTTATGCATTACACTAATTGTGTGTGTATCGAATTGATTTCTCTTGTAGGTTCGATATAGCTAAAAAACCCACCTCCAATGTTGTGACTGGCCAAAATAGTTTTGAATCCTTCTGATCCAAGGAGGAGCGAGACTGGTTTAGGGAGAATTTCCCATCGAATAGGGTCATTGCTATTGAGCGCCCAATGAAGCTCAACGATTTTCCTAACAAGGTTAGGAGACATTTCCAAAAATTCCATTGGGAGGCTCTCCTAGCCGAGGGGGTGACGTGAATGAAGAGCATGTTCGGAGGTTTTATGCATCGTTCATCCCAATTGGGACTGGAATTTATGAAGCATTTGTTAAGGGTAGAAGATTGCGAATTTCAAAGGCTATTTCTTCTCGATTATTAGGAGATATCAATGACCCGGAGGAGTATGGCTATACTTTAAGTGACCCTTTTACTGCGATTCCCAATGATGTCCTTATCACACGTCTAGCGCCAAGTCACGTTTGGGCGGGAGACTCTTTCCCGACCAAGATAATGCCCGACTCTCACCCTTTAATGCTCCTGGTAGCCGTCAACTCCATAATTCCAACTCAAATGAAGTCTGTGCTTCACTCGCCCCAACCTCACTTCCTGTACCACCTTATGGATGCCAATTCCATTATTAGTCTCCCTGCCCTAGTTCTTCAAAGGATGTTGGCCACCTCTAATGATGACAAGGGAACCGCCACTCTCCCATATCCTCGTCTAGTTTCAAGGATATGTAGTGATGCGCGGTGCGAGTACACGGCTTCTGATAAAATCTTGAGGCTGCCTTCGTCACTTGATGATGATGCTATAGAGAAATGTTTGGGCAAGGTTTATTGGCATAGGAAAAAGCAACTCATATTGGACCATGCAACAGCGGGGATCCCATTTGACTTCGACGCTCCATTACCGGATCTTTTGGAGGGCCTGACCCATGTTCCACACCCGATGGGCCCTATGAGAGAGTTGACTGCTAGGATGGACTCATTGCAAGTTGATTTTTTTGCATATTGGGATGCTTCTTAGAGGAGATTTGATGACTTTTATGGCGCTTACGATCATGGTTTTTTTATGACGGCGAGGGTGAAAATGGACCTATTTGCTCATTTGGGCGGGGGTGCGGTTGTTGTGCTTCCCTACTTGTATGGTCCATATCCCCCGCGTGATTCCTCCGTGCCCGAGTCTTCTAGCCGTCGTCAGGACTTCCCTTAGGGGGGTTGCTTTTTATATATCTTATGTTGTTTCATAATACATTTTGAACTCTAGTTTCTGAAGTATTGGGGTTGTTTTATTTTGGTTTTTGGTTTGAAACATTTTAATTGTATATTTTGTGGTTGAGAAAGTTCATTATTGTATTTTCTCATGTATGCAACTCGGAATTATAAATGGAAATTCTCAGTTTCATTTTCTCACTTTCACTTGTATATCTCTCTCTTATGTATATATTGTTATTTTTGGTACTAACATGTAACAGGTATGCCATCGCGCATTTCTCGAGTTACTCCTTACGGGGCGACTATTTTCTAACCCATTTTCCCTTTTTTATCCCTACTAGCGTTGGGGACAATGATTCATTTAAGTTAGGGGGAATGGATTATATTTCTATTACCGGTTATCATATTAGTATTTATTTATTTGTTTATTTAAAAAAAAAAATTTCTCTCCCATATCTCGTATGATTACTTATATGATCAGCCTATCCTATTGTATAACTATGAAACATGCTTTGATTTATTGATTTATTAGACTTTAGTCCGTTATTATTTCCATTATGAATAGCCTCATGAAATTAAACTGTGAAGCTTTGAGCACATACACAAATAATTATTTATGATTCGGTTTAAAGCATTTCAAATTCATAGTCATAAGGCGCATACTTTACCTTACAAAAGTGAGATTCGAGACCTATTGTCATTTGTGAGCGTATACATATACTCTATCCCTTTCTTGATAAACTATCTCTTTGTCGATCTCATTTTATTTTCATTGATTGCATATTAATGGATTTCATCTTGAAATGGACGCTTAAGCATGATTTTCAATGGTATTGAGTCCATAGAATCACATGAAACTTTAGGAAAGGATCATAATCTCTCTTTGTTGTTTACCCCAATTCTCATAACCAACTCCAAATTGGAGTTTTAAACCATACATATTACCTCCCATGCCTTGATTGAATGATAACCCAAAAACTCTTCAAATAAGCGCAAGTAATCCCACAATATTATGTATGATCAACACGCAGATTGAACTCACAATACTCTCATGTATAACTCAAAATAACAATAAAAGGAACTCAAAAGTAACTCATTCAAAGAAAGAGAGAAATAAGCACTATAGATACACCTTGGCAGGCAACCAATACCCGAAAAACCTTTGAAAAATCTCTGGTTAGCCATTAAAAGCTTCACAATAAATGACAATAGTGGGTGAGAAAGAACTCTAGTTTGAAATAGCTTCTCTCTAATATCTTTTCTTTATATAACAAATAATATCTAGAAAGAACCCCCTCTCTCAGAAGTGGACGAGGCCAATAAATAGCTCCCCACACCACTCCTGAGATGCCTCAGTCTTTTACAGTTGTGAACAGACATTCCCTCATACTTTACATCACAAACATTAAATGCATGATGGACCAGTCAACTTTATATCATAAACATTAAATGCCAAGACATGCCTTTTGCCCAAGCACTGTGCGTTAGAGGACTATCACCACAGAGGTGGCCCACCAAACTGTCTGAAAGCCCCAATACCACAATGGTTTTCTCGAATTTGGATTTGACAGTGACTAGCTGGTTAGTGACATCACATAAAGTAGATGTGAATTTAGGTAAGGGACTGTTTTTCTTTGGAGTCAATAAATAAAGGAAATCAAGGCTACTCCACACAAGCTTACATGGTGAAAGGTTACTCGGTGTTTTACCAGGTGTATCTAATATGGTCAGGGCAATCCCTGACGCTGCATCACTTCTCAATCCTCCAGTCCAAGTCCTTCTGAAGTCCCCACGACAAGGTCATTCGATAGAGCATGTAAGCTCTCCCAGGCCTGGTCTCTCGCGAGTATCATTTGACCTCACACTGAATACTACAGTTATTACATTCTTGCAATCGATGTTAACAATTTAAATAAATAAAAAATAGGAAGTAAAGGGTGAGATGCATCGGCCAATCTCCTCACTAGGCTTCCACACGGAGCTTCCATGCTGAGTTGCCACGCTGAGTTGTCTCGATGTCTTCATGCTGCTTCCTTCCTTTAAGTCTCTTCTATTAGCTGGGGAGGCTTATCTCTAATCCAAATATTATCTTCAAGATGCCTACAATTTCCCCTTTGTGTAGATATTTGCTATGGCCACAAGAAATGTCTGTACAAAAATTTCTCAATCCGATGAACCTTAAACTTGTGGGAAGACAATTCTTGACTCTATGACTTCGTTGAAGCTTCTTCCATTATCTCTGCCAGAAAAAGTAAAATTCTCACCGATGTACCTGATCCATAGCTCTGCAGTTCTCGACCGATGGTGAACGGACATCGCTACTTTTTTTTTGTCGTTACATCTCAGTCGTTCTACCTTCTAAACTGACGCGTGGAATTCTCCAAAAATATCTTAGGAAAGTGCTGACCCATTCTGGATGTTCAGAAGTTAAATTCTCCCCTATTGCTACTTTTCCAATGTAACATTTGAACCTAAACTATCCCCATTTTTTTTTCATTTCGTTATTCTTCCTCGTTTTATCTTGTTCAAAAAGTAAAATTCTCCCCGATGTACCTGATCCAAAAGCATCTCTAAATGGGCTTGTGGCGATAGGACATCATAAACTTTTTGAACTACACTGCGTGGAGCCTCTTCTATAATGTTGAAATTCTACCTAATGCCTCTTCAACCCATTTTATCTCAGTTTGGGTTTTAAGCATGGGGACTCTGTTTAATTGAAAACATTTTGGCGCCAAAACTTAAATTCTCTTGAAAGTAACACATCTTTTCCCAAACATCACCTCATTAATTACGTGAGCCTGTCTTTTCAACTGTCAAAGCGTGCCCCGAAGTGCCACGTGTCCACTTGCAATCATTTTGATGGCTTGTCATGTTCTTCTGTGGGAAACTCAAATGTCCACTTGATTTCAAACGAATAATTCTCAACACTTAGTCATTTTTTTTATCTTCGTCTCTTTGCTTGTCTTCGTACATATAGAGCTTTATAAAGAGAGAAAAATTTCCATCTGCCATTATTTCTACTATTTTTTTCGACTACTTGCCCCTTTGTTATATGTTTCTTTCTTCTCTTATTACTCTGCCATTTTCACCGCTCATTTTTCTCTCTACAAGCCCCCCACCATCTCTCGTGGTTTCTTTAAGCTCTCCTATTGCCCCCACTACCAGTGCTCCACCTGCTATCTCTACTGCTGCTGCTGCTACTACTACTGCTACCCTATGGATACCACCGCCTTGGTGGCTTCTCGCAAAGAATAACTGCGTTTTTACCGTCGTTATCCTTTTTTCGGTGAGCATGATGATTACTCTTCCATGTGCAAGGTGGTTGTCATCCTTGCTAAGTTTGAATCCTTGACACCTAGCTGGGACCATGGTGACTTCCCCTACTCTTAAATTGACTTCGAAGGGACAGGAGGTTCCCCGACCAACTTTGCTATTTGGAATGCACACATGCAGAACACTTACACTGATGCCCTTATGAATATTGGGCTCTATCAGGAAAAGTGGTTTGGCAACTTTACTCTTTCCAAACATAATGTGGCACTTCAAGTTCTAGTATCTTACTGAAACGTTACAACCCATACCTTCATAGCTGCCTGGGGTGAGTTCACCATCACGTTGGAAGATGTTTGTTTACTGTTGGGGCTTGAGCCCACAGGTTCTATGCCTTATCATGATGAGGCATTAGATGCTGAAGAAGTTGCTGATCATTTTAAGTTGGAACGAATTTGTAGAAGTTGCACTGGGTCATTCAATTAATCTACCTTCACTCCTCTCATCAACTACTTCTTCCAAGACCCCTCTGAGAAATATGGTTCTTCTGATGCTGGAAAGGGACAAGGTACATCTTTAGAACTTCTAGCTTACATTCTTGTCATTCTTTCCCATTTCATACTTCCTGGGAAACTGAATGACTAGCCCATGAGGGACCTTATAAACATATCCATTCATTTGGCCAGGGGTGTCAAGCTTCCTCTAGCAGCCATGGCCGTGGGGTCCCTCTATACTTGGCTAGACATGACCCACCTGGATATGGAACTGTCCCTTGGTAGTTACAACGTGGCCAATTTTGCCAACACTATAGTTCTCAAGGGCTTCCTATATATCCATTTTCCTGTAATATCGGCCAACACCATTCGTCCTCCCTCTGGTGAATCTATTTGGCCCCATATCCTGTATTGCTACCATAAGAAATAGTGTCGTAAGGACATACTGCCCATCTTTGATATACCTGATAGTTTCATCATGAGGTCCTACGGTGAGGAAGTTTTCCTCCATACTTGGGATTTTTTTTAACACGGGGCTAAGGTGATCCAACCAACTATTGTGGAATTCATCACTGAAAAACCCTCACTAGATGTGGTCCTTATATTCTCCCCTGGGTACTTACCTTCTTACACCTAGTGGGGATATACCTTTGAGCCTTACAACCCCAACCGATGCTACCGCCAATATGGCTTTAACCAAGGGGGCCCTTGCCCAGGTTTTTAGTTACCCCACCCCAAAGTCACCTTTAGTGAGGTCGGCTCCTTCTATACTTCTACTGCTTCTTGGAAGGTCAACTCAACAATGGCTGGGCGAATTAGGATGTGAGGTTCCTTCTCCAGACGTGGCTCCTCGTGAGTTTTATCTCATGGTCCTTCACCAATATCCTTAAATATCTGTGCACGATCGGTCTATCATCAAGTAGATTGTGATGTACCATCCTCAAACTTTTATTACTGACTGTATACGCTCCAACGTGTTGGTGATGAGCCACAGAATGCAAGGTCTTGCAAATGTTATTACTGAGGTTGTCAACACTCAAACGTCGAACCTTACTAGGGCACTCATCAATCATCATCTTGGCAGTTTAAATGAGATGGGCAAGGATGGATTCAAACTGAATTGGCTGGTTAACCATCTGAAACTTCTGAAGAGCCATCAGTTGGAAAGCCCGAGGGAACTATATCTAAACACGTAGAGGGATAATGATCTAAAGAGAAAAGGCTAGCAGATCTACCTCCTCTGTTAGTAGCAGCCGATGACAGAGTGAGGGCTGCCAAAGAAGCCTTAACAAATGCCAAGCTAGAATGAGAAACCCTGTTAATCAAAAGAGCTCAAGTGTAGACCACGCTTGAAGGCTGCGTTACTGCTGAGAGGTCATGCTTGGAAGCCTCTTCTGGTTTGCCTGGGGACTTCTTCTCCCAACCCGATCGGTGGTTTCTTCTGCACTAGAGGTCCCTTTATTTATATTGACAGTTTTTTCTTTACCTTATGTAATTCTTGGGCGGTAGTTCCTAATTTTTTGTAATTTTTACAAGTCGTATTAATGAAAAAGATATAGAATTTTATCATCATATGTTATTTCGTTGAAATGCTTCTGTTTATTGCAAAGTTCAAATTCTTATAATTTACAAGCAAACTCCCTCTTCTTAATCTTACTAAAAAAGAAATAACTCCCACAACGAATGCAACATAGTTTTAACAAAAATAAATCTAACTGAGGTTACTCGTTTAAACATGGTAAACCTTCAACCATTTGTTGTTAATCTTGAAGGGTTTATCTTCTTCCATCTTAGAGATTAAACAATAGCCTGAATTGTGAGCCTCTTTTATGATGAAAGGTCCCTCCCAATTCGCAACAAATTTAGGCAATCGAGCCCCCGTATGTGCCTTATTGCTTCTTTTAAAACCAAATCCCCTTCCACAAATTTTCTTGGCCTCACCAAGTTGTAATATGCTTTGGAAAGTTGCGTCGTGTACTATTAGAAGTGTTTCATCGTGTAGTCTCTGTGATCATCCAGTGCTTCCAACTGTACATGTCTGCTTTGAGGGAGCATAATGCTTCACAAGGCATATCAGGATGAAGGAACCTCTAGTTCTACCGATAAATTTATTCAGCCCCAAACATAAGAGGGAATAGTGTGTACCCTGTAGGTTTCCTCTTCGTCATTCGATAGGCCCAAAGGACTGCTGGAATCTTATCATCTCACGATCCTGAGAAGTCTTCCATCGTCTCAGCTAAGATGTTGACCAAGGTCTTGTTAGTTGCCTCAGCTTGACCATTGCCCTTAGTATATGCAACCGTTGAGGTATGATAGACGATGGAGTATTTGTTTATAAGCATCGTTACTTCTTTGTTGACAAATATGGTCCCACTATTAGAGAGGATAACCTTTGGAATCCTAAACCTGCAAATAATGTACTCCCTAATGAAGTTATCTAACAGATCTGCAGTTTCTCTTTTAAGTGGTATCGCTTCAGCCCACTTTGTAAAACATTTTGTTGCCATGAGTATTCAGATCTTTCCCCTATAATATGGGTGTATTTCCCCTACTAGGTTAAATGGTCAAGTGTGGAATGGGTATGGAGTGGCTAAAGAATATAAGTCCACCGAAGGAGAATGGATCATGGTTCCATGCAGTTCGCACATGTTATATTTTGGTACAAACTCGGCAGAATCTTTGTCCATAGTTGGATAATAATAATCCAAGGTCATTAGTTGATCATATAGCTTTTATCCTCCAATGTGAGCTGGATCGTGAGCTTGTTTCAAAACTTCTATTACCTTTTCTTTCGTGATAGATATCAATGGTCTGTTGAAGTACCCCCTTTGATAGAGCTAATCATCCTAGGCATAGAACTATGATGACCTTCACTTGAGGCCCATCGCATCTATTTTCTCCAAAGGAACAACTCCATCTTTGATAAAATCAATGCAAGGCTTCCTCCAGTCTCCTTTAGTTTCAATGAAGTGGCATTCAGCTACCTGAAAGAAGAGTTGACATTTATCTCACCTTCATTGCAACTCTGCTACGTCTTGCTTCATCGTTGGCCAGAAGTATCCCTCCCTATGAATTGTTCTATATAAAGAGATCTCAGTTTTTTTGAAGTGTTCGTTATGTGTATTCTTTAATCCCTGTTCTACTTCTTTTAGCCCAACACATCTTGACAACCATCCTCCCATGTTCCTGAAGTAGAGGTTCCCCTGATTGGTAAAGTACTGTGCTAGCTCTTTCAGTTCTATCTTGCCTTCCCCAGACTCCAACTTCTTCCTAATCTTGCCCCTCCAATCCGACTCATCTTCTATTGGTAAGATCGATTGCATAATCGATGGAGCTGTTCTTCAGTGTATCACGATAGTAGTTTTATCGGTTTTCATATCCAATTTCTGAGCAATGGTAGCATAAGCATCAACATTCCTATTCATCATTCTGGGATGCCTTCTTATCTTGACCTAGTGGAACTGGTTGACTAGCCATTGGATGATCGTTCACTTGTTGAACCATAAAGTTCGAATATCCTTTGATGGATAGTGAACGAATGACCCTTCAGAGGGTCGCTATCAACCCCAGTACCAACGCTTCATACTCTGCTTCGTTATTGGAGCAAGGGAAATCCAACTTGTACAAAAGGCAAAATTATTCCTTCCTTTTAGAAAGGATGACGCATGCCCCTTCCTTATTTTTTGTTAAAGAACCATTGAACTGCATCGTCCATTCTTCAAGGTTGGCATCTAGGAAATTTACTAGCAAGTCATTCCCTGGAATGCTCTCTCGTGGTGGCTCAAATATTCGAGATGGGAAAATTTCCAGTAGCTATGCATACGTCTCGCTCTTAATCGCACGAGGGAATACACATTTCAAATCATATTTTGAAAGGATGAGAGACCATCTATCTTCCCTTCCAATTAAAATAGTTGTTGCCAATAAAAACTTAATTGGGTCACATCTTGTCACAATGTGGATTGTGAAAGATAGCATGTAATGTCTAAGTTTTTATGCTACAAACACCAAGCCTAAACAATGTCTTTCTATACTAATGTACCTTACCTCTAGTCCATGTATGATCCTGCTTAAGTAGTATATTAGTCTATTTTCCCATCAATTTCCTTCACCAGAAGAGCTCCAACGAACCTCGTTGTAGATGTGAGGTAGAGTTGCATCGGTATCCCTGCTCTGGGAGGTATCATCGTTTGTGGAGAAGTGAGCAACTTCTTCAACTTGGTCAAATATTCATGGTGAGCTTCCTCCCATTTGAACTTTGTGCCCTTTCATAGTAGCTCCATCAATGACTGAGTTATTTTGGCAAGTCCTAGTACAAACCTCCTAAGGTAGGAGACTTTACTTAGGAAACTCTTGAGCTCCTTCATCGTTCTTGGAGATAGCATATTCAGAATCACTCGTTGCTTATCCTGGTCCATCTGCACTCCTTGCCGATCTACCACAAAACCCAGGAACTTTCCACTTGTGACTCCGAAAGCACACTTCAGCGGGTTCATCTTCATCTTGTATTTTTTCACCGAATGAACACCTTTCTTAGATCATCTAGATGGGACTTATCCTTCTTCAACTTGATGACCAAATCATCCACATAAAATTATAAAAACTTGTGAAATAAGTCATGGAAAATGGCAATCATCATTCTTTGATACGTTTCCCCAGCATTTTTAACCCAAAAGGCACCAGTGCGTACATGAAGTTGCCTAACGGGGTCCTAAACGCTGTCTTCTCTGCATCCTATATGTCCATCTTGATCTGCTTGTATCTTATGTACCCATCCATGAAGCTGTACTAATCATGACTAGCAGTTGAATCAATCAAGCTCTCAATGGAGAGCAGAGGGAACTCATCCTTTGGGCAGGCTCTGTTCAAATCTCTGAAGTCCACATAGATCCTTATCTAATTATTGTACTTCTTTCCCACTTGGAAGATGCTTGACAAGCAGAGTGGGTATTGTATTTATTTGATGAACCCTGCCGCTAGTAATCGTTCCACCTCCTCTTTGATCTTCAGATCCAGCTATGGCTTGTAAGTTCTTATGGCTTGCTTCATCGATATAGTTGAAGGCACAACGTTATGTTATTGGAAACTCACTTCTTTATTTAGACCTTCCATTTTTGTATATTTCCATGTAAAAATATCCTTGTATTCCCGAATTAGATCAACCAAGGCCCTTCTTCTCTCCTTACTTAGGTCTTTCAAAATAAATATGGGCCTTAGATCTTCTCCTTCATCGGCTAAATCTAGTTGTTCCATCTTTTTCACTTGTGGTTTCAACCGATAAATCTTATACTTTGTCTCTTCTCCCACTTCTTTGACGAACTATTATAAGTTATAGTTATCGATGACCATACATTGCCCTCATTGGTCTATAACGAAATATGCATACATCGGGTCATCCTCTTTGTCAGCTTCTAGAACAACTCCTTCGATCACCCGTTCACACCTTCATAGGAGATAAATTACTCTCCCATCTTCTGTGATCTTCTTATTGTATTTCCTACTTGTTATTGAAATCGCCTTCCTTTTACTTTCTCTCAAAACCTTTTCCAGTCTACTTCTAGAAAACCTACTTTGCACACTCTGTCATCGAATCTCGTTCTCTATCGAATCCATCCTGGGCCTTATTCTATCTCTGAACTATTTCGAGATATTCTGGGTCTTGGGACCAGCATGGTGAACTTCTTTAGCTGCTTCCCTTCTTCCTTCCCCTTAACTATTCTGACCATTCACAGGTTCCATCCATTCTCTAATAAAGGTAACTCTTTCTCCCTCCATTATTCTTATCAATACCTTAGTATCTTCTTCAAACTTAGTGTAGAAAGTTGTATCTACCAAGTGAGCTTCTTTGATGGCAAAAGATTTCTTCGTTACTCGTGTGATGATTCCGATCCCCTTCACGCTGGCCTTCGCACATTGGTGGTATGTCAAAGGGACTATACCATGATTATGCATCCACACCCTTCTTATCTGAAGGTGATACGAAGTTGCACTCTCAATCACTCGTAATTTGATGCGCGAAGTAAGATTCCTCATCACAATCTCAACGTTCACGTATCCAATTGAATTGGATGATTGGTTATCATAACCAGAAATTACCAAAGGCATTGGTATCAATCTTACCTTAGGAATGTTGGTCGTCTAAGAGGAATTGATTGGCATGATGTTTAACGATGCTCCCCCATCCATCATGGCTCTTACAAAACTCACCCCATTGATACTAGCGATTACGTACAAGGTCCTATTATGTGGTAACCTTACAGCCCTAGCAGTAACTAAAGGTTACCTCAGATAAAAACTTCCTTACAAACCTAACCATTGTCCCTCTCCACCTCAATGATGACACTGCGTTCTTTTGTGCAATTTATAGAATTACTTGCGTTATCTCGAACCGACTCTCCTTTGTTATCCCCACTTGGTCGAAGAACCATGAGAACTTGCATGACTTCAAAACAACCTGGAACTCTACCTCTTCATCCATATGCTCCCCTTCTAGATTGGATATGTCTACTATATCCCTAGCATTAGATTCATCGTAAGTTATCACTATGTTGTCCATTCCCCCGGTACAGTCCTCCAACGCATATTCAAATTCTTCTCGTTCAATCTCCAGTTCCCTCGCTTCCTATGTAGCCTCCTCATCATAAGCAACTACAAGGTTGTCCCCATGTGATGGTAGGGGGTTGGCATTTATATTCTCCTGAGGGATTTGCAGAGTCCCCATCTTCATGTGCTTACTTATGATCTTTTTAAGTGTGAAGCAGTTTGTCGTTGGATGACCCACCTTCCGATGGATCTGGAAATACTTGGGATCAACGCTTGTCTCAGCATCTGGTTCAATGGCCAGAATGCCCTTAGGCTCATTCACTATTCCACCTTGGACCATAGTGTTCTAACAGATGACAGCTTCTTCAACGATGTAGGGCAGTGGGGGTGGATCCTCCATGTCTTTGCCAAACTTTATTTTGTTATCCTTATTTGGTTGCTTATCCCCTTTTCCCCCATCGACGTAGCCCACCCGTGGGGGATGGCCCCATGTCGAAATGGTATGTATTGGCTGCCTAAACATCACATCATCAGGACGGGATTTGGCTGAACAACCAATGATATATTCTTTGCTGCCTTTGAGAACACTGCGAAAGTTCCCTCGCGCATTTCATAATTAAGATGGAAAATGTATTCTGGGAGCAATCTTTGACACAAATTTGAAGTAGTCTGGTCTCCTTGGCCTCCTCTCTTATATGGAGAGACCATTCCCTGAACCTTCGAACATATACCACCACTTCCTCCCCTGATTGTTACTTCTCCCTGCCTAATTGGGTCAGTGTGAACTCATCTTCGTCCAGAGAGAACTTTTGGACAAATGACACATGCATTTCTTCCCACGTTGAGCCACTTTTAGGTGCTAAGTGTGAGTACCGGGTGTAAGCCTTATCGGTTAGGGATTTGGAAAACTCCCTCAAATTAAGCTTCTTGTTATTGCAATGAGCCCCCAGATGCTCGATGAAGCGTTTGATATGCTCCTTTGGGTTACCCCCTTTTCCTGTGTACTTATCAAAGATGGGAGGAATGTAGTCCGTTGGGTAAGGCTCATCGTTGTATTCCTGAGGATAAGTAATACGTAAATCATCATTCACCGATGCTACCTCGTTGGCTGATTGCGAGGAAGTTACTATCATTTTCAACATCACCTTATGCATCTCCTTTCTCATTTCTTCTAAGGCAGATGCGGGTGTTTTCCCAACCACTGGAGCAATAGGCTGAGGGACCACTGGTGGAATTCTCATTACGTCTAGCGTACTTACCATGGGTGGAATACCCGTCACACCTGGGATACCCACCGTTGGGATAGGGGTAGAAACTATTTTCGTGGGGCCAAATCCCATTGGAACTTTGCTTAATGGGGCTATCGGAGCCGCTATTGGTGTTATGAAGGAACTGGGGTCAAATCCATCCAAAAAAGTTGCAGCAACGGGGGTCTGCAAAAATTTGAGGAACTTGACCATAAGGAGGGTCATATGTGATGGTACAATCCCAGCACTAGTGGAATCTTTCATCACCCCTGTAACTCCTGTTCTCGTTTGAACTGGAGGCACCTCTACCCGATGAACCCCATCCTTGGGAGCCTCAAGCACCTTTGTAGCTTGTTATTCATTATGCTGAATAGCGTTAAAGTTTGTAGTACGGTTAACATTATCCTACGCCATACTTTTAGGAGAATACCTCCCCAACAGAGTCACCAAATGTAAGAGGATAGTCCCTTTATTGCCTGAGAGTATGATAGTATTAGTTGACGTGTAACCCCGATAGGTGTAGTGATAAATGATAACTCAGAAACTCTTCAAATAAGCACAAGTAAACCCACAATATTATCTATGATCAACACTCAAATTGAACTCACAATACTCTCGTGTATAACTCAAAACAATAATAAAAGGAACTCATAAGTAACTCATTCAAATGGGGAGAGAAATAATCACCATAGATACACCTTGGCAGGCAGCCAATACAACAATAACCTCTAAAAGATCTCTAGTTATCTGTTAAAATCTTCACAATAAATGACAATGGTGGGTGAGAAAGAACTCTGGTTTGCAATAACTTCTCTCTGATATATTTTATCTCTAGAAAATAATCTCTAAAAAGAACCCCCTATCTCAAAAGTGGTTGAGGCCAATAAATAGCCTCCCCCCACCACTCTCGAGATGCCTCAGTCTTTTACAGTTGTGAATAGATACCCCCTCATACTTTATGTCACAAAAATTAAATGCATGATGGACCAGTCATCTTTACGTCATAAACATTAAATGCCAAGACACGCCTTTTGCCCAACCACTGTGCGTCAGAGGACTGTCATCATAGAGGTGGCTCATCAAACTGTCTGATAACCCCATACCACAACGGTTTACTTGAGTTTGGATTTGACAGTGACTAGCTGGTTAGTAACATCACATAAAGTAGATGTGACTTTAGGTAACGGAATGTTTGGCTTCGGGGTTAACAAATGATGGAACTCCAGGCTACTCCGCACAAGCTTCCATGATGAAAGGTTACTCGGTATTTTACCAGGTGTATCTAAGATGGTCAGGGAAAGCCCTAACGCTGCCTCACTTTTCAAACTTCCAGTCCAAGTCCCTCTGAAGTTCCCAAGGAGTGGTCATTCGATAGATAATGTAATCTCTCCCAAGCCCTGCCAGGCCTGGTCTCTCGCGAGTACCGTTTGACCTCACACTATATACTTCAGTTATTACATCATTGCAATCAATGATAAAAATTTAACCAATTAACAAACAAGAAGTAAAGGGTGATTTGTATTGGTGAATCTCCTCGCTGGGTTGCCATGTTGAGCTACCACACTGAGTTGCCACGTTGAGCTGTCTCGATGTCTTCATGCTACTTCCTTCCCTTAAGTCTCTTCTATTAGCTGGGGAGGCTTATCTCTAATCCAGATATTATCTTCAAGCCCCCTACAACTTAAAATGAAATGGATCTGGGAGATTCTAAACCAAGACCTACCCTCTCATACTTGCCTCACTCAACTAAACATATATTCAAAACAAATTATACACCCAATAATATATAACCCTTAATTTAACCAAATTTCCATAATTTTATTTTTCACCCTAAAGCTTGTAACTTCTTCATTTGACCTCAGATTTGTGCGTTATTTGAACTAATGAGTTCCTAATTTTGAGGACAAAAAAATTTCAATAGAGTAAGGGATATAAGTTTTGACTTTGACTTTTGACTTTTCTCGATTTCAAACTTTGACTCTTCATAACTTCTTTATTTGGGATAGGATTAACACATCCTTTGAACCCCAGACATTCCTTGTTTTGAAGCTGACAATATTTATGAAGAGTTTGAGTTCGATACTACCATGATAAAATTACCATTTTTCCCTTAAAAGTGAATTTGTGGATGTTTCTTGGTCAAAATGCTTCCAGACCTAACCATTAGCTTCCCAAGCCTTATAAATACTCAAATAAACCTTACAAAAATGATTAATAATGAATATAAAGGTTATACAATAAATGAGTATAAAACATGAGTTTTAACGAACCTAAGACTGCAATATTGTACAGAAAAATGGGTAATGGAATACTCTTTTTGACACTAATAAAATTCATCTTATGAATTGTATTTGACCTAGGAACCCTATGACATCTTTCTCCATTTTTAATGGAGATATGTCCTTTATATCTATGAGCTTAGCACGGTCTACCTTGATTCTATTTGTAATGGAAATGAACCCGAGCACTTTTCCTTTAACGGCTCTGAAGAAACATTTTGAGGACTTAGCCTCATTTTGAAGAGGTGTAAATTTTGGAAGAATTTCCAGAGTTCCAGAACATGTCCTTCGTGGTACTTGGACTTGATGATCATGTCGTCCACGTAGACCTCCACTTCCTTTTGTATGGGGTCATATAGGATAGTTGTTGCTGCTCTTTGGTAAGTTACATTGACATTCTTCAAACTGAAGGGCATAACTGTATAACAATACATCCCCCGGAGGGTAATGAACCCATTTCTATCTATATGATCAGGGTGTATCTTTATCTGGTTGTATAACAAGGATTTGTTGGGCATGTTGTCTACTAATAAGTCAATGTGTGGTAGAGTAAATCATCTCTGGGGCATGGCCAATTGAGATCCATAAAGTCTATGAATATTCAGAATTTTTTGTTGGTTTTATGTACCGACACGATGTTGTATTACCAAGTAGGATATTCTACTACTAAAATGAACACGACACTGAGTTATTTCTAAACTTCCTCCTTAACTTTTAGGGACCATTTGGGTATTAATTTATGGTATCTCTGCCTAATGGGCTATGTATTAGGGATATTGGGTATCTCAGATATGAAGATAGTTGGGTTGATGTTGGGCATATTGGCGTAAGACCAAGAGAACACATATACGAAGCTACCAAGGAGATATGTGAGATCCTTTTGTTCCTTATCATCTAGGGAGGACCCTATTTGTAATTGTTTGGGAGTTTTATGAGTGCCCAAATTTATTTTATTATGTCATCCTCGTTAGGATACATGCATCTATTTTGACTTTGATCAACTTTAGTAAGTGGTTTAAGTATTTTAGATCCGCATAGTAATCATTATTAGGTGTGAGTTTTAATCCATCACATGATTTATAATCATCACATGCAACACACGCAGAAAAATACTAAAATCACTATTTACTATGCCATCATGGGAGGAAGGACATCATTGATAATAGTAGAAAATTCTTCTTTATATAGGGATACATTAGGCGAGAGGGGACTCTTTTGGTAACAGGACATACTTAAAGGGCCTCAAAATTACGGGCAATGAGATGCATCTGAAAAAGTATAGTTATTAAGTATCATAGTTCCCATGATGTTGGTGATAAGGTGGGCCAAATTATGTTGGGGGTCCGTCAGAATGGTCTTTGGGTGTTGTCGAAATTTAGCAAGGACTGCAGGCGGGGGGCGATGGTGTTTTTGAGCTGGGCTATCTTACCTATAGATTTTATAACAGGATCCTCTGTTGGGACTTCCACGGGGTCATTGTAAGGGAGTGCTTTAGAGAAGGCTTGCAAAAAGATCTTATGACTTTCTTCATTCCACTGATAGTCCCAAGGGAGTTGGTAAATTGTATCCTAAGGTTTGACCAAAGTTAGTGTGTTGAATGGTAGGGATGTTGAACCGACAACACGAAGGTAGAGGTTGATTGAAAGGATGCTAACAAACTGTCCTTTCTAAATAGTGATTCACAGGCGGAGCACGTGTTGTACAAGTTGTGGAAAAGTTATTTTGGGTTTAAATCTGAGGATCCCAACATGGCTACCAGGGAAAATTCATTTAGAAAATAATACGAGTAATCCCCATTCAAGTTTTGGCTCAGGAGTTTTTATGTACTACTCGGTAACTCATAATATGTTGAGACCTTGTGGATTTTCTCGTAATCTATGTATAATATTTCTTAGTAGAGGATCTCTACCACAGGTTATAAGTATCTATTTATTTCATCCTACCATGTTTCAGGAAGTCCATAGTAAGGGAAGCCCTCTCTTTGGATACGAACGTTACCATTACACCCTTGAGGGGGTATTAACTGGGGTTAAACGTTTATTATTAGGGGTATACCCAAGGCCTACCTTTCTATTGTGTTTCATGGAAGTGTAGGCTTCAAAGGTTCCTTGATGATGTCTTTCGAGTCCAAACTCTATCATGTATCACATTTTATGGATGATTTGGGTGGTTACATTATAAATAATCGTTTCTTCTTCTATCATATGAGGGAGTGAGATGAAACAGAATTCACTAAGGCAAATGCCGCTACTATCGTGGTGGGTATCCAAGAGGGGAATGGTTTCAATGTTGGTAATTATGTCCCATCTGTTATCCCCTTGGATTGTTATGACATCCTTTCGAATAAGAACCTGACTTTCATATGTAATGATGAGGGTAATGCCCCTGTGGGGTGTATCCAGACCCTCTCGAGGAAAAGGTGGAAACTGAATGGGATGATGAGTACCTAAAACTCCACATCCCACTTGATGGGACCTACCATGATAGTGAGGGTGGTGGATCCTAGGTACTCTCTACGAGAATTATCATAGGGACTGATGGTCATAAAAGGCGGTTTAAACTCTAAAGAGGTGTATCCTAGACCACTGGCAGTGCAGAGCAGGCATACATTGTGTAGAGGGGGCCTGAAGGTAATCCTGGGATTAGGGATAATCCACTAATTAGCAACAGTGTTCTGAGGATAAGCTCAAGCGTGGCAAACTCAAGCGTGGCATCTTGGTGAGGCAGCTCAGCGTGGCAACTCAAGCGTGACATCTTGGCGAGGCAGCTCAGCGTGGCAACTCATATATTAGCTTATTGTTTTAATCACATCGTACTTTCATTATTGATTTCTGTAAGCTCTAACGATTGTAATGACGTAACGATAATAACTAAAGGGTTTTGTATGAGGTCAAACGGTACTTGCGAGAGACCAGGCTTGGCAGGGCTTGGGAGAGCTTTCATGCTCTATCGAATGACCTCACTGTGGGAACTTTAGAGGGACCTGGTTTGGAGGATTGAGAAGTAAGGCACCGTTGGGGCTTGTCCTGACCACCTTAAATACACCTGGTAAAACACCGAAGGACCCTGACCGTGGAACCTCAAGCGGAGCAGCTTGGAGTTCTATCGGGCATTAAGTTATGGACCAAACAACCCTATACTTAATGTCACATCTACTATGGGTGATGTCACTAGCCATCTAAACGTTTGTCAGACATACACTTGAGTAAACCGCTGTGGTATTTGGGGCTGTCAGGTAGTTGGTGAACCACCTCTGCGACAACAAACCCCTGACACACAGTGGATAGGCAAAAGGCATGTCTTGGCATTTAATGTTTATGACGTGGAGACAACTAGTGCATCAGGCATTTAATGTTGTGACATAAAGTATGAGGGATGTCTTTCATACTCTTTAATGACTGAGTTGCCTCGGGGGTGGTGTGGGGGGCTATTTAAGGACCCCAACCACCTTTGAGGAGAGGAGGATCTTTTTGGAGAATTAAGAAAAAGAATCATTGCAAACTAGAGAGTTCACTGACTCACCATTGTCATTTATTGCGAAGCTTTTAATATTTGACAGAAATTCTTGAGGGAGTTTGGTGTGTTGCTACCTGCCTATCAGGATGTATCTAGGGTGCTTATTTTCCCTCTCCCTCTAGCTAAGTCACTTCTAAAGTTCATTATTATTCCCTGAGTCATACACGAGAGGCTTTGTGAGTTTAAACTGAGTCCATCTTCATTGAGTTTTGTGTGTGTGCTTCCTATAATTAGTCTAGGGTGTTGGCTAATTTAACTCGTGGTTACCATACTCAATAGGGGTTACGCCTCCACATATATAATCTAAAGTACCCTCTTACACATTGATAGTGGATCCGTTGTCTATAAGTATTAAGGATACAATAAATATTTGAGCCTCATTAGTGATACATAACACGAACCGATGACTATGTCCAAGAATAAGGAGTTACTCATGAGAGAAGTTGATCTATTATTGCATCGTGATGGACCTAATGGTTGTTGACATCTCGAACGGAGTCAAATCTGTAGGTACAAAATCTTGAGATAACATACAAACGAGGGAGGTTAGGTGCTCTCGAGATATGGCTAGTAGTTCCCAGATAGTGATGTTAGATTATGTCTAATGAAGTTGTTCCTCAAATTTATTATTTTCCCAAGGAAGAGGTTTAATAATATTTTCAGGGGGACCTTTCTCCTTACTAACTGGGTTTGGTAGAGCAGAGTGTCATCCTAACTTGGTGAGCAAGTCTAACTGTTTGTTTCGAGAGAGTGGTGGTTCTGTCTAAGATTCTTGTTTATTTTTCTCTAGGTGTATCAAAATGTCAGCTAAGGATGTGATGCCACTTGCAGGTAGTGATGGCTTTGGGGCCATTACCTCAGTCCAATCTAGGTAGATGGTGGTTTCAGGATACTTATTCAGAATTTGGGATACGGATTCATTACCTACTATATGGCCACATCAGAGCTCAGGGTAGTGTCGAAATTGTTGCCACCATAGTCAAGACTTATGCGTCTTTCTGGTCAGGCATCTTAGGTGGTTATTCCATAGATATGGAAGATCTCAACTAAATGTCATTATCAGAAGTAGTATCTTTGTGTTCTTCATCATCAAAAGAGGTTTTATGTTATTATGGTTTCATTTTTCTCACGTTGATGGTGGCTTCACAATAGATATCCTCATAATAGTATCGGTATTCAGCATATCTTGGCCCCTTAGGGTAAGATCTCATTAACAAATCTAACGCGGTTAGTGCATACACTAAGTTGTCAAACTTTTCATGTTCATAGTCATGGGAAAAAAGGTTGACCATTTCCATCTCGGTTGTATATGAGTAACTCCGGGAGGGGGACCTTCTGGTGGGGGATGGGCTCAGTGGTTCATCTCATATTAAAATTCGATTATTCCAACTATGTGGGATGCATCTAGGTAAGTATTCCCATGTTTACATCCTATATCGGTGTAATAGTGGGTTAAGGGAGATACTCTAAGAATAAAGAGGTTGAATGTTAGTTGTAGAACGAGCAGGTCGAGTTCACTCTAAGGACCAACATGATATTCTCTAGGAGAACCAACTTTGAGAGGATTAGGGTTGACTTGTGTGGTACTACAGATGGTATCTTTTATTTCCATGGTAAAATTATCCCATCCAGTGGACCAAATTCAACGGTATACGATGACACGAGGATGTCTGATCTTTCCTTTGTTGTTGAAGATTTTGAGGGATTACCTCATATGAGAGACTAGCTTGTAAATGTTATGTAGTGTATCCTCCCTTTTTATATGGAAGGTCCATTGTTCATCCTTCTCAAGTTGATCAAGATCTTATATGGTATCTCGAGATCCAATACCAAACTTGTAATCTCGAATGATGGGATCCTCTAAGGATGTGTATCCTTATTATTTAATCCTTAGTCCTTTCATCGGGGAGTTGTCCCATTGTGTCATCATAGCCCAGACCTCGAGGTTAAGGATAAATTCATCTCTGGGTCCTTGGGATGTGTTCCCCTCTGTGATCAAGATATGGTCAAAAAAATATATAATTCCCTACTCTGGTAGGGGATTATAGTAGATATATTTGGGCTCGATGGATGAAGGTCATGGAATAGGATCCATTTTTTGGAGGTGGTGTTTTTCATGGTGGAGTTTGGCCAGGTTATTGACCTATTAATAGAGGAGGATCGACGCTTCCCCTGGAGTATGTTTGTATCATGTGAATGGTAGCTAAAGGGAGAACTCATGATTTATTTCTTGGGAGATTCTATCTCTCAGTTGAAAGGATCTTGTGTTCGATGTATGGTATTGGTCCAAGGTTAGCCACCAATTCAACCCATTAGGCAACATCCCTTTGAGCAAGGTGAAACCTGGGTTTTTCATCCTCTTCATGCATCAATTGGTGTCGGGACCAGAACTTCAAAGTGACATGATCATCTACCCTGAGTTATTTATCATGATCGCTCATCTATATTAGAGGGCTATGATATCGGGGTGTCTAAACTACGGGTTCTTTTGTCTCCATTACTTTTTGAATATTTGACTGAAAATGTGTTTTATGTAGTCGGTGAGTGAGCACCATTATTGGTTCTTAAATTCCTAAGGGAAAATATATTTACCTCTGAGGTTGACCTTACCTAGCTGATGGATTAGATTGGTACTGCAGAGATTATATATTTGGTTTCTTGTAGGGCCTCACTATAAATCTCCTCCCATTCGACCGAGTGATTAATTTCAATTAAAAAAGCAACAAGGAGTCCTAGCTCCTTCGAGAGCATGAACTTTGTGACTAGGAGAAAGTTTGGGATACTTTGGTTAGTTTTCAGGAAGTGTATGTCCATGATGAATAACGTCATATGGTCAATGGTGGGATTAGTTTCGGCAATGATTTTTAGGGAGAGTGATGGAATGCCCAAGGGGTTTCTATTTGGAAGTGCGAGTGTGTAATCATCCTCAGTTTATGATGAATGGGAACAATCTGGGTGGATGGGTCAGTGTTTAGGATATGAGTGCCTAATAAGGCATTACTACAGGGTTATCATAATTTGGCAGGGCTTATTAGTAACATTTTCCTTTGGTAGACTGAGTCTCCCGACATCAGTGAGGTTTTGAATGGATAATCTCAAGGCCCAAGAGTTATCCGTAATGTTATTGAGCCCTTGATGGGACTCATAATGTGAGTCAACCTACCAGTTCTTGTCTAGGAAGGCAAGGATGACTTGGAATTGATAGGCTACAGACTTTGATCCGTATTTAGGGCGGTGAAAACCTTATTGAGGTCTAATTTCAAATCGTTGAGGTGCCTTTTTAGCCCAAAATTATATAGAAGAGGGAACGACTTGATAGTTTTTGGGAGGGGTCTTGGTGGAAAGGGCGCATCAATGGCTACCATAGATTGGGAATTTTGGGTAACCATGTGTGTTTCTGATTGTGGACTGACCACGAGAGTAGTGGTATGATATGTAGAAGATCTAGGCAAGTTCTTACGGGTGGAAAACCGATTTTCAGTTTAGCGGTGTTACTTAGTAGATATGGTAGCTTTGGCAGCCAAACTTTCCTCGATCTTACACCTTAAACGATTAAGATTCTTAAAATTTGAGATCCAGGTAAGCCCGAGTTCATTTTGTATATCCTTCCGGAGGTTCTTGATCACGATCTCTATTTGATCATTTTCTAAGGGGCAATTTACAGTCTGACCATCTTTCTCTCTCCAGTGAGTAAAAAAAGTGTTAACAGCCTCTCCTTCCTTTGGCTTTAACATTTCCAAGTCCTTATAAGTGACGTCGAGTTCTTCATTATATGCATACTATTTAAGTAAAGTACATCATACATCATCCCAAAATTTGGCCATTTCCTTATATTTTAGGCCCGATTAAGGGATCTCCCGAACATAGTGGAGAAGAACATCCTCTCTTAAACTCCTAAGCCTACGTCTCGGCCTGCATCTGTAGGTGGAAGTTGGATAAATGGGGATGGGGAGAATAGTAATTATATGTATTGAAGACTAACATCTTGAATTTATTTAGAAACTGGGCTTCAGGATAGAGAGTCATCTTATTGATGTTTGTAAGCTCATTCATAGTTTTCACCTTACTGATGGCATCCTAAAGGAGGCACAATTCCGATTAGACCTTCATTTTCTCTTGTCTCAGAGGTGGCGGAATAACCTCATTGAATAGTGTAGGAATTACAAACTCCTCTCTTGAGGGGCCTTGGAAGGCGGTGTGTGGATACTCGAGGTACTTCTGGTAGGGTTCAAATTATCAATTAGGGGTAAATGGTAATGAGATGCAGGGGTACCGACATTAGTAGGGGAGCCGATGATAGTGTATCCTAGGTATTAGTCGGTATTTCCTCGACACCCACCGCAGGAGATCAGGGGAGCGAGTACATTCTTTTCAGTTCGAGTTATAGTATTGGACTCTTACAAACGAACTTGTGCTCGACTCAGTGCATGGATTTTAAAATTCATTGTATTTTGATAGGCGGTGATGTTCTCACCCTATCTTAAAACATAGTCCATTACGGATGGAGCTTGATCTTCTTCAGTAGATATGGATCGTACTACGGAGAAAACTTGACAGTCATGGATGGGGAGTTCGCTGATAAAAACTAGAAGACTTCATGAAGTCTGAACTCGGGTTTCCAGGGTAATAACTTAGTTTGAATTCTATGTTGATAATGATAACTGCAAAACTATTAGAGGCACTTTCATTCAGGTTTTTATAGATAGAATGACTGATAGACGAACAATACATAAGGGGGGACAAGGACTCACATAATGCATGACTTTTTTTAGGAAATTCTATTATCTGTATTTAATTGTATGTGAAAAGAATTTATTTTGTGTTTTTTATTTAGTAGTGTCTTTTGCGGGGAAGAACTGAATAGAGTCTTGTTGGATTCAGGTAAATAGGTGTGAACTCTCTCTTTTAATGTGAGCAGCGAGAAAGTAATAAACTGTGGTCTATTATTTTATCAAAATAAAATGGGATTTGGGGAATTCAATGTACGGTAATCCTATTTTGTCTATGACTTGCGGATTCATATTCTTTCATCTTTCGTAAAAAAGGAAAACATTTAGTCTGGAATTTGAGGGGTTTTGGACCAGCTTCCAACCGTTTGATAATTTTTGATAATTTTTGTCAAAGAAAATGGCTCGTAAGTATATGTTCTATTTGTGTAGTACGGTGTGTTCTTATATATTATTTCTATATGCAAAAAAGACGACACTACTAGGTGATTGGTGGATCACTATCATTTCCATGGATCATAATATAATCGACTGCTTGCACTGATTAACCTTTGAGGTACGAGTGAAACCACTTTATCATACTACTAAATAGTTATGAAATCCTGTTAAATATACTCAAGGACTAAACAAACTTCAAACGTTCCCTATCACTGAGACTTTGGGATCGAGAGAGAAGTTGCCCGATATACCATATGAGTGGACAAAATAGTGAAATTATTCATCGAAAATCAACCTTTCAACTGACCGCTTTTGGTCTCGAGGGTACATGATTTGAACAATATGGAAATCAACTATGTAGTGCATGATGCAAACATGTAATCTTTATTTTTATATACATAAAATCTTATTTTATCGTGAGGTCCTTCGCATGTACCTATACATTTGGAAAAATATACAATGTTGTATATGGGGATCTAAGCACGTATCTATGTTTTGAGGGACTTCAAAACTAAGGCTGAAAAATTGTTCTAAAATTTTCGTAAAGTAGTCATGTCGAGGAGAGATATTAAGAATAATAGGAAGGAAGAATAAGGATAGTTCGATTTTCTTCATTTATCCCCAACGGAGTCTCCGGTGTGGTTTTTATGCGCCCCTAGCTGGGACTCGGGGGACTGCGGGGACATGGAGTTCTTTTCTCATGGTCAGTTATTTTTCCCTAAGGTCGAGTCATCATTTCTATTAGTTCAATGATTTTACCTTCGATACCATATCCAATTTATCTCGCACGCTCTTGTTTAGTCCTAGGCCTAAGTATATTCCACACAAGGGGTTTTTGATTATATAAAAAGAAACAAAAAACTCGAACTAGCCCTTTTGGGATAATCCTAAGGTAGACTTAGGTATGCAATTAGTCCAGATATTCTTATTGGAGGGTTCAAGAATCGGGTTATGAGTTGGGAAGGTATTAGACCCCCCACTTATTCTTCATGATTAATTAATTATATGCTTATTACTGCACTCAACATTATGTGATTATTTTTTATTTATTTTAGAAAATACTTATAGACTTCAGTTTGGGAATCCCTTAAAATGTAAATAGGTGCTTAGGTTTGAAAGTGGTATACGTGGAAGGTATAGGAAAGTCACTCAAACTAGTATGAGTACACATGAGTTCTTCTGTTTGACTCTATACTCATATACCGGATGACCGTTAGTATGTATGTAAGTATTTGAGGAAGCTTGATTTGGGTAACGGGTGGCCATTAAGGTATATAAGGGTGAGAGAAAGATGTACTTAGGTAATGGGTGACCATTATTGAGTATGCAAATATTTGGAGAATTCGCGACTTGAGACAGTTTTATATCTCATTCGAGTTTCAAAAAAGCATGAAAGATAAAAGATAGATGCATCCCTATGGGGATAATATATCAAGAGATGGATGTCTGCGTTCTTGTGTAGCCACGAGATCAATGTCCACGTAGTTCAGTTGTGAGTATGCATTAGATAACTTGTATAGGTGTGCGTGAGAGGTCGTGACTTTGAGATATTATGATATCTCAATAGAATTAGAATGAGATAATGGATGAGAGATGAAAGATGAAAGATGAAATATGGATGCATATTTGTGGATACAATATGTGGTGAGACATAATTTCGAGGCTTGTGCCCATGAGAAGGACTCGGTATTGCGCCTACATAATTATGTGGCCACTAGATCAAAGCCGATGTAATTCAGTTGTACACATGTTCTAATCTGATGTGTGTGCAGGTGTACGAATTGTCTTGAGAGGCGGATAAGCTATTTATAGGATGAAGGATAGCTTTAACAGAGGTTCAGAGTGGGAGTAGATTCGAAGACCACCGGTATTGGCGTCATGCTATGATCATTGGGTGAACACTAGAAAAAATTCATTGTCATTTGGGATAGTTTGGATGTGTAGAAAGGTTCGTTGGACTAAATATGGAGGCATCCCTAAGAAATGATACTTTGGGAGACATATTACGAGGCTTGGGCTTCACGAGTTTGGCTCGGTATAGTGCCTACATACCCAAGAGGACTTGGGATTAAATATTTACAGGTTTAAGTGACGGGATACCGGGTATACAATGTATATCATTACTATATTTATGGAGCCTAGTCCTTAACATAGCAATACAGTTATGTTGGAATGATATATTTATATGTTAAATATATCATAGTAAAAGTCTGATGCTTGACAAGTATTTGCAAGAAAACATATATTCGGGGATGTCGATAATGAGATGGGATTTTTTATCCCAGAGAAGTGGTGGGACTAGTCCAATTTTAGACTTTGGTTTTAGTAAAATTTCAGATTGACTCGGCTCACTAACACTTTCCGGAGATCTGTTTAGAAAATTATGTTTTCATGTTTTTTTAGTCTTGCCACTTGATTAGATTTTATTTAACCTATGAGTATGGCATGTCAATAAACACAGGTTCTAGGTTAAAAACTAGTATTTAACATATAAATACTGTAAAGTGCATGCCCTGTCCCCAAAATAAGGGTCAGGCTAAATGAGATAAACTTATATGGTAAATTTATTACAATATATGTGGGGTATATACCCAAGATTTTTGCAGAGTTTCTTTACCCTAATATAGAAATATTTATGGAGCCTAGTTCTTAATATAGAAATACTAGTATGTTGGATTGATATATTTATATGTTAAAGATATGTTAATAAAAGGCCGATGCTTGACAAGTATTTGCAAGAAAATATATTTTCAGGGATGTCGCTATTGAGAAGGGCTTTGTTTGCTCGGAGAAGTGGTGGGAGTAGTCCAATTTTAGACTTTGGTTTTAGTAAAATTTTGGATTGACTCGGCTCACTAACATTTTCCTGAGAACTTTTTTGAAAATTATGTTTTTATGTTTGTCTTTAGTCGTGTCACTTGATTAGATGTTATTTAACATATGAGTATGTCATGTCAATAAACATAGGTGCTAGGTTAAAAACCAATATTTAACATAAAAACACTGTAAAATACATGCCATGTCCCCTAAATGAGGGTCGGACTAAACGAGATAAAAAAATATATACAGTTTATCACAATATATATGGGGTATTGACCCAAGATTTTTGCAGAGTTTCTTTACCCTCAAAGTGTGAGCTGGTTTTTTCAAAGGGTCGTGTCCCTTATGGGGAGGAATCATTCAATTGGGCAGACATTTGTTTAGAAGTAGAGACTTTTGTGGGGTGCACATAGAGGTTTTCCTTTATTATTTAGAGGAAACGACTCTTTAGAAGTATTAACTTCACTCACAGGAAGCGACTTTTCTGAAGTAAAGACTTATCTCGAAGGAAGCGACTTTTTTGAAGTACAAACTTCTCTTGGGACTTTTTCAGAATGAACTAGAGTATCTCGGATGCTCGGGGGAGAAGAAAGTTAAAAAATAATCAATGTTGGGTATGGGGGTCTTTTTTTATAAATGTGAGGGAGGTTATGGATTATTTTTCCAACCTCTGAAATATGTGTCCCTGATGTCATGGATAGCAAATTTTTCCTAAGTTTCCACAGACACTTGTTCCATTCATGTTCCCCAATTTTTGGGAACATTCTAGATTGTTCTTTAATATTCTAACAATGTGTAGCAGGCCTTGGAATGTTCTAGAGTTGTGTAGAATAGTCGTGTATATACGATCATAGTATAGATTATTCTAGAACTATATAGAAAGGGTAGGATTCTAGGATGCTCTTCCAAAGAACATTCTGGAGAGTTAATCTTGTCCCCTTGCTGTAATTTGATCTCCACCATCCATTAAGTTGGTGGGCATGTAGAAAATAGTGGGGGTGCCATTTGCCCAAACCACAAAACCAAGATAATCATTTGAGTAATACAATTTATCTCTTTAGCAATTCTCTTTATTCTTGAGTTATCTCATTGGATGAGTGAGTGTAGCCCTAATAATTGAGAATAACAAGTGAGGCTTACTTGTATGTGGTAAAGGAGTTTACACACAAGTGCCGCACGGGTAAAGAATTGAAATTATGACCCCGTGATAGTTGGTATCAGAGAAAGTTAGAGTAAGAGATTGAGTGTATAACTTGTGGGAAAGTGATGGTGAATGAATTGGGAGCCCGTGGAGGGATAACCCACAAAGAAAAAGAGGTACAAGTTGAGAGACCCATAAAGGGATTTTTTGTTAGATTCTCGTATCACTACTTAGAGATACAGTTTGGCAAGTTTAGGCAAACTCTTCATGAGTGCTTGAAAAAATCGAGTGCTTTCATAGACTCTCTACACACTCTTGAAGAAAATGTGCATAATTCTTTGGAGGTGTTTAATGTCATTAAGGAAAAGGCCATGGAAAAGGTATACACCATGTAATGGAGGGAGAAGTTGCTAGTTTCCATGAGGGCATATCCGAGCTGGAGGATGTCAAAATTCGGATGACATTGTTGGAGAAAGTTATGGCTGGTGGGGGAGGGCCTTAACCTAAGGCAATTGTTCCAAAGATCAGGATTACCAAACCCAAATGTTATAAAGGAGCACGTAATGCTAAGGAGTTAGAGAAATTCCTACGAAAAATGAAGCAGTATTTCAAAGATGCCAACTCGAGGAAGGCAAGATGGATGTTGCCACCATGTTCCTCACTGATGATGTCATTTTATGATGGAGATGAAGGTATGGGGACATAGCGGGTAGACGTTATACTATAGAAACATGGGATGAATTTAAGAGGGAGATTAAGTCCCAATTCTTTCCCAAGAACGTGGATTATTTAACGAGGAAGAACATAAAACAACTGAAGCATTAAGGATCCGTACGAGAGTATGTGAATCAGTTCACCACCTTTCTATTGAGCATTTCAGACAAGACCAAGATGGATAAGTTGATCTTCTTCATGGATGGTTTGTAACCTTGGGTGAAGCAAGCGTTACAAAGAAGGGGAGTGCAAGACTTGGCCACTGCACTCTTGGTAGTGAAGAAATTGGTGGATTTTCAAGGAGGAATGAAGATACCTCCAAGAATCAGAAGAACATGACCAACCCTAGGAGTGGCGGGGGAGATATGCCTAAATACGAGGGAAATAGACCTCAAAATTATCAATAAGAAGCAAGGAAGCTGGCTTATGACTCGAATGGCGAGGGTAAGTTCACGCCTTAATTCAGTAGATGATACATATGTAATGAAGGTCATACAGCTCTTGAGTGCCTAAGAAACAAGGCCCTAAATGTATTGATAGTGAATGAGAAGAGCTACGAAAGAGAGGAGGTGAATGGGGAGGAGCCTAAGATGAGGGTGCTTAGACTCTTCAATGCTATAACGGGGCAGAAGCTAGTTGTAAAGCCTGCCTCCCAATCGGTGAAGGAGCTTATGTATATGAATGTGTATCTCAATGGAAAGAGTACATGGGCCATGATAGATATGGTAGAAACTCATAACTTCATTGTATGGGAAGATGCCAAGAGACTAGGCCTTAATTTGGAAAGAGACGAGAGTAAAATTAAGGTGGTGAACTCTGAGGCCAGGAATGTTCTTGGAACTGTAAAGGTGTCACGTTCAAAGCAGGAGAGTGGAAGGTCATGATAAACTTGGCCGCGGTACCGATGGAGCATTTCAACGTTTTACTTTGGATGGAGTTCCTCTGTTCTTATAAGGACATCCCAATGCCATGTCTCGGTGTTTTGAGCTTTATTGATGAGAGGAGCCCTTGCATCATTCTGGTGGTAAGGAACGATAATAAAAAATTAAGATGTTTCCAGCCTGATAACTTGTCAAGGATATGAGAGAGGAGACTTTCTTGGTGAACCTATTCGAAGAGAAACAAAAGGAGGAGATATCTATGCCAAGAAAAGTGGAGGAAAAGTTTAAGGATGTCACGCCTCCCGAGTTGCCTAAGATATTACCACCAAAAAGAGAGGTGGATCACTCCAATTCTTTTGAAGCATGAATATATGCTTAAGGCTTTTCTATTAGATTAGTATTAGAACATTGGGGTCATCCTATTTCCTACAAGAGTCGGAAGCTCAATAATGTTACCGCATTAAGAGAACAAATGAATACATTACCGTTCCTGATAAGGAGGTGGGTGTCATTTGCCGAAACCACCAAACTAAGATAAGAATTTAAGTAATATAAATTCTTTATGTAGCAATTCACTTGGTTCTTGAGTTCTCTCATTGGATGAGTGAGTGTAGCCCTTATAAGTGAGAGTGAGGAGTAAAGCTTACTTGTGATGGGTAAAGGATTTTACACACAAGTGACACATGGGTAAAGCATTGAAATTATGACCCCGTGAACTTGACTACGAAGACAAGACATGACCATCCCTGCAGAAACTGGTCGAGAGCTCAAGCCATTCCCTTGATGAGGCCAAGGGAGCTCAAAACCAATTAATATGTAGCTTTGAAGACAATTCGTGTTAGTCTAAGCCTTATGACTGAGTCCTAGGTTTCCGCACAAGTACATTTCTGTGTTGAAACTCTAACACCATGGCACTGAGCTACGAAGGTCATGATTGTTTCAACTAATGCACTTGCACGTTAGGAAATTTATCAAACATGCAAGGTATGAGCCTTCCATGAGGGATGAACACCTAATTCATGAGAGTGTTAACAACTATGAATATACTTCTATTTCTTCCAAATATCACATAAGAACACTATTTTCAAATGGTTGGGATGATAATCCACAACCTATTTAAGTAGTGAGATGTATTTATAAATATGTTAAACTAATTAGCAAAGAGATAACCTAGTTGATAAACCAATCAAACTAATTAACTAATTAATAATATAATTAAACTAATTTAGTAATTAACAAAGAAATTAAAGTGATTGACTAATTAAACTAATAATATAAAATAAGAATCTAGAGAGAGGGGAGAACAGGTGAATTGGTATTTTTTAAGGTTGGTGGTGACCTCCTTATAGACACCCCATCCTAGTACCCTATAAACGCCTCCTTAGGTACCTAACAATTCTCCTCCCACCATAAGACCATAGGTACTACTCCGAACCCTGATCTAAAGTGCATCGGGCGCTTCGGAGCATGGTTTGAACTCGATCAACTCTTGAACCCAAGAATGGATCAATGGATTCTTGTGGAGATTTGAACAAACTTTTTAACGGTCCATATTGTGTATGAATCGGCCTCGCGGTTCGAGCTTACTCGCCTTTTTACTCTAAGACCTAATCTAGAGGCCCATGGGCGCTCTTAGGCCCTTTTTGACCTCTGTACACTCCCCAAACTGAATGAAGCTCAGTAAAACCACGTACATCTTTGAATTCCCTTTTTAATGGGCCATACCTTATGCGAATCAACATCACGATTCGCACGTACTCACCATTTTAATCTAAGCCCTAATCTAGAGGCCACTAGACACTTTTGAGCACCATATGACCTTGGACAACTCTCCAACTGAACGAATCTCATTGAAATACCATAAGGATCTGAGCCCCTTTTCCAACGATCCATACCATGCACGAATCGGCCTCACGGTTCGCACATACTTACCATTTTACTATGAGAATTCCCCATCCAGAAACCATCAGGTGCTTTTGAACCCCGTTCGACTTTGATCACTCTCAAACTCGGGAGTGGATCTATGGATTCTTGTAGGGATATAAATACCCTTTCCAATGGTCTCAACCGTGCAAGATTCGGACTAATGGTTTGCATTTTAGCCTTGCTTTTTCAAAAAAGTCCGTTTCGGACTACCTATAGGCACCCCAGACCCCTTGCCATCGACAGGGTGTACTTTCCTTTGCAAGCAAGTCAGGGGATATGCGAATAGGTAGGCTAGGGGCCATGATAATCGGCATCCCTCATGAAATCCTAATTTTTGACTATTTATAGAGACCACGAGCTCATTCCCAAGGGTCCCTTTCTAAAGTCAGAACAATCCCCTAGAAATCATAGCGCCGAAATTCTATTTTTCCAAACATTCTGTCAATTTCCTTACATCACTCGCATGTATTTTCACCCCACTTTCCATCCTTACCTCACCAACATCCAACCATTAAAAAATCAGCCTCTTACTATTGCAAAAATTAGAATTAAAGCTCTCTAGAAGGTCTAACCTTATTCATTTACAACTCACTCAATTAGTAGTATTTGTTTATTTTTCTTTCCACTTTTGATATATCTTTATTTAATTTGTTCACCTAAAAAATAATCTTACTTTTTATTATTTAGTACACATAAATCTTATTTTCATAAAATCTAAAAATCCAAAAATAGGGTTTTCTTATAAACCCTAAATTAGAATTTCCTCATTTCTCACATTCTCTACACTTGCGAACATTTTATAAAAGGAAACTAAAGGAAGTTCTAGCTTAGGATTTATGAGTTAAACCCCACCCTTGTATGTTATCGAACCACGTGGATGTTGATGCCCTTTGGGCTACATAGGCATCCTGAGTCAATCTTGGGACTCGAGTTCTATTTTCTCTTTTATTGATTTTATGTTTTCTTGTGTTTAGTAGTATTGAGAATATGCGTACTCCTACATATTCGTGTTTCACTCAATATATACACTCACTTCTTCATGGGGATTTCTGATCGACGGACACTCAAATTATATTTTATGATCATTTATCTTGCACAATCCTTAGGACGATATCACTCCATCTTTCCCATGATGTAAGTCGGATGATTTCTTTCTCTCTTTATTCACATCGCACATATGTACACATGTATCACACTTTATAGAAAATGAGAATATTATCAAAGTCCATAAAAGACCAAAAGGGGAGGATGGGTGCATAATACCTTTCCATTCCGTAACTTAGTCCCCGGACCCTTTATTGATTTGGTTTCGAATGCATCAGTATGTCATTTGGTGTCGTTCTCTCTCGGGAACACTACATTTCTTTTACCTATTTTGAGCAAAATAGACTGGAGACTCGATTTTTACATTTTTCTCCTCTTTTGATGAAACTTGATTTATATTTGAGGCAGCCCGTGAAGACCAGTGCAAGTTGAGGAAAGAGGACTTCCTTATCCTTGAATCCCTGAACGCGCGGAGAGAGGGATTTCACCGATTTTCCTTCCCCTCCAATTTCGAGGCCGACCCAGACCGAAGGATTTCGACCCCGATGGCCACAGTGGCGAATCCTTTGGGGACTTTATTTAAGAGGACTAGACTCTATTTCACATGGGTGTTGTTTCTTTTGCTTTCTAACTTTTTTATATGTGTACATACGGCTTCACTGGGATGTTCTCCTTACTCTTATACTTATATATTATATATATGCCTCGTTATTATCATAAAGTTCATATCTACCATGATCTTTTCTCTTCACATGCATATATCATCTCCTTGTCACATGTTTCACTCTTTACTCAGTTGTATATATTCACTATGTTCCACCCTTTACTCACTTTTATATTTTTTCCATGCTTCACTCCACACACTCTCACTTGCACATGATTTACATCACTTGTAGATATCCATGTTTAGTCTCACTATCACACACTCTCACATTCTTCTCACTTGTTTATATCTTCTTACCCACTTACACATGTTTCACACACGACTTGTAGATATCCATGTTTAGTCTCACTATCACACACTCTCACATTTTATTCACTTTTATATATATCTTCATTCTTACTTACATATTTTACACATCGCTTGTTGATATCCATGTTTAGTCTCACTAGCACACACTCTGATATTTATCTCATTTGATATTTACATGATTTCTTCACCCACACATATTTGCGTGTCACTCTCTCACCCTGCATATATATATCACTCACTTGTATATTCACACACCTCACACTTTGTATACGTCACCATGCTTTACATAGTCTCCATGCTTCCTGTACATACTTGCTAATTTTGCTCTCCATGTTCACCCCCATTATCCCATGTTAATTGTATATTTTATACTATCCCTCATAGTGGTAGTATTTCTCTTATTTGGCATAAATAAAACTCTCCATAAGATACTAATTAAGACTTATAAATTCTTGCACACTACATCACTTGATCATAACAATATTGAACAAAATTGTGTCCCGTACTGGAGGGTCACTTCATGATGGGTTCCAATCATACGGTACGTGGTTAACGTAAGCGAAATGATTCCCACCTTGCATCGGCCTAATATCTTCGACGTATATCGAACTATTTTCCCCATATTGTATCACTTGACAAAACTCACGACGGGCGGTATATAGCGGGGATCTCATTCACGTAGGTTGAGTATATCGAATTCGCTTTATCACAAACCATCTCCATGAGCTATACGTGAGGTAATTCACGTACACTCAAGTATAGAAAATGGATTGTCCACACGTACAAATGAATGATTGCCCTTATAGACAAGACGTATATCGTGGAAGTGATGCCAAAGGGGGGAACCTTTACACTAACCCACCAAATGCATCAACCTCATATAGGTGTCTACCCTAGGACACTCATACTTAGTTTGCTGGTTATAATGCGAAACTCTACCAAAATTTTGGGTTGCCTTATTACCTAAATTTCAGCTCTATTTCGACCATTTTTAAACCAGGATCATGTCTATGAGTCTAGAAACAAGTCAACCCGTGTCTTACATCATATACCATATCTTTTACCAGGCTTGAGTAATATCCAACATTTTTTTCTGAATCCTAGGTAAAACATAATATAAGAGGAATCTAATAGTAATAACCATGCCGAGGATAATTCTTTACCCCCTTTTAAAAAAAATACCAAAAATATTTTCTCCTTTTTGAAAACAACAAAAATAAAATACCAAATATATTCCACTTTGCCTCAAAATAAACCCAAAATCATTTTTTCCTCTTAGGTGTGATTGTTTGCCTTGAATTTCGGCCTAGCTCCCAATTGTATCCGGTCTTCCATCAAACCATCCCTATGCTCTACTGCTTCCTCTGATTCTTTAGTCGAGTTCAAGTTATCCCTCCGAATATTATTCATGGAGAATATAGACCGAGATTTGAAGGCTCAACCATATATGATGATCATCCTAGCCTAACTCAACGCTAAGATTGACAACCTCCAGGCAGAAGTCCAGGAAATGCAACGACATTGGGTCCAGACTCCTGAGTATCCTGAGCCCAAAATTTTCTTTCCCCATGCCATGAGTTCACCTACTCCTGAACCAGTATAGGTCCCAAAATAGTATCAGCATGACCTGCGTGTCGCACATACCAATGGGCCACCGCCTACTCAACTACTGCTACCGAATCTTGCCCAGCTAGGGGATAATCTTCCAGTGCCAGTGGATCCCAAGGAAGAATAATTGAAAAAATTCAAGGAGGACCTTAGGACACTATTGAAGAGGTTCGATCAAATCAAGATCTTAGGGAGCTACATGGACTACACTAACATGTCTCCCTATCCCTAGGCTCGATTATCGAACAAATTCAAGATGCCTCACGTTGAGAAGTTCGGAGGCAGCGGGCCTCCCATTGTGAACCTACGTAGCTATCCTTGCACCATAAGTCTCCTTGGGGAGTCAGAAAAAATGGCATAAATGTCCCACCAAAACCTCAAAGAAGGTGCCCTCAGGTAGTTCCTGTCCCTCGAGGAATCCAGAATTTGGAGTTAAAAAGACGTGGCTAGAGATTTCATGTCACAATATAAGTATAATGAAGAATTGGAAGTCACCCCCCAGAGGCTTAGAGCTGCTCAAATAGAATCCAAGGGAGTCAGTCAGTAGCTTCATTGAAAGCTAGAGAGAGAAAGCAATTACAATAACTAATAAACCATCAGAAGAAGAACAAGTGATCATAGTAAAGAAGAATTTCTTACCCCATATTTAAGATTTAACAGGAGGTTAGTACTACCCACACTTTAGAGCCTTTTGGAAGGTTGACGTAGGAGCAGCCAGAGGAAATAGAAGGAGGTCTGTCTAAGGCCAACTAACCGAACATACCGGTATTCCCCCAGTTCTAGAATTGTTTACAACTCCTCCCACCAAGGCATCGACCAGCGTAGACATCGAACTTCATGTTCCATAAACTAATTTACCCAGTTCTCTATGGTCGGGCTAAAGATGATGAAATAGAGAGTGAAGAAATTCGACACAGTTGCCAAGGGATATTCAAGAGAGAGCGCCAAATGAAATATCTTTGATAACCACGTGAATATCATAATTGGGCTACCTCTTAGAAAATTAGAACGACCTTCTCGCCAAGCATCTAGACCGTTCAGGGTCTCCGCCAGTATCACCACTGCAGGATGGCGACGATATGACATCTAGACAGTAATAATAGCAAGTTGAGGTTCCACCATCAGGTCCCCGATCACTAACAGTAGCTTCGAAGTTAAGCCAAGGGCAACGGCTCTCGCATGGCCCACATCACTGACATCCTATAGACGTACGGAATATAGTACAACTGGGAGAGAAATCATTCCCCCCGTTACTAAAGGACGAGACGCCAAAGGAGAAATGTGGAAAAGTCCTGGAAGCATCTCCCTAGGAGACCGAGAGAATTCAGGCATGGCCATCGCCACACAGGGATTTACCCCAACATAGCAGAGAACTCTTCATTGGTTGGAGAGACCTCATCCAAGCCAAAAAGAAAAACATGATCCTCGGGGTACCAGAATTGCGCTATCGTTGTCAGCATGTTCTAGTCAATGGGCCCATTACGCCACAAAGAGGCCCAATGCAGGCTAAAAGCGTGATAGTATACATTGTACCAGCACATAGCCTCTAAATTCTCATGATAAGAGGCAAATTCTGCATTAATGGGAAGAGCCATTTTGGAAATAATAAGACAAAAAGCAATAAATAAAGAAAGAAAATATGAATGGTTGAAGAAACCTCTCCACTTTCCCCCTTTTTATACTTGAAAATTTTGGCTAAAAGATAAAAAGTCTATAAAATCCGAAACAAAGACTGCCCCATCAAGTACAAGTAGCTGAAGAAAGTGCAATCAAAGCTTTGGCGTGATTTGACTAGATTGACATGTCGATAAGCAGGATAAGTTGTATGCTGGTCGACATCCCCCTATTTTTAGAAGATTCCATTTTTCCTTTTTTGTCAAAATCAAAAACTCAATAAAAATAATTTTTATTCCAAAAGAATTCATAATTTTTCTCCTTATAGTTTTACTTATCATGTCTTAAAATAAATTTTCTTTTAAGTAATTCTAATCCTTTTTACGGTCTCAGCAAACAAAGTAAAAAGTGCAAGTAGATTAAGTCATTTAAAGAAAAGATAAAATAAAATCCCATTCATTTCATATATGTGTTTCCATCATTACATTTTTTTGTAAAAAAGAAGAAAAACAACGGGACTTATCTCGAAACCCCGCTCCCTCTCTGATCCCCCGTCCCTACGATGTGTGCGCTTCCCCCGACAGCGAGCTGAGGAGCCTCTGATACCTGATCTAGATCCGTCCTCAGAAGAAGAAGATGACACAAGTTAGGAAGGAACCATGATCGAATATCGAATATGATCCATCACAGAAGACACCCAGTCTCGGATTTCCCTCTTCCAGGTAGTCGACACTCGAACATGCTGCAAGAAAAACAAAAGGGAAAATTAGTCAGTCTAAGGAAAAAGAAGAAATCAGAAAGACAAAGGACAAAGAGATGAAAATATATACCCCAAGCTGAAGTAAATCCTTCGTCAGCCCCAAAATCGTCGAGTCCATCGCATTAGAGCGGTGATGCATACTCACCGATCCCCCTCCAGGCAGTCTGATATTGTAGGGAGGATAAGCAAGCTGGAAAAATTGAACCTCCATCGCCTTCATTGTCGCTGACGTCAATGCGCCACCAGTGCTGTGGGTAAACCCCACCGTTCGATTCGTACACCTGCCAGAAGTCATATGAGTCGGAGGCATGTTCACCACATCATAGATGCATGAAGGCATCATCCAGCTCATCACGAAGTCAAGATAGTCGTAGGTCTCCACCATATCAGTATAAGATGAGTAGGGCTCGTCAACCATCGTCATCGCCCTGGTCTCCTCCGACGTCTCTCGAACCCGCCTCATATACCTCGGGGGCATCACCGATGGGACCACCACATCATCGTCCATAATCTGCCAGACTACTCTCTCTCCTAGATACTCCAAGTAGTTGTAACACCGTCTGTTTTTAATAGTTAATTAGGTGAATTAATTGGGAAATTCGAGAAAAAAAATTGGATTTAAATATTCTTAGTAATTAAATATGTTGGTTTTTATATAAAAAAAGGTTTTAAGTGGAATTTAAATCAGGATTAAAATTTGGAAATTATAACTTTTTGTATAAAAATCGGGGGATGATCCGATTTAAGGAGGATAAAAATAATACTTTTTAAAATTCGTCCGTCCGATTGAGCTGAATTTTCCACACCAGCCCTGTCTCGTCGTTCGCTACAACATACTAAAATTTCAAGCCATTGTGACGGTTCGATCATCCGTAATGATTTTTCGAGTGTTTGTATTTGATTAGGACTCTAATTCTTTTTGGTATATAAACATAAACTGATGAGTTTAGGCCTTGGAAAACACATTTTAGCCTTCTCAAAAATCAGAGAACTTTCATCTTCTTCAACCTCCCAACCCTAGCCCCATTATACATAACTTTCAACTCAAGTTTTGTCAAGATTAAGCGGATTTTCTCAAGACGCATCAAGAACGAATCTTTGTCAATTTTTTGAGAGGAATACACATTCAAGATCAGATTTCTAATCCAACATTTACTCAGGCATGAATACTCTATTCTTTTCATTTAGTATTATGCGTTTTAAGTGTTGCGTAAACGTTAATTGAATATTTTCTTAAAATCAATTTGCAATCTAATTAGAGAAAGTGGACACATAAAACTTGGCTTTGTTTTTATGAAATCCTTTAATGTGATTAATATTTATAACATTTGGGGTACGTAGGATTCATGAGTGAATTTTGGGTTTTGTTGGTGTAAGTTGCATTTAGAAAAACCCTAGTTTTGAAATAATTGAAGTTGGGAGCGTATAACTCATGTAATTTGTGTAGAGATAATGAAATTTGTTTTTAATGTATAAATGATGAAAACTCGGTATATTTAATTTAAAATAATTAAATGAGATTAATTGGGTATTTTGACATTGTGATAATTAAATTAAGATTTAATGGAATTGGACTATCATGTGTAGTTTTATACGTTGATTAATTATGCTTGTTTGTGTGACTTGCTGGTATTATTATATTGCCTTTATGACGATGGGTAATTGGATATTTTTGCTCTCCCCATATGTTAGGATGCCTTCTAGGTATGGAACTAGTGGGTAGGCCTTTTGATGATTTACGCCTTCTAGGTATGGGACTAGTGAGGGTAGATTATTGCGACTTTATTATGTCGGGGGTGGGATGATTTTTGATATTTTATCGTCGTTACGCTAGCCTAGGCATGGGACTAGGTCGAGGTTTATGTTAGAAATTCATCCTGTATATAGGGTAGGACGTATTGATAATTTGGGGATCCTTAGGTATGGGACTAAGGGGTATTTTGAGGATCTCGCATCGATAAAAGGATGGGTGATTTATAAATTGTGAAATTGAGAATTAATACCTAAGATAAAAACTGGTATTAAAATTTGTGGCGACACAATGTGTCAGGGCCAACAGTTTAAACGGGTCAGAGGACGATTGACAAGGGGAAGTGTGATACTTTGGTGGATTACCACCTGGGACAGGAGGACCGTCATAATAAAAAGTGAGAACAATAATAAAAGTTGAGTTAATTTAATAAAAGATTAACTTCGTTGGACTTGGGAATTTAAAATCATATTGGTGTGCCTTTATAAATGGGGATCTCTACGGGTAGTTAGTAATTTATATTTATCGCACTTAATTATTCTGTTTAATTTAAAATATTCTATTGTGATATTTAATGCGTATAATGCTACTGATTGGATTCAAGGATCCTATTTGAGGGGAGTAGTGTGTATTCATGCTCAGGGCCCTGACCTCGTACGTTGACTAACTTTTCAGGATAAGATTTGGAGAAGCTATATAGGATTATCAAAGTTATCATTTAGAGGTGCAGCTGGAGTTATTAATTTTATGTCATAGTTTAGACTTTCCTTTTCAGTCGTATTTAATTATGAGACTTCAGTTGAGTTTTATTGGGCCATTCGGTTCCAAAGTTGTTTAGAGGAATTCTGTTGGATTATTCAGATTTTATTTAATTCTTATTGGAGATTGGATTTATTCGGAGTTAGCATGTGATGGATATTTTATCGCTTAGTTGTTTATGACCATTTGAGATTGATTCAATTATTTATCTTATAGACTGATTTATTTATGTCTCATATTTGTATCATGCTAAGAATAGTATTTATTTAGTTCACTCCCATCATAGTTCGGCGGCGGTGGCTAGCCACCCCATCTGTCAGATTTTGCGGGGTGTGACAGTAGCCAAACTCGTGCACCAACAGCCGACGCATCTACGCATTCCCCTCGGTCACCCCATGTACTAGATGGCCGTCCCCCAGGGATAGAAGGTCACCTGCATTTTACCATGAAAAGTCAATACTTGCATAATAAAGAGAACACTAAAGAAAAGGACTCAAAGAGAAAAGAAGAGATAACATAGTTGCTCGTCGGGACATTCAAGACTTGATGCACTGCTGCCAAGGAAGGAGAGTACTTCGACCGTCAGTTGGACTTCAGCCATCGGTACATCCGACAGAAGTTACAATTAGACTCATCACGCAAACCAATCAAATGGGCATTGAACCTGATCACCTCGTAGAACTACGTCTGCAGAAGGATAAGAGTCAACAATCAGAAAAAAATCAAAAAGGAAATGAAATAAAATGAAAAAAAATAAAAAATAGTTCCAGAAGATACTTGGCTCCAATATAAGTCTGTTTGTAGCACCGACTGAAAGCATCCATAGACAAATAAAGGGTTGCCAAAGTCAAGCTCCCCCAATCAAAGAGAGGGATATTCGAAAATACCCTCAAATATGGAAAAAACCACAAGTGGAAGACGTCGCCGCTTGACGCCACCAAAAACCCTCCCAAAAGCAAAAGAATAAACAAACGGACCATCTGCCTCACCTGCAACCCATCGGTCTCATCGATCCTCTGACTTAACAGAACCTCCCGGAGAAGAGAAATACCGATCTAGTCCCTTGAGACTATATGTCCCACATTTCCAACGCTACCTCCAGCACTGCCGATGTCACCCTTAGGGACCGATCCACCTCTATCAGCGTCCCCTTGCAGTCTATCCCCAACAGTTGCTGGACATCGATAGGATGCACTGTTATCTCCCCAAATTCCAAGTGTATGGTGTGGGTAGTGTCTCACCACCTCTCCCCCAATGCAAATAGAATGGTCGTAGAACACGGCGTCTCAGCCAGAGCAGACACCAAATGACCAAAACTCGGGGAAGAAACCACCCAGTGCACCACTGCAGGAAGGTGATCCCACATATCTCTAAATCCCGTTGTCCCTCAAGAGCGGAGACTGGTAGCAGCGATGTCAGTCTGTCAAAACAGAAGAGAAACCTTTTGTCAAAATTTAAAGAAACAAGAAAATGAAAATAAACGCGAAAAAACTTCCAAAAGTCATGATATACTTACATAACCATATGTTTCCTCACCCTAGATGGACGATGGTGCGAAGGCTCACGCAGAAGAGTTTGATCGTCGACAGTAGGCTCGAACAAGTCGAAATCATTCTTATTTCCCAACGCTAAGGGCACCCTTGCTCGGCACTGCAAGTTTACCCCATCGTCAATGCCCAACCACGCCATGTGGGTCTCGTTGCTTGAGAAGTATGCCATTTACTAGTGTCGAATGAGGAAAGGACATAGGAGAAGATCGCAAAAGATAGAAGCAAAAGATTGTAAAGCTATAAGCTGTGAACAATGAAGAGATTTTGCCCTTTTTTATAGGAGACAAAGAAGAATGTCGATCGACAGTCCCCTGACACCTACCGATCGGCACTGTACCTTCCCCTTCCCAAGGTAACCCAGAAGATCATGCCATTGCCGATTGGAAACCCCTACAACATGCCGATAGCTAACCCCCTGAAATTTCGTATAAAAAATTCCAAAAAATGCCAGAAAATTCCAAATATTTCCTAAAAAATTCCTAAAATTGCCTAATAAATATTATAACATTTCTTCACGATGAAAATCATTTTTAAAGAACCCCAAATCCCTAGACAAATTAATACCACATTTTATTCCCAACTTAAATTCTAAAAATCAGCACGCTCGCAAAGCTTACTATAACTCTACAGCGAAATCTTGAAAAACTTATGTTCAGCTGAAATCAAATGGTTCATCAGCAAACCTACCCATTTCCCCAGCAAGAGTTACCAAACTCAACTTTCTCCTAGAAAATTCTAATTTTCCAAGCATAACTTGAAACCCTAACCGAACATCACTCCCCAGCGGCACCTCCGAGAAATGTATTCCCCAGCAGAATCCCAAAATAATTGATATGCCCATATGAGACCTCACCTCGGCTCAATACAGACTCGGTTCAAGAAGACTTCTCCTAGTGCGTCGTTAGGCCATCCCACAATGTTCGCCTCAGCCTCATCTAAGACTAGGCCGATACCGTATGCAATATCAGTGGGTCTAGCGACTCGCCTCACCATATCAGGAAGTCAAGACAGTGAGTTGTTCTCATCTCTCGTCTCGACCTAGCACAATTCATCCAAGACTACACTTCGTAATTAACAACGTGCAATCTTGATAATATATCAGTTGTCTCATACTCGGCTAGGCTGACACCTCAACCCAGATGGAGGCACTTATCATCTTACAGGGTGCATGGAATAGAGCAGGCATGGGATAGTGCGCGTGGGATGCAAACCCTACATGGACCAAACAGTTACAACATCATCATTCACACCTGTGGGGAATATCTTATGATCATTGCTTGCATGCACCAGGGACAGATGATATCACCTTATTGGATAGTTGGAGTTGTGCATGCCTCATTCATGACTGTGGTGCGTATGACACCACCCCAATGACATAAATAGTTGTCTTCTACCTCAGTATAAAGAATCACAAATTATAAATTGTACTGAAACTTTGCTAAACTTATTGCTTAGTGAGAGAAACCTTGAGTGCTTGTATCCCAGGGCCATTAGAGCCTAGATTTAGTCGATTTCACACACTCACACAGTGGACATAGGACCTTTAAAGGATGAACCACTTATATTTGGTATCATCTTCTACTTTGCCTGATCTAATTTTGTCTACTTATTTATACATGTTATACTCCATTGTTGTATGGTTCTGAGCTTACATACACCTTGATTTGGTGATACCATTTCTGGTATCGTTAATCTGGCACGGTCTATGGGAATAAGATAGCTATCTTCTTCCCTTCATTTGTAATTACTCCACCAGATTATCTGGTGGTGGTCCAATCTCACCCTTAGTTGAGATTGAACCACCATTGAAAGAGCTCTGGTTTGAGTTCTTAAGCTCACTTTCAGCTCATCTAACTCACTTCGAGTACATCACTTAGTTTTTCCAATTATTAAAAACCTTCAATGGCAATAAATCCACCTACTATAGGAGGTCTCAGTACCAGCTAGGACCCTCCTCAGTCAGAAATGGCGGAGGTGGCGGTGGCCTTGCGCTCCTTAGTATACTCCTAAGGACAGATGTAGGCAATTCTTATTATTTTCATCCAAAACATGGTGGTTAGACCTGCTGGTGCCGGAGAGGAGATGATAACTCCGGCCGCTAGAGAAGGTGTCCCAGATCCAATAGCAATGGGACCACCTCAGGCCCCACATAAGGATCTTCCTCATCAATAAAGATGCAGGGACATGACCGACCCTAGGCATTTACGCATAGGGAGGCCGGGTCAAGAATTCCCTAATGATGAAGATGATCAGTATGATGAAGAGGATGGTAGGAGCTATTGGATCCTTATTAGATTTCTAGAGGCACTGTGCGACCAATTCAGCCCAACCGAGGATGTAGTGGTAGGCTGAGTCGAGAATGTAGGCCAAGCGCATTAGCTCTAGATAAATTAAGCAGGGGGAGGCCTTTGATAGGGTTGGCCCAACAATAAACGACTTGAGAAATTACCTCTTCAGATCCAGAAGTATAGCTGGTTCCAGAAAGAATGACAGATGTGATGATCGCTTACCTCCTCATGGCCGAAATAAGGAGCACCGAGAGGTGAATAGCCGACAGAGAACAGTTACCAGAGAGCCCTCAGTTCGTCCAGATGGCAGATAAGGGGCTGGAGATAATGTGGCCCATGCTGAGGTTATAGCAGCGGTTGAGAGACCCTATAACGATTCTATTCAAAGGCTAGAGGATAAGATTGGGGATATTATGAATAGACGAGACCCCTTGCAGAGGGGATACAATGAAGGCTCCCCCTTCGTGGAAAATATTATGAGTTATCCTACCCCGGCTAACTTCAAGCCGCGAGTGGTCACTCCAAAGTATGATGGGATCATTAATCCATTCCACCATGTGGAGATTTATCAATCAGTTGCTGATATTTACTCAGTCTCAAACGAGATGAGGTGTCATGCCTTCTCAAGCTCCCTGATCGGAGCAACACATGTATGGTTTACCTCTCTCCAATGGAGGACCTAAGATTTTCGATTAGGCGGTGTGAAATGATTTTACAAAGGCCCGGGGCTCGGAGGCGGGAGGCCCCGAGGCGATTTTTTTAGGGTCATTTTTATTTTTTTGCAATTTTTTAACCCTAAATGAATAAAAATCAAATGGGTTAACTGGTTTACGCTTACTTAAATGAATAAGTGTTCTAATTATGGTAAAGAGACTTGATTTTGTGATACAATTTTTCCACATGAGATAAAATAATTTTTTCAATAAACTAACAATGGTTTTACAATAAATTGATTTTTTTCAATAAACTAGTTTTTTTCAATGTTTTTTCAATAAACTAACAATAGTTTTATAATAAACTATTTTTTTAGTAAACTAATTTTTACAATAAACTAACAACATTTTTTCAATAAACGATTTTTTTTAATAAACTAATTTTAATCAACCATATCCATATAGAATAGAAGACTCAAAAATTGAAAGAAAAAAAACTACCTGCTTACTATCAGCAATGGGCAGGGGCGGACCTAGCTCCTGAGATGTTGTTATTACTATACTACTAATAACTATTTAAAATTTCAACTAACTAAAGTTCGCCGTAACAACTAAACTAAAACTAATTACACTATACTCACAAAATTTCAGCATAACAACAAAATATTAACAGCTAAAAGTAATTAACTAGTATGAGATCTGTTAAAAAACATACCCAAACAAATGAATGGCTTCTCTCATATCAGAAGTCGCTTCTTCTTCGTGTTCGTGGAATCGTGGTCGTCCGTCTAGCAACGTGAAGTGAAGAGCTAAACTTCTGGTCCTTCTTGTGATTCGGCAGCAGCAGCCTGAAGGGGAGGAGAGAGGACAGACAGATAGGTCACACAACACAGGGGAGGGAGATGGATGAGAGATGAGAAAAAATTAAAGAGGTGTATTGGTTATGTAAGTTCCGTGTTTTTTAGGTTTAATAGTTTAGGTTATTTAGACAATTTCCCCAATATCTTTTAAAAACTTATAAATCAGACTAAATTATTTTTCCACAAATACTCACAATAATTTTTTGAAAAACCCGTGGGTGCGTCCGCCCCCATTCGGGATGGGGTAGGTCCTCCCCTTCTTCTCTCCCTAAAAACTCAATTGAGAATTCCAAATAGCTTACAGAAAGGTTTATCCATAATTTTTCCTTCGGGATGAGACTCCAGAAGAAGAAGACCCACCTGTTGTATGTGAACCAGGGAAAAAATGAAAGTCTAAGGGATTACATAGCGAGGTTTAACAAAGAAAAGTTGGAGGTTGAGGATTACAAAGAGAGTATTGCAATGACGGCTCTAATTAGAGGTCTTCAGAAAGGAAAACTACCTTGGAAGCTTGCCGGAGATCCTCTAAAGTCTATGGCCAAACTCCTGGCTATGGCGGGGAAGTTAATGAATGCGAAGGAGGCAATGGATGCCAAAGGTGAAGATATGAAGGGAACACCCAGTGGAAGCAAGTTCCAAAAAAAGAACAAGGATGGAAAGAAAAGGTCGGTGGATAATAAGTTCGCTGACTACACCCCTCTGACAGTCAGTTTTTAGTACATCCTTAAGGAGATACAGAACGATCGGTCCCGTAGATGCTGAAGGATCCTCCGAATAAGAGGAACAAGAATCTATGGTGTGAGTTTCACCAAGACCATGGGCATTTAACCGATAAATGTTTTGCTCTCAAGGACAAAATTGATAGAAAAGCCCATGTGGCTGAAGACAAAGCTCTCCCGCCAAAGCCGAAGACTGTGAACTCAGCTATAGTTGAGCCTGTGAAAGGTAAGAGAAATAAAGTTGATATTAATAGCTTAGTTGTTGGTTTTTCAAGATTAGATTTTAAAGGTATTTTAGCTCCGCATGATGACCCTTTGGTCATCACCACACTGGTGCATGGTTATGAGGTTTTGAGGATTTTGGTAGATGGTGACAGTTCGGCCTACGTTATGTTTTGGGATTGTTACAAAGGCTTATATCTGAGCAAGAAGAGGATAATGCCACATCACCAATCACTCATCGGCTTCCGTGGTGAGAAGGTACAACCCTTGGGTATCTATGAGATGGAAGTAAGGATGGGAAATAGCTGGCCAAAATGCCTCTTAAAGAAAATTAGCTTTTTTGTCATGGATGAGAGTGTGTACTCAACATAATTCTAGTAAGGGTATCCCTCAAGGAATTTGAGGCCGTACCCTCAAAGGTTCACCAAATGATTAAATTCCCGACTCCATATGGGTTAGGGGAAGTTCAAGGTGACTAAGTTAAGGCACGTGAATGCTACTTCAACTCTACTGAGGAGAGAGAGGCATACAAGAGGACCACTATGACTTATAACATTGATACCTTAAACCCTATAGATGAAACAAAGTTAAAAAAGGGTGAGGCCTCTAAGGAGGTATAATCTATCATCCTCAATGAGGACGAGCCATAAAAAAACATCCAAATCGGTAAATCCCTGAAGAAGGAAATCAAAGAGGAGCTAGTCAAGCTGTTAAAGAACAGGCAGAGCATCTTGGCTTGGAGTCATGAGGATATGCACTACACCAAATCTGCCCATTTGTCAAGGTCATTAACCTTGACAAATCCACCTTGTCAAGGTCAATGACCGTGACATTTTGACGCGAGACAACTTTTTTTATCACGGTCATGTCACGGTCATTGACCTTGACACAAAACTCGCATTTTGTGTCACGGTCATGTCAATGTCAATGACCGTGACACGTTTGTCACGGTTTATAACTGTGACAAAGCCGCGACCCTTTGTAAAAAAATTGTCACGGCCATTGACCGTGACAAGTCCGTGATAAAATTGTCACGGACGTGTCACGGTCAATGACCGTGACAATTCTGGGCAGAATTTAAAAAAATCTGCTGGGCAGTATGGCTACTGCTACTGCCCAGCAGTATATTTGTACCTGTTATAGCAACGTTGTACCTGTTCCAAACATCATATATCCGAACAAACTAAAGATAATGCAAATATATATTCAAATAAGAAACTATTTAAAAAGAAACAACATCACCATCATTTTATCTCAAATCTACAAACTATTTGCATGGAAAAGAGATTTTGGACCGCAACGCTCGGGAACACCTCCTTATCCTTCCCTTGTCGTCCGAATAGCCACATAAGTATAGAGCATATGTGACCTACCCTTAGGGCCACTCCCTGTCCCCTAAATTGAAATAAAGTACAATTAGTATCCGCCCCTCAAATATAGATAAATATAAATCGTAATTGAAATCGAAATCGAAATTGACATATAAATATAAATACATTACCTGTAGTGCCACTCAAACAGCTAACTTGAGCTCATATGGCACCTCCTTCCAACTAATGTACCCCGGGTAATCGTGTCAATTATAATTCTCTTCATATCTAAACACTAAGAAATACCATAATCCAATGGAGTTATTCATTGCAAATTCCTTCCAACCGTTGTGTAGCCAAAAATCAGCAGTTGAAGTTGTCAATTCCACCTTTCAATGGTCTCCCATGTTTTGCTAGAAGTTCCAAGTGATGGGGTATGGAAAGTGGAATTGATAACTTCAACTGGTGATGTTTGGCTACATAACGATTGGGAGGAATTTGAAGATCATCGCTCCATAGGATTATGGCATTTCTTAGTGTTCGGATAGACGAAGAGATTCAGTCTCCTCTCCACAAATAGGACACCCCAAATAACTATGTACTAATCACCTATTAAAGGTAAGAAGCGTATATTCATGGATTAGTATAAACAAAACTTAGATGTAGTTGGAATATTTATGTATTAATCTCCTCTCCACACACGCACACTACACAAGAGTGAAAATGATAAAGTGCAGATAAAGTAAAAGCATTAAAAATGGATGTTTCGAAACAAATTGAAATATTTATTACAAATTGAATTTTTTTTTCAAATTCGGGTTATCATAAAAAATGGATTGATATTCGGTAGGAGCAGCCAAGTCATCCACACTACTATTTAGACGCCTTGGCACGTGTTGGACAATTGACCACGGCTCGTTGTTGATATACTCTGAGTAAAACACTTGCTTAACCTTTTGAAATGCACAAACAAACGGCTCATCGCTCACGTGGTCGTTGCTCTTCAACTTGGACAAGTTAACCATGATCAAATTGGTGACATGATCAACTTTACAAGCATTTTTATCCTCAACTCTTACCCATTCACAGTAAAATACAACCTCTTTGAAGCTTATATAATCCAATTCAAATATATTTTGGATTACACCATAGTAAGTCATTTCAGCTTCAACGAGGTTTTTATCTTTTGCGCTCGCTCTAAAGAAAGTAAGAGCCTTGTATGAAATTCCCGAGTTCTGTACATTTGTACTTTCCTCGTACACTTTAGCGCCAAAAATGTAACCATTCAATCGATACTTTTTGTACTCTTGTGCCACGAACAAGGGTCCAGTGGCTAGACGAGCAAGCCTTGATGTCGCATCACCCATCTTTAGGAGCTGAGAATATAGATAAATTAATTATATTAGTGGTAAAATTTGAGTGTAATGTAACGTTATATAATGACTGTTTTCATTATAATTACCTCTTGTGTCAACCATAGCCTAAATTCGCTATCTGATTGTACCATTGTTTTTCGTCTTTTATTGTTCTCACAGGCTTCATATTTACTGCATATTACAAAATTAATCATGTATAAAATAATCTAAAATAATGTTAAACATTATAATATTCGAAACTTACTTTTTCCATTCTTCGACATCTTCATGTGTGTCAAATAGATAACGAGCTACTTGTGCATGTTGCAAACTCGTTAATTTCACTCGTTTTCCCATCACATTACCACCATCATCGAGGAATTCATCAGTGTCATCAACGCTGGTCGAGTCAGGCATATATTCCCGAGTATATATTGATGACTCCAGGGTGATGTATTCCTCTGCAATTGATCCTGCAATATATCGCGTATTATTGATGTAATCTTTAAAAACTTTCATCAATCTTTCAAACGGATACATCCACCGATATCTAACTGGACCACAAAGAAGTGCCTCGTCGCATAGGTATACCAACAAGTGAACACTTATGTCAAAGAATGCTGGTGGAAAGTACTTCTCCAATACACAAATTGCTTCGTTCACAGCCAATTTTGTGGCCACTGTGTGTTCTCGATTCACTACCTTCTCACACAAGAGGGAGAAGGTAATACTAATTTGCATAATAGCCCTACGCAAATCCTTGTGCTTGGAGAAACAGTGCTTAAACAATAAAGGAACCAATTGCATGATCACATGCCAATCGTGGGACTTACACTTATGTAAATCATGAGTAACATAATTCACAATCCTTTGCAAGTTGGACAAAAAAGTAGATGGGCCCTTCAAATTATATATTGTGTCTAGAAGCACCTTCCTTTCCTCATTCGTCAAAGTAAACGCACCAGGGGGAATTATTGTCCTTCCCCTACTATCTTCTTTCAACCATAGTTGTGGTTTAAGTTTTAACGTTTTAAGGTCTTTTCGTGCATTTTCTCCATCCTTCGAATGACTCCTCCCAAGGCAAGTACCCACAATATGTTCAGCGAAGTTCTTCTCTGCATGCATTACATCCAATACATGGTGCACCGGTTTTTTCTTCCAGTAAGGCAAGTCAAATGGGTTAATTCAAATACAAGAATGCACTATATTTAATTTCAAGTATGTTTCATATAATGGGTTAATTCAAATACAAAAATAAATTCATGGGTTAATTCAAATAAAAAAATAAATTCATGTATTGACCACATACACACACACACACACACTATCTAAGCTGTCCTATAGGAATAAAAACAACATTTTTAAAATATGAAGGGCTCACCACACATGCACACACACACACATATATACACACATACACACATATATATACACACAAACATATATATAAATTATTATCAATTGAATTAATTTCATGAATAAAATTATTATCAATTTAAATGAAAATATCAATTATTATCCAATATATTTGAATGAAATATTTATTTTGAATGAAAATATCAACTATTATCCAATTATTATTCAACTATTATCAATTATTTATTTTGAATGTATATAATATCCAAAAATATAAATGTAAATAATATTCAAAACCCCACCCACCCCCTCCCGATGTTTATTATCCAATTATTATCCAACTATTATCAATTATTTATAAAATTGATGTCTACTTTTAGTGTTGTGTATATATATTAGTTGATGCCATTATATTTTTAGCCTAATTAGATTCTAAGGTTATCTCAATTTATATTTTTCTTTTTCTATCTAATAATTTTCAACGTAAGAGCACAGTACATAACGTATGTGTAAGTTCCGTCAATACCATTTCGTTTCAATTTTGTAATATTATGTTTTTTCCAAATATTTTAAAACTTATTAAATGGGTGCCCCACCCCCTTCCCCCCTCCCCCCGCCACACACACACGCACACCTACGCACCTACGCACACACACACACACACACACACACACACCACCCCACCCCATGCCCCCTCCACCACCCCCTCCTCCACCACACACATATATACACACACATACACACATACATACACATACATATACACACGCACACACCCCGCCCTGCCCCCACCCTGCCCCACCCCGCCCCACCCCCTACCCCCACCCTGCCCCACCCCCCACACGCACACACATACACACATATATATATACACATACACACATAAATATACACACAAACATATATATAAATGGAAGAGAGAGAGAGAGAGAGAGAGAGAGAAAATCGACCTGAAAGTAGAGAGAGAGAGAGAGAGAGAGAGAGAGAGAGAGAGCAGCGTCGAGATCGAGAGAGAGGGAGGGAACGGCGCGGGAGGGAAAAAAGAAGGGGGAATGGGTTTTTGCTGTAAACATTGTCACGGTCGTGTCAAGGTCATTGACCGTGACAAGTATTCAAAGTATTGCCACGGTCATTGACCGTGACAAGTCCGTGACAAGTAAATTTGTCAGGGTCTTGTCACGGTCAATGACCGTGACAATTAGTTGTCACAGTCGTGTCAAGGTCAATGACCGTGACATAAAACGGGTGTTTTTTGTCACGGTCAATGACCTTGACAAGGCTAGACGGCTGAAAGGTGACAATTTGCCCATTTTGGTGTAGTGATGCCTGACATCGATCCGAAGGTCCTTTGCCATAAGCTCAATGTGGCCGAGGATGAAAAGACGTCCAGATAGAGAAGGAGAGTTTACTCTCGAGATAAGTATGATGTCATCCAAGAGGAGGTGAAAAAGCTAGAAAAGGCCGACTTCATCAGGGAGGTTATTTACCTTGAATGGCTTGCGAATGCTGTCATCATCCCCAAAGCCAACAAAAAGTGGAGGATGTGCATTGATTTTACAGATCTGAACAAAGCCTACCCCAAAGACAACTTTCCACTGCCAAGAATAGATCAAATGGTTGACGCTACTTCCGACCATGAATTAATGAGCTTTATGGATGACTACTCAGGCTATAATCAAATATTCATGGATTCGATCGATGATAAGAAGAATGCTTTCATAACTAACAAGGGGACCTATTATTACAAGGTCATGTCCTCGGGACTAAAAAATGTCGGGGAAACATATCAAATATTGGTCAACAAGATGTTCGAAAAGCATATTGGGAACACGATGGAGGTTTATGTCGATAATATGTTGACAAAAAGTCTCAAATCTGAAACTCATGTGGCCAACCTTGAGAGAGATTTTAACACTATGGACGAGTATAAGATGAAACTCGACCCCGCCAAGTGTGTCTTTAGCATGGGGGTAGGCAAGTTCTTAGGTTATTGTGAATCAGAGAGGGATTGAAGCCAACCCCGAAAAGATCAAAGCTTTGTTGGAGATGAAGACTCCGACAACAATAAAATATGTGGAGAGACTAACTGGACGGGTGGCTGCATTGAACGGGTTTGTATCTAGATCTATCGATAAACTCCTTACTTTTTAAAAGTGTTAAGAAAAGCTTTTGAGTGGAACGAGGAGTGCGATAAAGCCTTTCAAGATTTAAATTCATATCTCGGTTCTCCACTCATGCTGTCAAGACCAGTCCAGGGATATAAGTTGTATTTGTATTTGGTAGCATCGGAGTTGGCCATTAGTGCTTCCATAGTCAGAGATGAAGACAAAGTACAAAAGATAATGTATTTTAACAGTAAGGCCCTCTAGGGGGCCGAGCAGAGATATTCCAAAATGGAGAAGTTGGCCTATGCTCTAATCCATGCCTCAAGAAAGTTGAAGTCATACTTCCAATTACATACCATGGTCACCCTCACTGACACTCCCCTCAGACAAGTCATCTATAAATCGGGGAGGTTCATGGCATGGGTAGTTGAGTCAGGGGCATTAGATATTATCTGCCAGCCAAGAACGACCATCAAAGGGCAAGCCCTAGTTTACTTCATAGCCGATTTCATATGGGACGAGGCCAATGCATAAGAGATGAAAGCTTTAGCTTGTGGTAAAGAGAGCAAAGTGTGTCTCCCCCCGACCGTGGTCGAGATGAATTCAGCACGAAGCAAGGTGTATAAGAATGAGGAAGCGTGATACCTATTTAAGAATGGAACCCTAGAAGAGGGTAATTTTTCCAAAGATGGTACTGTGTGGATCTTTTTTGTTGATAGATCTTCATGTGATAATGGAAGTGGAGCAGGTTTAATTGTGTCGGCCCCAGATGGGACCGATATTGAATATGCACTGAGGTTCATCTTCGAAGCCTCAAATAATGAGTGAGAGTATGAAGCCCTCCTAGTAGGTCTCTCCCTTGCTCGGGTACTGAACGTCAGCCAAATCTTAGTTCACAATGACTCCAGGTTAGTTGTGAATCAAATTTGGGGGGTATATGAGGACAAGGATGACAGAATGGCCAAGTACTTTGGAAGGGTAAAAATATGACTGAAGCATTTTAGCGAGGTGAAATGGAAAAGGATACCCCAACGAGATAATAGCCGAGATGACGCTCTAGCGAGGTTAGCTTCCTCCTCTAGAACATAAATTAGAAGAATGGTCCTGGTAGAGATACTCCATCGACCGACTATTGAAGAAGAAGAAAATAGTCTAGAATTTTGCTTTAACTTGAATATAGGTGATTTTTGGATGGATCCTATCATCTGGTACGTCAGAGAAGGGGAGATGCCAGAGTTTAGAGATGAGAAAAAGAAGTTGAGGTAAAAAGTATCTAGGTTCTCCATCATCGGAGACATCTTGTACAAAAAAGGGTTCTTACCTCCCTCTACTCAGATGTGTCCATCCATCTGAGGTGGAGTATATTTTAAAGGGCGTGCACGAGGGATCTTGCTCCGATCATATCAGAGGGAGGTCACTGGAAAAAAGGATTATCACTCATGGATACTAGTGGTTGACGTTGGCCAAAGATGCAGTTGCATATGTTAAGAAGTATGATACGTGTCAAAGGTTTGCTACCATACTCTATCAACCTCATCAACGTGTTACTTCTATCACTTCTCCCTGAACATTTGCGGTCTGGGGGATTGATCTAGTAGGACCATTACCGAGAGCTGTGAACAATTATCGTTATTTGAGTGTGGCAATTGATTAGTTTTCAAAGTGGGTAGAGGCCGAGGTGATTATGAAGATCACGGAGAAGAAGGCCTTTCAGTTTATCCGAAAAAATATTATGTGTAGATACAATCTACCTAAAACTCTAATTTTTGACAATGGGAAGCAGCTCAACAACATCTCCCTAGAGAAGTACTGTGAGCGGGTCAACATAAAATAGTTCTTTTTAACTCGAGGCCAACCGCAGGTCAATGGGCAGACAGAGGTTACCAACAAAACAATTGTTGATGGAATCATGAAAAAGTTGGAAGATGCCAAAGGGAGATGGATTGATGAGGTACATTCCGTCCTATGGGCATATAGGACGACATAGGGAACTCCAATGGGGGTTAGTCCGTTCATGCTAGCCTATGGCTCAGAAGCCGTGGTGCCGACAGAGATAGATCTCCAAACCCATAGAGTCTAAACATACGACTCAGAGTAGAATGCGACTGAGAGGAGACTAGATTTGGAACTTATAGAGGAATGAAGAGAAGATACCGAGGTTAGGCAAGCTTCCTATCATCAAAGAAAAGTTTTATAATAATAGGGTGAAGGCCCGACCACTGGCAGTAGAAGACCAACAAGCTTCATCCTAACTGGCATGGTCCTTATAAGGTTGTTGAAGAAGTGGTTCCAAGAATGTATTGGCTGGAAAATTTAGATGGAGGGCCCTTCTCCAATCCATGGAATGCTAACCATCTCAAGAAATACTACCAGTAAGAGTTTTGTGTTAAGAGTTTCATTTTATCTTCATTTTCTAACAATTTCATTTTAGTATCATTTGTCCATGTAATATGAGAATCAGATTATGAATGAAAAATTCCAAGTGTTCTCTCCTATTTTTTTGTTTGAATTATTTTATATTGCATGTATTAGTTCACAATGGGCTACAAAACATCATTCATGGTGAAGTAGCTCTTACTTAATCTCGGTGACATAGCAGTCCAGATGGGGTGAACCTCATCCATGGACTCTCGATAACACTGAGAGGGGATGAAAACACCATAATTTGGTGGATTCAAATTAAAAATCACTTAGTTGTGGTTCATATCAAACATCATTAATTTGGAGAAAATAACTCTCTCGGTATAGACGACAGTGTAGGGCCAAGATGATTCTCGACCATACACTCTCAAAACGACGATAAGGGGCTCGCGATGCAAACACCATAATTTGGTGGATTCAAATTAAAAAATCACTTAGTGGTTCTTATCAAACATCATTAATTTGGTGAAAATAACTTTCTCGGCCGAGATGACAGTGTAGGGCCGAGACGATTCTCGACCATACACTCTCAAAACGATGAGAGGGGACTCACACTGCAAATACCATAATTTGGTGAATTCAAATTAAAAAATCACTTAATTATGGTTCATATCAAACACTATTAATTTGGTGAAAATAACTCTCTCGGGTGAGATGACAGTGTAGGGCCGAGATGACTCTCGACCATATACTCTCAAACTGTGAGAGGGGACTCATGATGCAAACACCATAATTTAGTGGATTCAAATAAAAAAATCACTTAGTTGTGGTTCATATCAAACATCATCAATTTAGAGAAAATAACTCTTTTGGCCAATACGACAGTGTATGGATGAGATGATTCTCGACCATACACTCTCAAAACGACGAGAGGGGAATTGTGATGATGAATTGAAATTTAAAAACCATTGCTTTAGTCATGTAAATCTCAGAAAAAGACAAGCTTCAGTTAACTGAGACGACGTCCTAAAGAGATGGAACGATTAGTGAAATCCAGTTACAAACCATTCAAGTATGCATTAACAACGTAAAAAATGAGAAGATAACATAGATAGGAAATGTCTACCGATAAGCATCAAGCATTCATAGATATTCACTGATAAATCATCAATTCCAAAACAAGCAAAATTAACTAAGTGTTCTCAACAAAGAGTTTGGATTACATCAGAGGGCATGAAAGGCCACAGGGGGCCGCCCAAGCAAAAAAGAGTTCTAGTGTCCTATACATCAAACTGGTCCAAGAGATTGGTGTAATCATCGGCTTGATGTTGGGCATCGGCTATTGTCTGAGCATCGACCTGGGTCTGAGTATCGGCTCCGTCCTCGTTGGCACCATTTTCGGCCACCTCATTGGCATTCTCGGTGAACTCAGTGGGGCTAACTTTGGTGGTCAGGGCCAGCGCTTCAACCTCGGCAGAGCAGTCTCAAGAAGAGGGTCACTAAAATTAAGGCCTTAAAAGTCCTTTGGGGTTAGAACCCCAGTCTCGCCATGTTTGAGCACTGCCCATTGACCGACAGTTCTGATCCTTCCGTCTAGATACTCAAAAGAATAACCGTCGAACTCTTCATACTCCTTGAATTCAGCCACGACTGGTGCCTTTTCCACATCCAGGGAAGCTTGAACAACAGCATTAATATCTTTATGCTTATTCTAGGCCAGTGTCTTTAATGCCTCAATATGATCAGTCTTCAGCTTGTCTAGTGCATATTTAACTTTCTTCTCAGCAGATTATGATTTTTCAAGGCCGTCCCTCATACCTTGTTCAACTTTCTCAGCATCCCTTTCCTTCTGGATTAAGGTAAGTCTCTTCTTGAACTAACTCCCAAGAACATAGACTGCAACATGATGTTGAGCCTATTTAGTACAAGACAACAATTGGGAAGAACAAAAAATGGGAAGAGTTCGAACGAATACCTAGACGCCCTTGTGGAGGCCAAATTTAGTGAGAAGAGATGGGCTTACAGACTAAAGAAATCGATGATTAGTCTCAGACATCAGTTGTTCAATACCTTCAATGGACTTCTTAAAGCTTCCCATGATGCTTTTGTCGCTCAATTTTAACTGGGAGAGGTAGGCAACAAGGACATATTCAGAATGGATCGGTATAGCCCTGTCCGATCCTTGGGTTGCTCGACCCGACTTTATAGGACGGGAGGTAGTGGTATCTTCCACTTTCTCCTTCCTCTTCCTTGTATCCTTGCCTCGGCTGGGACCACCAGTATTCTTTTTTATAGGACCAGTTGGGGCCAATTTCTTCTTGCCAAATTTATTGACCATGTTTAGAAGATTAGGGGCCACCATTTTCTGGATAGCATCAGGAATATTACTTGGGCGACCTACGCAGGGCCAAAGGTTAGTACGAGATATATATAAGCTGATATTATATTTGAAAGGATGAGTCTATAGTTAACAAAATTGAAATTTTAACTTACAAAGATCTATAAGAGGGTCAACTTGAAGACCAACCTTTTTTAAGTTATGAGAGGTCAAGAGATCCTCATATTTGCCAAGACCACCACCTTCACCTTGGGCCCTTAAGGTCTTAATCTTAGCCTGCTCATCTAAAGTCAGACCAGGATCAAGTTTGGCAGACATTAACACCTTGGCCCATCACTGCGGTACCCTCAGCTCGGTGGAGGACGAGACATGGTTAGGTGGAAATTCCCATGCACAAGACACAAAGAAGAATCTCAACTTCCAGTGATGATTAGACGTTTGATTGATAAAAACAATCTTCTTGGACGACTTCCTAGCCATGAAGTGGTAGTATCAAGGTTGAGACTTAGCATAAGAAACATTATAGCAAGCCAAGAACACGCCAACTGGAAGGTCAGTACCATGGCAGAATTTCCAAAGCACTATGGAGCCGAGAAGGATTCTATAAGCATTGGGGGAAAGTTGGGCCGGAACTAAACCAAAATGAGTGAGAACAACTTGTATGATTGGGTGTATGGAAGGCAAAAACCGAGTTTGAATATCTGTTCATAAACTACAATATCTCTAGGACAACCATCATAAGCCCTCTCAGACTTGTCCAGAACCCTCATTGTGATCCCAGAGTTGATGCCATACAAGTGCCTCCAAAATAAGAGGTCAGCTTCAGTCACATTACTCTTAAATTTTTGGGCAAAAGAAGTGTTTAGAGGCTCATCGGCCTCATCCCAAGAGTCTGCATCATTAGGGATCGATGCTCCAGTTGAGAACCTCTCTTGGATATCACCATCAGTCATGGAAGTAACAGGGACAACCGTTTAGATTAGGGGGTTGAGCGACAGTCACTCTCGGACTAGATAAGGATGACTCATCAGAAGACAAGTCCACCTCGTTAGACCTGGTGGCCCCAGTCCCAAATGTACAAGGGTTAAGAACCTCCATAACACGTTCATACGAGTCAACAGGGTCGAGACCCTAGATGACGAGGGACTATAGCCTTCCAAAGATGAGATGTCTATAAAATCATTATACAAATATAAGATTTCACTCATGCAAGAGTCACTTAAGATAACAGTGGGGGGATAAGTGACAGAAGGGTCATCTTATCTTGTAGATGCAGGGGGATAAGATGGTGAAGGATCCTCTCATCTCTCAGTTGTTGGAGGGTGGATAACAGCCAAATAAGGTGGAAATATAGGACGCAATAAAAGGCCTAGGCCTCGTGCATGACATCAACTTCCATATCGTACTGGCATATATCTTTAAAGATCCTTTCCCTAAGGTGTGGGAATTGGTCGGCTAGCTCATACAGTTTCCTTAACATTTAAAAAGATGACCATCAATTTAATAATATCCTAACGGGGGAAACAACCTACAACTACTTTGAATGGTTGATCAAAAGATCAAATGGGGAAGACTAATCGATTTGGTGCTTCAGCCCAAGAATAACTAAGAACGTTCAATGAATGTTATCGAAGAAGATGACCCGAGTTGAACCAAAAAATTCCCTAGGGGTTGAAACAACAAGGAAAGAGGTGGAAGATCCTAGAAACTACCTCTATGCTATAATAACAACCATAAATAGCACTAAAAAGGGGCCAAAAGCCACCAGTGGAGGTCGCTAAAAATTTAAACAGTCTTCGAAAAAACTAAATTAAAGACAAACTAACCAGAAGCAATGGAAAAGATGAACAAATGGAGGAAGAATGGGTTACCCGGGGATTCTGTTGCTGAAAACCTTAGGGACGATTTTAAAACACCTTTGAATGGAGGAAGGAAATGGTTTCTGGAAATCCTAATTTTTTAGAGAGAGAAAAAGATGGTGTTGATACCAAAATTAATATGCTGACGTGGACGAATAGTATGAAGACACGTGTCGATCTACGTGGCACAATAACAGCGAGGAAGATCATTTACTGAACAACCATGGTTGGTACCGAGCAACGAGAATACACCGAGGAGCTCTATCATGCCGAGGAACTCCATCCGAGGAACTCTTTCATCCCGAGATACTCTAAGTACTCCGAGGAACTCTTGATCGACGAGCAACTAAGGCGGTCCGAACTGCACCTCGGCCGTATCATCAATTATCAGACGGACAACTGTTCAACTATTCATTAGATTCTTGACGCACACGCCGCATTAAATATATTACCCATTCATATGTATATCATTTAATGTAGTAGACCTTTCATGAACAGCCTTGAGGCTATAAATACCTTGTATCAATCCCATTCAAGGGGACCGGAATTTCTTGAGAGAACTTGTAATCAAGAATTCCACAAACACTCAGCAATAACATAACAGTGGACGTAGGCTTTATTCCTAGCCGAACCACTTTAAAAATCTTTGTCTTATTTATTTATCTGTGATTGAATAATTAGAGCGATCTAGTTTTTTACATCAACAGATTGGCGCCGTCTGTGGGAAACGACTGTTGTTATCGTTTTTCATAAAAATCATTTGTCACTAATGGCAGATAATCCAGAATCCAGTAATCGGAATGCTGGAAATACTGGAAATCTTCCAAATCTATCTACATCTCCAGATCTGGCAGGAATTATGACGAATCTGGCTCAGGGACAAACCGCCATGCAAGAATCTATGAGGCAACTCCTTCAAACTCTTCAAGGCAGTATACCTACTTATTCAGAGCAAAGGACTGATCATGGGCAATCACGATCCAGACGTATTGGGTCATATCGCAATGGGGAATCCAATGATTTTTCTTATCAACCTGGACGAACTTCATCAATACAGGCTACGGATACAGATCAACATATCTCTCTTTTTCCTGAGAGAACTAGCGCTTTAGAAAGATTAAGCAGGGTGTCTCCTTTCAGTCGGTTAGGACCAAGGAGGAACATGAGTCCACCTAGGGCTCCATCAGGAAGTTTTCGACCACCACCAGGTTCGAGAGAAAGATCTGCACAATCACGACCAATTACTCGTCGAGATAAATCTCAGGAAGCTACGTCAGGGCAATCAGTTGCTCGGACTAGGCGGCCCGAGGAAGGGAATGAAGCATGGAAAGGTTCCATTCAACGATTGGAGGATAGACTGGGAGAAATGGCTAAGGCGAGGAACCCCTTACAGAGAACTTTTGTTCAAGGGACACCTTTTGTGCAAGCCATTGTGGATTTCCCTACACCGTCGAAATTCAAAGCACCTGTAGTGACCCCCAAGTACGATGGTAAGACAGATCCTGTACTTCATATAGAACAGTACCAAGCTGCTGCAGATATTTATGCTGTCCCCGACGAGATGAGGTGTAGAGCATTCTCGGGAACTCTTACCGGATCTGCACAGATATGGTACAATAATCTTCCTCGGGGTAAGATTTCAACTTTTGTTCAGTTAGCCGAGCTGTTTATTGGTAATTTTTGTTTTGGAGCAAAGCCGGTAAAGCGAGTAGCACACTTGCTAAGTGTTAGACAGAAATCAGGTGAAAGTACTAGAGATTACATAACTCGTTTCAATAACGAAAAGTTGGAAGTCATAGATTATGAAGAAAAGACAGCAATCACTGCTTTGATGAGTGGTTTGCTGCCTAACAAGCTATACTATACTCTGGCCAAAGATCCGCCTAAAAATATGTCGGAATTGATGGCAAAGGCGGCCAAAATCATGAATGCCGAGGAGGCTATGACTGCGAAGAAGAATATGGATAAAGAAGTTAAAGTGGAGGTCGACAATTCTAAGAAGAAAGATCAGAAAGGCAATGGTGGTGACAAATATTCCAGGAATAACAGGATAAAGTTGGAAGCCCTAAAGAAGTATGATAATTATACTCCATTGAGAATGGGTATTAATCATGTTTTAGAAGAAATCAGGAATAACGAGGAAATCAAATGGCCAGAGAAACTGAAGTCAGATCCAGACATGAGGAATAAGACCAAATATTGCGAGTTTCACAAAGATCATGGCCATATGACCAAAAATTGTATAGCCCTTCAGAACGAGATTGAAACACTCATTCGAAGAGGAAAATTATCAAAGTATGTAGATCGCAGAGGTGAGAGGACAAATGAGGACAGAATTAGAAAGAGATCTAGATCTCCTCGTCGTGCAGAGGAGAATAAGAGGAAGGACCATGAAGAGGATCCAGATGATGACCCCGATCTTCCCAAGAAGCCAAGAAAACCTGAACGAGAGGTATTTTCCATACGTTTTGGATCATTTCATTGTAACGTTATTACAGGGGGAGATGCAGGAGGAGGAGACCTTACTGCAGAAAGAAAAGCTTATCTCGGAGAGGCTCAAGCTTGCTCATATATTCAGCGAATAAACCTGGCCGAGGATGATCGTCCGAGGAAGGTAAACAAAGAGAAGCTAGTAATTGGTTTTTCAAAAAATGACCTGGCAGGTGTTCTTTACCCTCATGATGATCCTTTGGTGATCATTTCAAGGGTGTTAGTAGATAATGGTAGTTCGGCAGACATCATGTACTATTCATGCTTTGATAGCCTGAATTTGAAATTATCCCAATTAGAACCTTATCACAGACCCCTTCTGGGTTTTGCTGGCGAGAAAGTTTTTCCACTTGGGACGATCAAGTTGGATATATTCATTGGAACCTGGCCTGTTTGTCGAACAGAAAGAATACGATTCTTTGTGATGGATAAGAATGTGCAGTCAGCCTACAACATCATCATGGGAAGAGTTGGATTGAAGAAGTTCGAAGCCGTTCCTTCTACAGTACATCAATGTTTGAAATTCCCAACAAATTTTGGAGTTGGAGTGGTGAAAGGTGATCAAAAAGTAGCTCGGGAATGCTATTATTCGTCGGCCGAGCAAGAAGAACTAGAAGGATCGATGAAAAAGACTACAACTTACCAGGTGGAAGAAGGTACAGAAATTGAAACTCTTGATCCCAGGGATGAATCTCAACTTGTAAAAGGACAGGTGATGGAATCTACAGAAAACGTTATTTTGGACGACGAACATCCTGAACGAATAACCCAGATAGGTTCATCGTTGGATATGTCGATAAAAGAGGAGTTGATAGCTTTCTTGAAGAATAGGAAAAATACTTTTGCTTGGAGTCATGAAGACATGCCAGGAATAGATCCGAACTTCTTATGTCATGAACTCAATGTGAATAAGGAGATTAAACCTGTAAAGCAGAGAAGAAGGGTGTTTAGTCCCGAGAAGAATCAGGCCATACAGGAGGAAGTTGAGAAACTCCAGAAAGCCCAATTCATTGAAGATGTAAAATATCCAGATTGGTTAGCTAATGTGGTGATGGTAAAGAAGAAAAACAACAAATGGAGAATGTGTGTCGATTTCACCGATCTCAATAAAGCATGCCCCAAGGATCATTTTCCACTGCCCAGAATTGATCAACTGGTGGATGCTACCTCGGGACACGAGCTACTCAGCTTCATGGATGCTTACTCTGGCTACAACCAGATCAAAATGAAACCTGAAGACAGGGAAAGTACTTCTTTTATTACCCCTAGGGGAACTTATTGTTATAATGTTATGCCTTTTGGTTTAAAAAATGCAGGTGCAACATATCAGCGGTTGATGAACAAGGTTTTTACCGAACAAATCAGCCGCAACATGGAGGTCTATGTCGATGACATGCTCACTAAAAGCAAGAAAGCTACTGATCATTTGATTGACTTGAGTCAAACTTTTGATCAATTGGATAAATACCAAATGAAGCTTAACCCGACAAAGTGCACCTTTGGAGTACGAGAAGGAATGTTCCTCGGATACATCGTCAATCAGCGAGGTATTGAGGCAAATCCAGATAAGATCAAAGCTCTTCTAGGACTGCGATCTCCGACGACGAAGAAAGAAGTGCAGAGTCTTACCGGACGAGTTGCAGCGCTCAACAGATTTGTATCTCGAGCAACTGATAAATGCATACCATTCTTCAAAACACTTCGAAAAACCTTTGAGTGGAATGAGGAATGTGAAAAAGCTTTTCAAGACTTGAAGAAATATTTGGGAACACCTCCACTGTTGTCCAGACCAATAACAGGAGAAAAGTTGTATTTGTATTTGGCAGTATCAGAGAACGCAGTCAGTTCAGCGTTGATCAGATTGGAGAATGGAATCCAGAAGCCAATTTATTACACAAGTAAGGCTTTCCGAGGTGCAGAAATCAGGTACCCAAAGCTAGAAAAATTGGCATTGGCACTAATTGAGGCAAGCAGAAGAATGAGGCCATATTTCCAAGCCCATACCATCATTGTTTATACTGATATGCCATTGAGACAAGCCTTCCATAAGCCAGAAAAATCAGGGAGACTGATGTACTGGGCAGTAGAACTTGGTGAATACGATATTGTGTATGAGCCCAGATCATCATTGAAGGGGCAGGCTGTAGCAGATTTTATAGCAGAGTTCACATACCCTGATACCCCCGAGGAGCAAAAGATGCCTGCTGAGTTACCTGTGGACGATACAGGATCAACAGAAACATTTGCTGACCTACCTGTGGACGATACAGGATCAGCAGAAATAGGTCCAAACCAACCAAGGTTGGTAAAAGGACTTGTGGATGTAGAGAAATTATTATATTCAAATTCAGACCAGCCACGGTTGGTAAAAGAGTACGAGCAGATGACTGACGAGGAGCGAAAGATACCGGGGGATGATGGAAGAAAACAGCAGATATTTTATCGAGGAACTCTGACAGATAAGAAATTTGAAGACGAAATACCTACATGGAGATTATATGTAGATGGATCATCATGCACAGCTGGTTGTGGGGCAGGAATTGTTTTGATCACCCCAGACGAGATTGACATGGAATATGCTTTGCGATTCCAATTCAAAGCCTCTAACAATGAAGCGGAGTATGAGGCCATGATAGCAGGTCTTAATCTAGCAAAGACTATGGAAGCACAACAGGTGATGGTATTCAGTGATTCTCAATTAATTGTGAATCAGATGATGGGAATATATGCGATTAAAGGAGACTTAATGATCAAATATCATGCAAAGGTGATGAAATTGTTGACAGAATTTGATGCCATTCAATTGGTGAGAATACCGAGGATGGAGAATGTACAAGCAGATGCACTGGCCCGACTAGCATCAGCTACTCGTACCGAGATGCGAAGAACCATACCGATTGAAGTATTAGAAGGTCGGAGCATAGATGAAGATCTGACAACGAATGTGATTACTCTTGATTTAGGACCATCTTGGATGGATCCAATCAGGAAATATGTTGAAGAGGGCGAATTGCCGGAGGACAAACTCGCTGCCAAGAAACTGAAGTATAAAGCTGCCCGGTATGTATTAACTAATGGTATTTTGTATAGACGAGGAATTATGGCAGGTTTGCAGAGATGTGTACATCCCACTGAGGTGAAAGAATTGATTGAAGAAATCCATGAAGGATCTTGTGGAGCTCATGTAGCAGGTCGAACACTTTTACAAAGAGTGATGACACAGGGATATTACTGGCCGACAATGAGGGCTGATTGTATAGCCTATGCCAAGAAATGTGACAAATGCCAACGTTTTTCCTCCATCCGACGAACTCCACAAGCATTGCTAACACCAATAACTTCCCCTTGGCCATTTGCCATGTGGGGAATTGATTTGGTTGGACCACTGCCGATCACCCGAGGAAGATTCAAGTATCTCGTAGTTGCAGTGGACTATTTTACTAAGTGGGTGGAAGCTGAGCCTCTTATCAATATGACGTACGAGAAGGTATACCAGTTTATATGGAAGAATATCATTTGTCGATATGGTCTCCCTCATGCTTTCATCACAGATCATGGAACACAATTTGATAATGAAGAATTTGCTGCCTATTGTCATCAGTCGAACGTCTTGAAGTTTCATTCAGCACCAGGACATCCCCAAAGCAATGGACAGACTGAAGTGACGAACAGAACATTACTGAATGGGTTGAAAAAGAGGCTAAGTGAAGCTAAAGCAAATTGGATTAATGAGCTCCAATCAGTATTATGGGCCTACCGAACAACTCCCCGAGCAGCAACTGGAGAATCACCATATATGCTAGCATTTGGAAGTGAGGCTGTGATACCGGCCGAGTTGGGTCTCCCAACGCATAGAGTGCTGAATTTCAACTCTCCGATCAGTGATTTGATGAGAAGAATGGATTTGGACATGCTCGAAGAAGTAAGAGAAGAGGCAGCCATTAGGAATGCTGCTTATCAACAACGAACAGCTCTGTTCTACAACAAAAGGGTGAAGAAATGCGATTTGAAGGAAGGTGATTATGTGCTGAAGAAAGTCATTCAGAAACAGAATAAACTGGAAGCAAATTGGCATGGACCTTACCGAGTTACAGAGGTTGTTCGACCTGGAACCTACAGAATAGCAACTCTAGAAGGAGAAGAATTTCAGAATGCATGGAATGCTGAACACCTGCGAAAGTATTATCAGTAATGTAAAATGTAAAGCATTTCCTTCATTATGAATAAAACGAGGATGGTTCACCATTTTCTTTCTGTTGAAAGTTTTTCGGGGAATACTAGTGTTGAACACTACATTACTTGATAAGAAGAAGACATGCTCTACGGAGTCAAAGAAGAAGACTGCTCTATGGAGTCATGCTCTACGGAGTCATGCTCTACGGAGTCAAGCTCTCCGGAGCGCTCTACGGAGCAAAAGTGCTATAAGTAGCCAACCTCCTTTGGTTAGGAGGATAAGCTCTCCGGAGCGCTCTACGGAGCAAAAGTGCTATAAGTAGCCAACCTCCTTTGGTTAGGAGGATAAGCTCTCCGGAGCGCTCTACGGAGCAAAAGTGCTATAAGTAGCCAACCTCCTTTGGTTAGGAGGATAAGCTCTCCGGAGCGCTCTACGGAGCAAAAGTGCTATAAGTAGCCAACCTCCTTTGGTTAGGAGGATATGCTCCAAGGAGCCAAAAAGTTCGAAAGAACCCTACTACTCCTTTGATTAGGAGGTGTAGACCAGCATGATCAACTACGGTTGGTAAGACTTTATATACTCTCGCATTACAACTTATGTTTGTCGGGAGGTAACATTATTACAAAAAGTTCTTTAAAGAACAAAATATTGAAAACTGTACCAAGTATGGTTGGTCGGAGATAAAAACCCACTAATTGTAGTTGGTCGACGAGGATAAAAGTATTGACCTTAGTTGGTCGGACACATGTTTATATTTGAAAATTGAACCAAGTATGGTTGGTCAGGGATAGAAACCCATCAACTATGGTTGGTCGACAAACATTATTTATCCACCTTGGTTGGTTGGAAACAATTTTGAACAATTATGCTTATTATAAATTCTAATTTGGTTGATGAACCATATAATTTGCAAACAGAAAAATAGCTATTGGCAAAACAGAAAATGAAACTCTTTCATTAAGATAAAAATGTATTACATGTTACATGAATGTGCTAACTATCACATTAAAGATTCCTACTCTATTGGTTTCTTTCCTTTGTCCTTTGAGACAGGTTCATCGCCAGCAGGAGGATCCTCTAGACACAGAGGAGAATTAATAAAGTTCATGTCCTTCAGCATTCTGACATTCATTATTGTAGGAGTATCCAACAGGTGCTCAGGACGAGATACTTCAACTTGAGAATGAAGGTTATAATCACCAAGATATTTAGAGATTAAACTCCGAGGAATGGAGCGAGCAGGAATCCATGCCATATCCAATTTATAGGGAGGAACAGGCAAGTCTAGCAATCCAGGAGCATGATAATCCCATAAATAATGACCTTGTTCCAATTTTAATACACCCAGGGCGTTCAACCATCCCTGCTTATAACCTTCGTTGTTAGCATTTTCAAGGCGATCATCCAAATGGTAAAGAGCTTCATTATAACCCGCATTCCAGAACTCCCGAGGTTGTTTATGGAATTGGAAAGTTAATCTATCTACTTGCTCGAGAAAGTTCTTGATAAGAGCATCTTTATTATTCAGATCAGATTTCATCGCAGTCAATTGATCCTCTAAAGATAAATTTTTCTTAGACAAATCAGATAGAGCACGATCCTTAACATTCAGTTGGAATGCTTGAGTTTCCAGAGTAGATTGGGTACGAGATTCTTCAACATTACGGCTAAGAACTCTTGATCGGCTCCGAGAAGCAATTGGAGAATTTTGCTCCTCGATGATTCTTCCTCGCCCCCGAGAACTCCTTCCTCGTCCCCGAGCAGTTCCAGAAATGGAAGATCTTCTTAAATCCTCCAGCTCTTGCCTCAGTTTGGCGTTTTCGACTTCTAAGAATGATAACCCTTCATCAGTGACTGGTATTAATGCAGTAGAGGATGAAACAGCAGATTCATACTGAACTAATTTTTTCTGCAAATTGTTATTTTCTTGCTCCAGGATCTCAGCGATTTGTCTGCAGGCTTCAATTTCACCTTTTAAAGTCCTCTCCCTGATGTCATACCCAGCAATGATTTTCTTGTGGCCTGTTTCTGAAGAAAGCTGCTGGTATCTATTTTCATAATCTTCATGCAACAAAGCCATTGATTCGTTATGTTGATTTTGAAGATCCTTTAAAGAACAATGCAACTCTTCAATCAATTCATAATAAGCGATATTGTTAGCTACAGCTCGGTCGAGTAAACTTTTCAAATACCGATAAGCCTCAGTTGCCTGCTCTGAAGCATCATGACCAAGAATGTCAGCAATTTCAGAAGAACTAAGGTCCGTATGACCAGCCCTATAGTATTGGTGACATTGCTGCATCAGCTCGGTATCATGAGAAGAGATTAGTTCCATTCTAGCAACAAACTAAAGACAAGAAAAAGACAACAATCAACAAAGAATCATCAATAACGACGATGAGTAAAGAAGTATTTTATTAGATCATAAAAGGATTACAGTGTTCGATTACAAATAATAAAAGATAAGAATGATACCGAACAACTTCACACCTTTTCCTTGTCTCCCAAGACTTTCTCGGGAGGCTGGGACGAGGAGCTCGGTTGCTCGGTGATAACAACAGCTTGGTCGGCAGAAATCCTCTCAGCAGGAGGAGGCATAGAAGAAATGTCCTCAATGATAGAGGGTTGAGAAGCAGAGATTGGGACATCCACAGCTATGGAAGATTCATCTGATGCAGGTTCATCTTCTTCTTCTTCCTCAATTGGTGGAGGAGGACCAGGGAGATGCCTTTGGAATAGCTCAGAATTATCTTGGACTTTTAGCTCTTGCAGAGCAGCTACCCAACCATCATAGAAGTATTTCAACTCCCCATATTGGACTTGGGACGTCATTGCAGCTATCCCTCTCTCCCATCCTTTCTCCCAACCAACACTGAAATGTTTCTTGATAGCAACTTTTCTCCTCGATTTCTCCGAGGAAAGCTTCACCTCCAGTTCCTCTTTCTTAACTTTAATATCTCGCAGAGTAGATATTTCTTCTTCTGCCTTCTTCAATTTATCATCAGATTCCTGATGTTTAACTTCCAGATCTTTAATTTTCTCCTCCAAATTCTTGGAGGTTTCGGCCATCTTCATCTTATCAGCCTCAGCCACAGCCAATTTTGTCTCCCAAACAGTTTTCTCCTCGATGTACTGTTGGTGAGATTCCTTGACAGATTGGGTTAAACCCAACAAAGCATCGTCAACATCGGACGAGGAAGTGGAAGCTTTAATAGCTTGATCTTTCTTCACAATGGTATTGAAACAGTTAACCAGCTGAAAGGTAAGAAAAACAATAGAGTTAACACAAATACAAGATTTCAGGAAAAAGAAAAGAAAGACTAAAGGTATGAGAAATTTACTGAAGAAAGATGGCGAGCAGCAAGGGATGTCAGTGTATCCCTAGGAATCTTTTCATCAACCCCGAGAACCTCGGGTATAACTGAGCTCGTTGAAGAGCTCGGAAGAATGATTTTTGAAATACTACTACCACCAGCGGGTAGAGAAGACGCAGTTCCAGCAAGATTAACCGAGGATGATTTCCTCAATCTCTTCAAAGGACGGTCAGCAGCATCAACCAAGGAAGAAGTCTTGGTCGGAGAGATGGCAATTACATCAGCAGGAGCATTTTTCTTGCTCGGGGCCACTGGGGGCTTCTCGGCAATTTTGAAGGAACCAGCATCTACTTTTTTAGTCCCCTCTGGGACATCAATTTTGCCTTTCTGGGCTCCAACAGCAGAGGAAGTGTCACCAAATAGAGCAGGAGGAGCTCTTTTCTTGCCCATTCTATGAGATAGGGGAATATGAGAATCTGAAGATGAACTTTCTGGTGTTGAGGCTGGTTCAACAGGGCGAGCAGTATAAGAGGTTGTGTAGCTCTTATACTGCAGCAAATATGATGCAGATCTAATGTGCTCGTCTGCAATCGTCTTATGCAAATTCCAGATAAGTTTTAAATGCTTGATATTCACTTCCGACTCTTTTGGAGTTTTTCTTTTACTATCAACTGCAAATAAATACATAAATCTCAGTCACACATTTTGTCAAACATGATGAATACGCAATTTCATAAGTAAAATAAAAATGAAAAATAAACCTATCCCATTGCCGTATGGGGGGCATCTGGGACCGTTGTATACTTCATTCCCAGATAAAGGCGCGTGTTGCCAATTTTTTATGACCAACCCATGCTCAAAATAATCTCTATTTGAATCAGGGAGGTTAACTACAAGGGCTCTATTTAAAAACCTAGTTTTTAAATAATAAATATTATCTAAAGTGGCCCATTTATAGCAGTACATGATTTCTGGGATCCCTATACGAGTCCCATGAGTTAGATTTAACTTATGCACCCCGTTAATTATTCTCCATGAATTGGGGGCTATTTTTGCAGGAACAAGGTCAAAATATTGACAAAACTCAAGACATAATGGATTTGGGGGAAAAGAAAAACCACATTCAGCAATGAAAAGACTGGGGAACCAATGTCCCTCAGCCAATCGAAAGTAATCTAAAGGCTCAGAAAGAACCTCTAGAGTTACCCAAGAAGGAATGGAAAAGTCAGAACGAAATTTCTCAGCAGATTCAACAATATAAACCATATTGAATAAAAGAGATGCAGAAGAAAGGAAGAAGAGCTTACAGAAAGAAAAGAGATGTGTTGACAGCGAACGGAAACAAAGATGAACGCACAAGAGAAGAAGAGAAGAGAAAGCTTGAATGCAGAGAATGAAAAACGTAGACAACGGTATGGTTACCAAAGAAGTTTAAATACTTTACATTGGGAAGCGGCGAAAGAAATGATTACCAAAAAGAAATTATTAAACTTCCGGCGGCTAAAAGGACAAAATTTGCACGAATATCAAAGCGCTTATCAAAAAGGCGGAAACTGCGAAATAAGAAGGAAAATTTGAATACAATGTTCCTAAAACCCGGGAAGTACATTTAATATTGCCACATACCAAGAAAGAATGTTCCATACTCTTCAAAGTTCAAAATATGAAACATTGGGGGCTTCTGTTGATACCAAAATTAATATGCTGACGTGGACGAATAGTATGAAGACACGTGTCGATCTACGTGGCACAATAACAGCGAGGAAGATCATTTACTGAACAACCATGGTTGGTACCGAGCAACGAGAATACACCGAGGAGCTCTATCATGCCGAGGAACTCCATCCGAGGAACTCTTTCATCCCGAGATACTCTAAGTACTCCGAGGAACTCTTGATCGACGAGCAACTAAGGCGGTCCGAACTGCACCTCGGCCGTATCATCAATTATCAGACGGACAACTGTTCAACTATTCATTAGATTCTTGACGCACACGCCGCATTAAATATATTACCCATTCATATGTATATCATTTAATGTAGTAGACCTTTCATGAACAGCCTTGAGGCTATAAATACCTTGTATCAATCCCATTCAAGGGGACCGGAATTTCTTGAGAGAACTTGTAATCAAGAATTCCACAAACACTCAGCAATAACATAACAGTGGACGTAGGCTTTATTCCTAGCCGAACCACTTTAAAAATCTTTGTCTTATTTATTTATCTGTGATTGAATAATTAGAGCGATCTAGTTTTTTACATCAACAGATGGCGTGAAGATTGAAGAAGATGAAAAGTGTGGGTTTGAAATGTTTTTAAACCCACTAATGATTAGGAACAAATTCCAAAGCCCCATCATTAGGGCATAATTCACAATTGACGCATGTTGTTACCTCTTTTAGGGTATCATATTGAGCCACAACTTGGATGCCAAATGTCACCCTATCAGTCCCATCCTAGAGACAACGCATCAATATCAGACTTCAGACATTTATCCCTCAGCCTCCTCTCAATACAGAATACTAAGGGATAGGGGTGATTGATATGCTCATACGAGACCTCGTCTCGACTCAGTCCAGACTCGGCTCAAGCCTATTTATCTCTACGCGTCGTTAGGCAATCCCACAAAGATCGCCCTAGCCTCGTCTAAGACTAGGCTGAGACCGTTCATAACATCGGCGGGTAAATCGCCTCGCCTCGCCATATCAAGAAATAAAGACCGTCAACTGTTCTCATCTCTCGTCTCGGCCTAGTACAAGTTAGCCATGACTACACTTCGTAATTAACAACATGCAATCTAGATAATATATCAGTGGTCTCATACTCGGCTAGGTCGAGACATCAACTCGACTGGAGGAACTTGTTATCTTACAGGGCACGTGGAATGGAGCATGCGTGGGACAACGCGTGTGGGCTGCAAACCCCACGTGGACCAAACCGTTACAATAGCATCACTCACACATGTGGGGAATATCTTATGATCATTGCTTGCATGCACCAGGGACAAATGGCATCACCTTGTTGGACAGTTGGAGTTGTGCATGCCTCATGCATGACTGGGGTGCGTATGACACCACCCCGACCATATAAATAGTTGTCTTCTACCTCATTATAAAGGATCACAAATTGTAAACTGTATTAAAACTCTACTAAACTAATTCTTAGGCAGAAAAACCTTGAGTGTTTGTATCCCAGGGCCATTAGAGCCCAGATTTAGTGGATTTCACACACTCACACAGTGGACGTAGGCCTTTTAAAGGCTGAGCCACTTATATTTGGTATCATCTTCTACTTTGCCTCATCTCATTCTGTCTACTTATTTATACATGTTATACTCCATTGTTGTTTGGTTTTGAGATTACAAACACCTTGATTTGGTCATACCATTTATGGTATCATCACTCATCAAAAATCAAAATGCTTCCCCAATAAGACTACATAAACTTCTTCTCAATCCACCCACATAATCCCCAGACTGACATCTTTTCCCCAGTAAAGTCTCAAAAGGGTAAACTTAAATTTCCCTAGGAGACCTATAACCCATGTTGCAACTTAAGGTCCTCAGAATTGACCTCGACCCTCAGAATTGTTCGCCTCAACTTAAGATCCTTAGAATTAACCTCGACCCTCAGAATTGGTTGCCTCTACTTAAGGTCCTAAGAATTGACCTTGACCCCCAAGATTGTTTGCCTCAACTTAAGGTCCTTAGAATTGACATCGACCCTCAAAATTGGTCACCTCTACTTAAGGTCCTCATAATTGACCTCGACCCTCACAATTGGTCACCTCAACTTAAGGTCCTCATAACTGACCTCGACTCCTAGAATTGGCTGCCTCAACTTAAGGTCCTCAGAATTGACCGCGACCCTCAGAATTGATCACCTCAACTTAAGGTTCTAGAATTGGTCGCCTCAACTTAAGGTCCTCAAAATTGACCTTAACCCTCATAATTGGTTGCCTCAACTTAAGGCCCTTAGAATTGGCCTCGACCCTCATAATTGGTCACCTCAACTTAAGGTCCTCAAAATTGACCTCGACCCTCAAAATTGGTAGCCATAACTTTAGGTCCTCATAATTGACTTCGACCCTCAGAATTGGTCACCTCAACTTTAGGTCCTCAGAATCGACCATGTCCCTTAGAATAGGCCATCCCCAAAATTTTTGTCCCCAAAATTAACCTCGATCTGCTGAATCGGTCGACCTCTTTCTAAAACATCACGTGGTGTTTATTTGACGGCATCCACTTATTCCAAGATCACCCATCGAGGGGCTCTATAGACACCACATTCTAGGACTCCCCCAAAATCCTTTCTTAGGTCCCTAGATCCTCCTCATTCAACACAAACCATAGGTCATACTCCGAGTACCGATCTCGAGGCCATCTATTGCTCCTGGGCCCCGTTCGACTCCGGTCAACTTCATCGCCAGAGAGAAATCTTAACAAATATTTGAAGGGATCTGAATCCCCTTTCTAACGGTGCACCCCGTGCACAAAATGACATAACCGTTTGGATGAACGATCTATTTTCCACCAAAAACTAATTTGGAGGCCACCAGGCACTCTCGGGCTCCATTTGACCAAAGTCAACTATTCAGCTCAAATGAGACTGAATGAATCTTCAAAGGTCACTGAATACCCTTTTCAATGGTCCATTACGCATGCGAATCAACCTTACAGTACAGACGAATGACCCATTTTACTCCGAAAGTTCACTAGGCACTTTCGGGACCTATTTGACCAAAGTCAACTCCCTGAACCAAGCAAATCTCTTTATAACGTCGAAGTTCCTCGAATAACATTTCTAATGGTCAACCCCGTGCACGATTCGGACTTACATTTTGGATGAAATATTTATTACCGTTCAACGATCTCCTGTCCAAAGGATCGACAGTCGCTTACGAGCCCCATTTGATGCAAAGTCAACTCTCGGACTCGGGAGCGAACCCAATTACTCTTGAAGGTCTTTGAATTACCTTTCTAACATTATGCCTCGTGCGTGATTTGGATTTACGAATTGTGTTCTACGACCATTTTTCCGAAACAATTTGCACGAGATTTTTGATTAGCAGGTCCATTTCCCTGCCTATTGGCACTGTGTCTAGAGTCACCTTCCAATTGGTAGGGCTAGGGCTATGCTGATCGTCAAGACCGCTATGTAATACCCCGTATTTTTATGCTATATTTAATTTGGGGATTTATTAAATTTAATGTGACTGTTATTTAATAAAATCCAGAAATTAATTATGTTATAATTATTAACGTGACTAGAGTTAGTAATTATGGGAAACTTGTTGAATATTACAAATGAGCATAGTAATATATTATATTGGTTATATTAAATGTCATAAGTGAATTAAATGACTATTTCGGAAATTTAAGTTGGGACGTGCCCGTGTCACGTCGGGACTAATTTTGTTAAATAAAAAGTAAATATTTTATAAGTTGTTCGTATGGTCATTTTGAGTGCGCCAACGCGTCCGGAAGGGTCGAGATAGTCAGAAAAGTGTACCCGGGGGTTTGGTTCGGGTCTCGGAGTGTTTTTAGGCCTAATTAGTGACCCGGGAGGGCATTTTGGTCTTTTTCCAAAATAGGGTAATTAAACCCACGAATTTTAGCAGCCTTTATCAGCTGGTTTGGTTAGCCATTTAGGGTTAGAACATACAGAACCCTAGGACGGCCATTGGAGAAGAGAGGAGAGACCTTTCTAGGAGATTCAAGGCCAAAACACCTCCGTTTGCACCACCGTCACCACCAACGCGTAGATCGCGAGGAGGAGAACGCAACCACACCATAATCCACAGGAAATCAGACTTCTGAAAATCCCAGGCAAGTGTTTAACTTGCGTATTTCGTTAGTGCAATATTCATATTAGTTTAGGTTTAATTAGGAATGTAATCCATGTAAGAAAACCCCAAATTTTGATAGGAAATTGCATGTAGAGAAGATTAAAACCTTATGCTGGAAACTCTTGATGTTATAGATGTATTACCCACGAATTTTGATGTTATATGAGGAAGAAATTCTGGAGAAAAACTGAATTGGATAATAGTTATGAAAACTTTAGGGTTCTTGATGTTTAGATGAGATTTTGGATTGTTTAACCATGATTAATGATGTATACACGCATGCTGAACGTTAAAAACGTCTGGAATTATGTTAGTATGTTAGTAGAAGAATTTATGGGTCGATTAGTGTTGGAAATTATGGAAATTGATGAAGAATTTTGATGAATCCCGTAACTGCAATTCTGCAGAATTTTTGCCCAGACCTGCTTGATCGATCGATCGAGCCTAGAGCATCGATCGATCGAAGGTTCGATCGATCGAGCCCCAAGCTTTGATCGATTGACCCCTCCTGGCAGACTCCTATTTCCCTTGTTTAATTAGTTAAATTAAGTTTATCGTGAAATGATCCTTGGGCATCTTAAATAAAAGGATTTGGGAGACATTGAGGACCAGTAGGGTATATGGATATGTTAGAACCTTTAATATTCAACGAGAATGATATTTATGGGATATTTACCCTAGGTTGTTAGAATTGTAAATTTTAAGGGTGAGGTGTGTAAGAGAGTTACATTGGAATCTAATAAAGTCACTTACTGAATTTCAGATTTGTGGGGTCATAATCCACGAGTGTTAGGTAATAAGTGAGAAAACCTTTCGAGTTAAGGTTAGGAATAAAACCTTATGCGAAATTCTTTAAATGTGAAATTAAGAATAACTGGTCTAATTACGGGTGATGAGAAGAACCTATATTAATATGATAAAGTGGTATATTTATATGATTGTGTGTACATATATTATATACATGTGAAAATCATAGCCACGCTACTTGCTATCCCTGAGGTTTCCGCGCTGGGACAAGTCTTATCTCGATGGGACCTTTATGGGGGATATTGACTTGTACCCTAGAAGATAGATGTCCTTGGTACAGGCTATCGATATGATAGTTCAGACGGTCCTAAGAGACGACGGTATGTGCCACCCTCTTAGAGACTTGGAATCTATGCTTCGCCTCAATATTGCTTGTGTATTTATGTTAATACAATTCGAGAGTGATTCTGAATGTATTCCCCTTAATATGAGTGATATGGGGCTTTGGATAGTGGAAGTATGCATGCACCATAGTTTATTTCGGGGTGCTGTTATATATATATTATCCGAGTAGTTAAGATATATATTTAAGATTATGAGATTTGAATCTGTCTACTGAAATTTAATATGTAGAACATAGTTGTTGACTATTATTAAATACTTGTTTTGAAAAAGGTATAATATGTCACGGTAAAACTTTATGGATTTTTTTAAAGTTAAAATGGAGGACTTTGATTACTGTTTGGAACATTCTTTTAAAAATGAAATTGTGAATTGTAAATCTTGCGGGTAATCTAAGTTAAGTTAAATCTTTTAGAAAGTCAAGTGCGATAACTGATAAAACGATCTGTTGGGAAGGATAGTGCGATAGGTGTGCACATTAGAAGAGAGGTGAGTATTTTCTCAAGAGAGAGACGCACTAATATGTTGTTGCATTGGACTGTATCCATTTAAATACTTGCTAAACGTATTTTAAATCAAACACACTTTCGGGCTCTGACCCGTTTCTTTTTCTCTCTCTCTCTTGTATATATATATATATATATGTATATTTTCAGGTGCCCAGCCACAGGGGCGTCTTGCTTAGGATCCCTGGAGAAGAACGAGCTGCAGCTTAGGTGGGAGTTGCAGGTCATTTGATTAGACGGCTTCTGTTATTGACTCCACTCCTATTACTCTCGTTTATTGGGCACGTGTCGCCCTTTTCATCATTTCATTTGTTGTTGGGATTTTTATATTTCAGTTATTTCCAGTATTGTTCTATGGGATTTATACAGGATGGACTTGTGATTTTAGTTTTATTATGTTGACATTCGATTGACGAATGTATGTTGTTATTTAGTTCTTCGTGGTGTGATTCTTAATTGTAGAAATGTTGTGATAAATAAATAAATCTTTTCTTTAATTAAAATTTGGAAAGTTTGTAGGAAAAATGTTTTTGACACTTAGCTTAATTATTTAGGGTGTTAAATTGGAAAATTTATTTTTATCGACAGTGATGCTGAGAATGAACCAATTGTTAACCTTGATTTAATTTAATAAAGGAGTGATCGCCCGGTATTTAATTAGGCAGGGTGTCACACGCTACCATATAGAAGGAGGGCATGAGATCACTTCCAAGGCACACCTCAGATCCATCAATATTAGTGATCTCGATAACATTCATCTGCAATCAGCAAAATTTCCTTGTGTGAAATTCTTTTTCACCTTTCCCTCTCATCATTCTCATACCCAATTTAGCAAAAATCTCCTTCTCTCTCATCCTACATTCTTCCCATCTTGTAAAGAATCTCATCATCAATCAAGATCAATTCCCAAGTCTCGAAAGAAGGTCCAAAAGTTCTTCCATTTCTTTTATTTTTTCTTGCATTAGTTATATAAATTCTCAATTTATCTTTTATTATACACATTAATACCTCATCATTTATTTGTTATATTGAACATAATTTATTTTTATAAAAAAAATCCAAAACAAAGAAAAAGAGGCTTACACCTATAAATTTCGACGGGATTCTTCATCACATTTTTTCAAAACTAAAAATATATTTTCTACACATGCACATGTAAGAAACTCTCGTTTGAATCTATGGTATAAACCCCACCCTTATGCCACATGCAAATTTTGTGGACTTTGATGCCTTTATAGGCTACGTAGGCGTCTCGGGCTAAAACTCGAGACTCGAGTCCTATTTTCCTATTTTCACATTTTCATCGTTTTCCTACTTTATATATATATATATAGCATACTTGTGATTCATACTTGCGTCTTATCGAACACATATTCTCGTTTCACCATAACGATCAATATCTCTATAAGCGCACACATCATATTTTGTAATTATAATTTTGGGATTCCTATGGATGACCTCACTCCATCTTTTCCATGATGTGAGTCTAGCGATTCCGATCTCCACTTATATATACAATCACACACACTTCACGAGGAAATTAAGAAAAATAGTAACATAATCCCATAAGAGACCGAAAGGGCGGGATGGGTGCCTAACACCTTCCCATTCTGTAACTTAGTCCCCAAACCTCTTAACTATTAGTTTCGTAAGCATCAGTTTTTTGTTGATGTCGCTCTCTCGAGGCGGCGACATGTTCTTTTGCATGTTTTGTGCAAAATAGGTTGGTGACTCAATCTCTTTACATTACCCCACATCGAAGAGGAATGAAGCACCCCCCTTTTTCTAATGTCGGTGCGCGAGACCTTTATTTCCTCCCTCTCTGTCCTCCTAACGTGACCCACGAGGGGAGAAGGGAAAAGGGAAGAGATCTCCTGGGATGGCCACACCTGTCAATCCAATTAAATTAGTATTTAATTCAAATAATAAGTATCATATTAATATATTTATAGAACTTTCAATGATTATAAAACTACAACATAATCCCACTTACGTAGAATTCCATGAAACTCGAGTAAAGATGAAGTGAGGGTCTCTATGTTGATAAAGTTGTAAACATTCAACCATAGAAAAAACTTTGTAAGGAATTTATAAATAAAACCAAATACTCATAAAAATATATTTATCAATATATATAATCATGGAACATATACTCAAAATACCCTTTGGCCCCGACTTCTTTGTCTATAATTGATTGTCAATTATTGTTGTCACGGTCATTTTATCTTATGAACTTTGATATTTGGATATATTTATTTGTAAGTGAAGGTTACAACCTTTCTTCATTTGACGCTTGGGCATTTTTTTTTCAAACATAAAATTAGGAGTCCGTGGCCTATAAACTTAAACATAAGAGTCTGTGGTTTTAGGTGTTATGAGTATTGCCGCAACATTTTAGAACTTAGAAATGGGTTTCAACCTTATTACCTTTTGACTTATTAGATCCAGTTTGAGTAAAAAATTCCATGACCATTTACATTTTGAATTCTAGCTATGTTACCTTGTGTTCAATGCATAGTGGTCGCGATCCCCTAACTATGAAGCTCTTATTTGATTTTACAAATACTTGTCACGACCATATGAATTTGAATACTTGGGAGTACTTGGAAGATTTTTGGATATGGAATCTCAGGTTGACTTCTCCTATGATGTTGAATATAAGGCCTTTAAAAACTCGTGGAAGCTTCCAACTAAAACACTTTCCCACTTGCATACGTGTTGATTCTGAGTCCGCAGAATCTTCTGGTTGTAGGGATCCTATGGAGGCTGTAGAGTACAACAACCGGGTTGAGCAAGATACTGGATCCATAAACAATAAAGTGACAGCTAAGAGAAGTGTCGTGAATCCTAACGGAAAGTTCATGATGTAGAAGTAAAGAATACTGAAGCTGGGCGTTTTAACAGCGACACTAAAATATAGAGGGGTCCCGTAACCCTGAATTATCCTTATTTGTGGTTAGCTCAGCTAGTTGAGGCTTATCAATTTCCTAAAGGGACCACCTGCACATTTCCTTATTCGGATCAATGATCCTATTCAGTGGTCCCAAATGATGGGGTACATGCCTTCCTCCGTAGACCGCGGCTTCTTGTTCTAGTTCTCGTGAGGAAGATTTTGAAGGTGATGAATCTAACCCCAACACAAGTTAATCCTAATGGGTGGAGGTCTATATTGGCATCCCAAGTTGATCCTAAAGGGATATGACAAATACACCTTTTTAAAGTTATTCTCATCAATAAAGATTTTTTTTATAAAAGAAAGAAGATGAGCTACACAAGTGAGTTTTCCCTTATATTCTAAACCAACTATAAAGAGGGCGACATTTTCTCAACTCTATCAAATGTGGGTAATCATATCATTTGAGTTAAATCCTAGCATATTCACTTATTAACATAATATTTGGTAAGTTATTAACACGTCAAATAGTAAGTTAAGTTGGTCATTTAATTAAGTCAACATGACATTACTCTTGTTTGAATCTCTCGAATGGAAAATCCAGGATTTCATATTCTAAATGGAAGGGGAGAAAAAAATTGTCAATTTTTCAACCTAAAAAAACTCAAACCCCAAAGCTAAGTTAATTATAAATCAACGCTAATTATATAATTAAATACCAAAGCAACTTTATAATTGATTAAAATAAAATTCAAATTCTGATTTTAGTTAAACATAACTATTTGTAATTTACATAACCAATGTATGCATCACAAACTATTTGTAGTTCATGCTTTTGCATTATTTTTGCAATTAATAACAGTTCCCTCAGATCATTTTCTAATAAATAAATAAATAAAAAACTTAAAAGTTTGTAAATATTAATTATCCCTGGCCATTACGTCATAACTAAATCATCAAATATTAACCTACAATATTTTTCTTAATTAACATGTTTCACTCAATAATTTATTTAAAAAAATATCATACGCACACACATAGTTTGACAAAACTTAATTATCTAATTTCATAACATCATAACTAAAATATCATATATAAATAAAATATTTCTCAAATAGCACTATAGATACTGAATATAAATTATATATTATACAAGAAAGTATTCGGGTCCATTTTGGGGTTAGTTCTTAAGGTTGGTTCTTCGGGTCGGTCCTTAGGGTTGGTTCTTCGTTTCGGTTCCATGGGTTTGGTTCTCGATTCGTTTTGGTTTGTTTCAGGTAAAAAATCTAGAACCGAACCGAACACTTCGGTGCTCAATTTTTGAAACCAGAACCAACCCATGGAGACAAAAACTGAACCAACCTAACCCACGAAGGCCAGTTTGGTTTGATTCTTCGGGTTGTCAGTTCCGATGCACACCCGTGGTAACGAGTGGTTGCAACGAGTGAATTTTAGCCAAGAGTTGAGCCATGGAAAAACATTGTGTTTAGTTAGTTTCTTTTTAACTATTGGACAAGAGATAATTATTTTATGGGACTGAAATATTTCTAAAATACGGTGCAATCTAACTAAGGCAAATAAAATTTATGGAATGTTCAAAGAATTTATTATGTTTTAATAAATCTATATTAAAGTCAAAATAATTTTGTAAGGTTAGGATAATTGTTAAATGAAATCTTTCAAACAATTTTTTGAGAATATAGGGTAAGATGTATTATTAAATAATTCTTGTTCATATGATTATCTCATTTTTAAGGGGAAAAAATTGTGCATTGTCCATCTGAGCAAAATTTGGCAAAGATTCACACCATTGGTCCCTTTGTGCATATGCTTTTTAGCTTCTCTAATGTCTATATTATATGTCTAAATTCATATTTTAATATTTACTCATAAGACTTGTCAAAAAAAATATTTACTCATAAGTGTTTTCAAACAATAATTTTAGCATGATATGAGGATAGAACATGGTTTCTGGATAAAAAAAACATGGCCCCTTTGAGTAATGTTTTATTGATTCTATGTTGATTCCATACATCTCTAAATCTTATATATATATATATATATATGGTGTCTCTTATTGTTTTGAAGCTTAGAAGCTTTCACAACATTGGTACCCTCGTGCGTGAGCTGGAGGGTATCCTACGCTTCCTTAGATGTGGTGCACCTCATGATGTGGCAGAACTCGTCAGGGGTGATGTCTATAGAAATGGGACTTAAACCGTGTGAGTTCAATTGAGTCAATTTTATCTCATCATCCTTCCAAGTAGTGACAGGTTTAGGACCTATGACATCACCATTAGTCAGAGTGGGTGGTGTCCACCCTCTTTCACAAATAAGCCACACAGGCTCGTTAATCGCTTTAAACACCAACCTTATTCGAGATTTCCAGTACTCACAGTTAGTCCCATTGAAAACCAGTAGCCTGTTACAAATTATCCATGAAACCCAAATTTTAAAAATCACAAATTTTGGAAAAAATGATATAAAAAAAATTGTAAAAAGGACCAGTCAATATTTTAGTGCAACCAGCTCTGGTACCAATTTTGAGAATGCGAGTCGGTATGGATAGTGCATATATTAGGTTACGCACACATAAGATCTAATTTTTAATCCAAATTTTATCTTGATTAGATTAATGTGTGCAAGCAAGATAAAGTCCAAATTAGTTATCTTCAAACAAAGTAAACAATCAAACCAAACAAACACACAAAGATGATTAAGGAAAAACCCCTTTTAGAAAAAACCAAGACTACAACACTGTTTAGAAATTGATAGACTCAATTACTTACAGACTATTTAGATCTCCAGTAAGTATAATGCACATATCTTCAATTCTTCAATAACTATGACACAGTTCAGCACCATCCATAGGAAGCGATCTTTCCTCGATATCCACCAATCAACCTTAGGATGAAATATTCTATATTCTTCAGCAGTAGAGCCTCAGACCCACAAATCAGGAGCAGAGTAAACTTTAAAAAGGTTTGATGCAAGTGTATGGAACTTGGTTTTGAGCAAATTTAACAAATCCTATATGGGATGAATGATTTGGAAAAGAAAAGTCTTTTTTTAAAACATAAAGATGAGGACTTCTGGTTCAGATATTGGGGATTTGGTTTTACCAAAAGTCTTGAGAAAAACTTATCAAAATAAGGTTTTTATAAGAAAACACATTTTTTGAGGTGACAAAGCCGTTCGAACAAAAATGAGCCCTCGTTTGAATGAAAATAAGGCTTCGTTCTAACGAGTTCAAATATCATTAAAAGGAAAATCCATTCTCATTCGATCAACCTTCTAATGACCTTCTAATGAGATTGGGTTTCATTAACCAGAGGATTGTTGTTCGATGGTCGTTCCAACGAAAAGGGACTATCGTTCTAACGAGATTAAAAATTAAAAAAAAATATTTTCAAAATTCATTTTAATAAAATGCCTCGATTTAAAAAATCAACATCCCAGAATATAATTGGATAGAGAAATCAAAAATCATAGATCATATACCTCCATAAAGTGTCGGTGACATATCCAATGGCTTGAAATCCGAAAATGATCCTCGGGCACTAACATATCTTCAAATGATCAAGAACGCAAAGTGGATGTGGTGTTCTATTTGAAACTTCGATTTGTAACGAGATATGCTAATATACTAAAAAGCCTAAGATATGAGCAATTATAAAATATTGCTCTTACAGTTATCAATAACAATAGTTCATTTGTTTTAAATATTGACTTTTGCACTACTTCTTTCTTATTTCTTGCTTACTTATAGTTTGATGAGGGATGTCTGCACTTGCATATATCAGTCTGAAGCCTTCCATGTAGGTAATATTCCCCCTTAGTCCGCTAATATTTCTTAGTAAAGAAAATAGTATGGCAACATTATTGTTGAAGTGGATCAGAGTTCCCATAGATCTCTGTTGCATAATTGTGCAACTCCTGAAGTCAAGACTGAGGCTTTTAAATGGGTCATTAAACCTTAGAACCATAAAAGTTTTTGAACTTATAATTTTTTAAGACTGAAGGCCCCAAATATTTTGTACCTAAATACTTAGCCCCCAAATATTTTTTGGGTTGAAGGTCAAAAAGTAACTGCTTTAAGGGTCGTAAGACTTTAGATTCGGGTTTCACTAAGGGTGTAAGCCCCACGATAAAAATATAACTCTATTGAGGGTATTCAGACCTTAGAACTTAGGAATCTTTGAAGTATAAAGTCCCACAGGGTCCTAAGACCTCTGAACTTAGAAGTTTTAAAATATGAAGTCCCATAATGGGTCATAAGACCTCTGGACTTAGACGTTTTGAAATCTGAAGTCCCACAATCGGTCCTAAGACCTATGAACTCAGAAGTTTTAAAATATGTATTCCCAAAATGGTTTTTAAGACCAATGGACTTTATCCTACTAGGATGAAAGCCATGTGGCATAGAATCTGAGGTTCCATAATAGGTTTCAGGACCTTTGAACCAATATCAACTAAGGATAAAAGCCTTAGAGAGCTGGGAACTTGCACCTTTGTCCTTAAAACTATAATTTTGAACAATTTTTTGCACATAAACACTCACCCCCAATTGTTTTTTGAAAATTGAAGTTTTTTCCAAGTCTCTAATTTTCTAGTCGAGGTTTAGAAGAGACATTTTCTACTTAAAAGTTTGGGTTCTTCAAAAAGCGGAGTTAAAAAATGGTTTTCCAACTTATTTTCTTTCATTTATGTGTAATCTTTTTCTCTTTGGAAACATTTTTTAGTGCGTTTAAGGCCTATGACATGCCTATTTTGGGTTCTTTGGGACATTAGTCAATTTGAACAGAATTAATGATGAAAGACATGGTAATTCCTTTATCCTTTTTTGGGTATTCGGACCTTTGACTATTAATTTGAGCCAAGTATGAATTCCTCGCAGCTCTTGTTGGGTAATTGAAGACCTTGGGACTTTGGGAGCCAAGGATGAAAGCCTTGTAACTCCATGTGTCATTGGTATGAGGTATCGTGAACCCCATCCAAGTGTTTAGAGTAAGGATTGAAGCCTTGCAACTCTATGACTCATTGGTTCACTACAAGAAAACTAATTTTTTCCGGCACTTTTTTCTCGGTATTATTCAAAAATGCTGTAATTTTATTTTTACCAGCATTTATTTATAAGTATTGAAAATTCACGGCATTTATATTGATGTGCCGCATAAGTAGAGCATTTTTCAATTAATGCTGAAACAAATGTGGTATTTTTTAGGCATTTCATAACTAATAACACTAAAATTGGGAAAATAATTACCTCCACTTAAATAAATATGGCGGGTCTTTTTTTCTTTAAAAAAAATATCACTTTTACCCTATTTTTATCGGGTAAAGTCGCGTATGATTTGATGGCTCTCCAGGCATGTTCTCCTCTCTCCTGTATCTGCCTCAATCTCTTAAACCTAATCCTCAACAAACCTTATCACGTATCTTCCTCAATCTCACGCAATCACTTTGCCTCAATATCACCCATATTGGAACAATTTTTGTTGTTCCCTTGTTATAAGAAGGATGACGGTGCTCTCATCTCACTCATATTTAAATTTCTGGAGGCTCAGAGAATCACTTTCATTATTTCGGTGTATTTTTCTTTGATGCTTTGAACGATTTTGATCTTTAAAGCTTTGCACGATATTTGTTGTTCCCCTGTTAGAAGAACGATTTTGTTCTTTGAAACTTTGAGGTAAGTTAGATTTTATTTTGTTTATTTCGGTGTATTCTTCTTATTTTTGTGTGTTTCGGTGTATTTTTCTTATTTCTTTGTATTTTTTTGACTCAGAGAATCACTTTCTTATATATATTGGCTTTTGATTGGGTTCTATCTGTTACTGGCAATAGAGGCAAATAGTTTTCACGAGAAAGATATATAAGAAAGAAGACATCCCTGAAGCAAGGTAATATTTTCTTTTGTTCGTGATATGTACCTGTGAGTTTTTAAACCCATACCAGTCTCATTATTCTCTCTCTTTTTCTCTCATTATTTTGGTTCTGTATTGTCATGAATCAATAATATTTTGACATCTTTAGTATTTAACTCTTTTTTTCCAGATTTGATATTATATAATCATGTATATGAAATAGTGTAATCTTTGTTTTATCTTAACATTTGTGTTATACAAAATTTATGCATATAGATAATGGTTATGATAGACAATTTAAATAAGGAAAAACTAGATATAGCGAGGTTGCAAGAAACTAGAAAGGAAAAATTAGTACAAAATTGGTAGGAGGTGTTATTATGGTAATTATTGTTGTGTAATCTTTGTTTTGTTATAATTTGTATTTTTGTGAGAGAAAAAAGTACTGAATTTTTTTTAATTTGAATTGATGTGCGAGAGCAAAGTGCTAGAAATTTTTAATTTCTTAGTTGTTGCTGTTTTTTTGGTTCTATTTGTATAATTAGATGAAGAATACACAGATGAGATTTATCCACGACCTATCGTATTTAGTTGAATTCTCTTATCTATTTTTTATAACTACCAATCTTTTTTCACTCTTTAGTTTATTTCAATTGATTAAAAAAGTCAAGTTCAACGTAAACTTAAATCACTCCCTATGATATCATATGTGTGTAACTCTTATACCCTTGTTTGAATTGATTAGTATTATTTAGTCATCTAAATCGTTGTGTTTTTTTACAATAGGGGGTTATATACATATTATTCACATGTTTACGTATGTGTGCATTCATGTGAGGGAATATATGCGTCACATTAGCCTTTTAATTTGATATGTACATATTATTTCTCATGTATATGTATGTGTGTATTCATGTGTGTAGGTATATATGTATCACATTAGCCTTTTAGTTTGATATTACAAAACTTACCAGCTCTAAATCAAAATTACACGTGTCTACATGTCTTTATTTCGTCTTGATTTAAACTATTTTAGAATTACTAGTTTATCTTACTTTTATATGATAATGTCAAAGTTCGACAAGACACTTGTTGTCCCAAATAGATGTAAGAACTTTTTTTTACAATGTTTTCAGTCACTCAACTTAGTTTGTTTGTGTTTTGTTTTGTAATTAATGTTGTTTTGATGGTATCTTTACAAAATTAGTTTTTTATATTGCAGTTGAATTTAGCAAGAACTTTTATTCATTCAATATGTGCTGAATTTTAAGATAACAAACAAGTTTTAATAGTACTTTCTAATTTGGACAATTTGATTTAGTAGCGTTTTCATCTAGATTCTATGATTTAATTATGCTATCTCATTATTGATAAGGAGATTTGTTTTTCTTAATGATTATTTTTTACAAAAGTTGTTTTTAAAGTGAGGGACTTATCCATTATTTTGTGTTTAATCTTTTTAGCTTTTAGAAAATTAAGTCTTGATGTGAGTTGTTATGCTGGGGTATTCAGTAGTTGTACATTGTTTTCTCTTAAGCTAAAATGTTTAGGCATTAGGCGTAGTCTTCTTCTTAATGTGTCATGATTCATTGCTACATTAATATCTTTTAGTAATTGATTATGTTATGAGTGATTTTTTTTAATTGTTGTTAACTAATTAAGATTAAAATATATTGATAGTTAAGTTTCTTCATTTATATCACTAAATATTGATAGTTTTCATATAAGGCCATATCCAAATGTTGTTATAATTAAAGACTTACTATGTGAAAATTTACATAGTTTTGAAGGAGCATATTAATGATTTATGGTTTAACATTTTTTTTATTATTGTATTTTTTTACGAATTTTTCCTAAAGAATCTAACAATAATTTTGTGATAGTGTGAGGTAATCAATAATCTTTTCAAACAGATAGCAATAAGAGTTGGATGGAATTGTCAAGAGTTTCTCAGCCTTATATTAAAGGAGTTAATGGGTTTCTTGACTTTGCATTTGCCAATAAATACCCAGAGCTAGTGATTAATTCTCCGTGTAAGAAATGTCGAAATTCCATTAGCCATAAAAGAGAAGTTGTTTATGAGCATCTCATCATACATGGGTTTGTTAAGAATTACACGTGGTGGATTCATCACGTAAAAGGTGCTCCATACACAATGGGAATTAGTGGAGCGGATGAAGGGAATGAATCGAATACAAGAGATGATATGTGTGTACTACTACATGATATATTCGGAAATCTAAGTGAAGAGGGTATGCGATGTAACGACCCGTATAAAGGCCATGATGGGATGGATGAAAATGCATCAGCATTTTTCAAGTTGTTAAAAGATGGGGAATGCAAGTTGTACCCTGGTTGCAAATATTTCTCATCACTTTCATTTATTGTTTGGCTATTTCATATGAAAACACTTTATAAGTGGAGCCACACGTCATTTACAACATTGTTTCAATTCTTAAAAGAGGCACTTCTAGAGGGTGAGAAACTGCCAAGTTCGTACTCTCAAGTAAGAAAGATGGTTAATGATTTGGGACTTGATTATCAAAAAATTTATGCATGTCCAAATGATTGTATGATGTATTGGAAAGAGGACAAAGATCGTGAGGATTGCATAATATGTCACACATCAAGATGGAAGCAATTTTCGGGTGAGTCTGATGATGAAGAAGCTAGGGGTAGAAAAATTCCTGCAAAGGTTGTTAGGTACTTTCCACTGAAACCAAGGCTTCAAAGATTATTTATGTCATTGAAAAAATCCTCCCTCATGAGATGGCATGCAGAGGAATGCGATGACAATGGCATATTAAGACACCCCGCTGATTCTAAAGCATGGAAAACCTTCGATCAATAAAATTCAAAATTTTCTAGTGACTCGCGCAATGTTATGCTCGGACTAGCAGCCGATGGATTCAATCCTTTTAAAACAATGAGCATTTCTCATAGCACGTGGGCCGTTGTTTTGATGATATACAACTTGCCTTCATGGATATGTATGAAATAACCTTATCTTATACTGTCTACATTGATTGATGGTCCACGTAGCCCAGGAAATAATATTAATGTTTACGTGCAACCTCTCATCGACGAGTTGAAGGAATTGTGGAATGATGGCATACTTACTTATGATGCATCGACTAAAAAAATATTTTGTATACTTGCAACGTTAATGTGGACAATTAGTGACTTTCCTGTATGAAAACTTGTCAGGTTGGAGTACAAAAGGGAGATTGGCTTTCCTTTGTTGCAACAAGAACACTCGTTCACAGTGGGTAAAGAATGGGAATAAATTTTTCTATATGGGCCATCCTTGGTGGTTAGATCACAACCATAAATTCAGAAATGATACTGTTGCTTTTAATGAGAAAGTTAAAAGAGAAGTCAAGCCCACTCAAGTATTCGGGGATGATATCTTGGAGCAATTAGAGGCAATGGAAAGAAATAATGTGAAGGGTCACTCATCAGTGACGAAGAAGAGAAAAACGAGTATCTGCGATGAAGGGAATGGTGATAGTTCTTTAAATTGGAAGAAAAAAAGCATATTCTTTCAGCTGCCATACTCTAAGGATCACTTGATTCGTTATAATCTTGATGTTATGCATGTAAAGAAAAATGTGTGAGATAACATACTTTGGACATTGTTAAATGTTTATGGAAAATCAAAGGATAATGTGAAGGCTCGTCGAGACCTTGAGAACATGGGTATTCGATAAGCATTGCACCTTAAAAGCTTGCCAAATAACAAAGTATATTTACCACCAGCATGCTTCACAATGAGTAAAAGTGATAAAGACATATTTTGTAAGGTTTTAAAGAATATCAAAGTTCGAGATGATTATGCATCTAATATTTAACGGCGTGTAAACATTAAAGAGCGAAATATTTCTGGACTTAAGAGCCATGATAATCATATCATTATGTAAAAACTACTCCCGCTAGCAGTACGAAAATCATTGCCTACTAATGTAGCAAGGTCTTTTATTGAATTATGTAATTTCTATCGTCAGCTGTGTTCAAATACAATGACCTTCAAAGACTATGAACATTTATAAGATCGTGTTGCTCTTACACTCTGTCATCTTGAGAAAATCTTCCCCCCAACATTTTTCGATGTTATGGAGCATTTGACAATCCATTTAGCTGAGGAGACAATAATTGATGGACTAGTACAGTTTCGATGGATGTATCCCATCGAGAGGTACGTTTCGTGTATGAATTATATTTGTGTCGCCTAAACTAATGCATATGAATACTACTTAAATTTTTTTACAATGACGAACAAGTTTTTATTCACACTAAAAGAATATGTTCGTAACCGAAGTCGTTCGGAAGGTTCAATTGCTGAAGGATACCTAGCAAAGGAATGCACGATATTCTGTGTGAGGTACCTGGGTGATGTTGAGAGTAAGTTAAATCGACCTTTAGGTCGTACATAAGGTAAAGGAGTAGAATTTATGCTTGATGACACTTCGTTTTCACAAGCACATCGGTGCGTGTTATTCGACTCTGCCGCAGTGAAGTCTTTCCGCGTGTAAGATAACATTTGAATGAATTTGAAACTTTATGTAATTAAATATCCCTCTACATTATTCAATTTATACATACATGTTTTACAGGAAACATATAATAATGCTAAAACAGGGGAGACCTTGTGTAGGACACTACGAAATTAACCGCATTCACAACGAAACGTTTCACAAGTGGTGTGGGGATCATGTAAGTCATCTTTGTATTTATATGTAAAAACATTTTAAAATCTTAATAACACGTTTAATTTTTACACATCTAATTTTTGTTACACAATCATATGAAAAAATTTAGGTACGGTATCTAAATGAGGGTGAGGTCTCAAAGGAAGTTGAAATTTTGGCTTCAGGGCCCTCCCAATGGACTAGGAGATACATGGGATATATTGTAAATGGGTTCTGGTTTCGCACAAAGCAGCGTGAGAGAATAATGAATGCTCATAATAGTGGAGTTATGGTTGATGCCACCACTGAAAGTTTTGCAAGTGCAAAGGACAAACGACCTGTTTCGGGGGATGTAACATATTATGGAGTATTAACAGATATATTTGAATTTCACTATTCAAATGATTTCAAGTTTGTTCTATTCAAGTGTGATTGGGTTGATACCCATTTGGGGACGACAAAGGATGATTTTGAGTTCACATTAGTGGACTTCAAACATTCACTATACAAACAGAATCGACTGTCAGATGAACCATTTATATTAGCATCTCAGGCCAAACAAATTTGGTATGTGCGAGACCTAATTGAAGAAGATTGGCAAGTTGTCATGAAGATAACACCGAGAGATTTGTATAATATGTATGGTAAAAATACTTGTGGATATGACACAATAGATGCAGAAGTTGAGCCATATAATATCTAACAACTGGATGACACTCTAATCAACCATGATGGGGATATTAAACGGGTTAGGGCTGGTGTGGAGGGAACGAATGTTTACAACATAGTTGATATAGATGGTGGTGATGATATCCGTGTTGATATAGATGAGGATTGTAGTGATGGGGATTTTGCTGAGATGGAGACTTATGAAGATGATTCAGAGGCGGACGAGGAAGCTAATGAGAGTGATATAGATGAAAGTGATGAAAATGGGGAGACCAGTGATGATTATGATATTGAAAGTGATGATTATAATACTAACATGGATGAAGATGACAATTGACATGAATTTTTCAGTTATGAATGGTTTTATTTTTAAGGATGTTTAGATGTTCACGAAATTTGGCATTATTTTCTTAGTTTAATATTTTAAAAATGGCTAATGACTGAATGCATTTTATTTGTTTCACATCATATGTATGAATGGATAAATAATGATGGAGAGTCGAGTTCTTTTTGTTTTATTTATGTTTTATTGATGATTAATGAATGGATGCATTTTTTTATGATTAATCTTTAGTTTGAGTTATGCTGTTGACTTCATTATATTTTCCAATGGTTGTAAGAAAGGTGCCAAACACTTGATGAATGCAGGGAGATAAAATTTATAACCAGCATATGCATTGGCCATAAAAATAACAAATTCTACATACCTTGCTCTCTGCACACGCTTAATTAATTATGTTAACAAAAAGCTATAGCTACACACTGTTTTCACACATTCATCATGGACGTAACGGTACTTCAATAGGTCAGATGTTTATTATAGATTCACCTTTGTTAAAATTCTATTCATAAGAAGATCCACCTCTTCAAAATACTCATAGTTATCCATAATGTACAACAAGAAATCTGTGTTGATTTTAAATTCTTGAGGCTGAAATTTATTCAAAACATTACAAATACTCTTTAGAGATTTCAACTTGATATAGAAATGGCTATAGTCATGTGAAGTTAATAGACAAAACCTATTATAGATTTCACATGTGAGAGTGCTTAAGTGCCCCCTTAAATATCATCTAACGTTGTAGGTACCTCTATATTATCCTTATATTTCCATGGTATAGGTGGGAAAACCATTGGGAGATTTAGTTTAATAGGCAGTATAGTTAAGTTAAAATTATAATGCTCATAACAATTTAAGGAATATACCACTTATTCTTGGATACAGGTAAGACATCTGTATAACTAGCTTATGTTTTTAGTGAAATCAGTTTTCTTTCTACCAAGAACTCTACCAACCCTACCCCAATAGCAAAATTCTTTTTACTCATTCTGATTTGATTTTCTTTGATCATTTGCACCTTTTCTGCGGATTTCTTAAATCCCATATTCAATGCTTGAACTCGTACAGAAGTATCCAATTGATCGATCAAAGTAGATACCCTAACTACAGGTAATTCATTTACACAGTTGAACACAGAGCCTAATACATTAATTATGATTGCCTCCAGTGTATGTGTCCGAAATATATGAATAGAACTTAATTCTATATCAGTTAGGTTACACCTCTTCTATGTTAGATATTCCTTAGCAGTAATCATATCATCTCCTATTAATAGTTTGATCATACTAGGATAACTTTTAAATACACTACACTCTTTTTTAAAAGTAAAATAACTTCTCTTGCATTGTAATTCAGAAAGAAAATTGCCTCAACTGTCAAATATATGTTATCGGTTGACAAAAATGAACCAGTTAACTTCCTTGTTTATACATATCAGACATAAATAATAAAAACCCTCAATAGCCACATGAATACTTTGGTAGTCAGTTTTGTTCTGTTGGTAATGGAAACTTTAGTTGCACAATGCTTCAACAACGAGTTTCTTTGTTAAGCCGTGACACAATCGCATATTGAAATTATGTCCTGTGGGCTCTATGTCGCGCATATTTTTATTTTGGCAAACCTTTTCGACCAAATATTTGGATTTAGGATCATGGCAGTCTCCCTTGACGTAGGATCCTCATGTTCTTGCGGGAGTTCCAAAGCTAGCAAATTTGACAGCAGAAATGCGAGTACTCACAGGGCACTTCAAATGCGCAGTTGCTTTGTAAGTCTTATTCGCACCATTCAAGGATAAAGGAGGGGTGATTCTCCGATATGTGAGCACAAACACCAGAGCAGGTCAAGGGAACTGGTTACTGGTATTCAATGACTTATCTACTAGTTACTGGTTTTGAATATAGCGAACTGGATTTTTTTTCCATATGCCGGGGAAAGTGCCTCACCTTTCTACATTCATTATTAGAAAAATGTCCCCGGGTCTCTATAAAACAGAATGAAAATCTCGGGGGGAAGCACAAACAAAAGGAGAGAGGAATAGGCGTACGAAAGCTACCTAAAAAAAAGGCAAGGTGAACCTTGGATTGAACTCAACGAATTGCATTTTTCCAGAGAGATTTATTTAGAAAGATTATCCATTGTCAAAAATAAAAAGAATCTAAATAAAGATCCAAGGCCCGGGCGCCGAAGTGGCGAGATGAAAGCTCTGTTCATAGCCAAAATTCATCGAAGGGATAAAAAATAATAAATAAGAGAAAGAAAGGGCAGTTGTGTCTTTCTTTTAATCCAAATAAGAGAACAAAGAAATCACTCAAAAATGAAACTTAGATAAAGAAGTTTCAGTAAGAACTAGCACTAGACTTCTTCCCCCCTTTCTACTTTTCCTCTCTCCTTTTGTTTGTGCTTCCACCTGGGCTTTTCATTATGTTTTATAGAGACCCGAGGATATTTTTATAACAATGAATGTAGAAAGGTGAGGAACTTTCCATGTCATACGGAAAAAAAACCAGTTCACTACTATCTTACTCATTTTTATCATCCATGTTAGTAACAAAGGCAGCACAAGATCCTGAAGCATCTTCATAAACATAAACCTCTTGTAAATGACCCAGAGAAAGCACAGTTGGGTCATTATTCAGCAATGTATGTTGATATAACTTTATAGCTCCGTGAAGTTCCTTAAGGGGACCCCATTTTGGAAGTATTGCTAAACCATATTCATCAATAAGCGCATCATAATCATAACTAGTTGTAATGAATGGTCCACCTGAAGTGCGTCCAGAACACGTAAGTATCAATCACATCCACACCTCCTTCCTTTGCTGTTTGAACCAATCCTGGCCACATTGTGGGGACGCTTCTAGGGTAGTGAATCACAGTAACAATGAGAAGCTTTCGTTGGCCGTCGATTATCAGAGAGTGCTGGTCGTATGTCACATTGCCACCTGATACTGCTAGTGATAATATAAACAATAATAGACTCACATATGTTACCGACATTGTTTTTCAGCCCTCGGCCTCAAAGCTTAGAGCTTACTTCATACTACATATACTCCAACTGTGAAGAGCACACTAGTGAGATCATTGTAATTGAGGCATGGTATGGAAGAAACTCATATGCAAGCTAAGACCAATGCTAGAGTTATAATAGAGGGAAATAATAAGGAGGAAGATCAAGTTACATCTAAGGAAAACTATCCTATATTAAAAGGTGGGACAAAATATGTCCAAAAATATAAGTTGAAACAAGTGAAGCAGTTAGGATCTAACAATCGAACCTTTCAAAATACCACACTTTTAAGGTTAGGTACTAGAAAATTTCCTTCCCAGTCAATACAAATGATTAGTACAATGACGCAACTGAAAATGTGTCTCAGAAATGCATTCACTCTAGGCTCAAGTGCCAGCCTGTCGCTCAAGTAATAATCCCAGTAAGTCGGGTATCGATCCTCCGGGAAAAGGACAATGGAGTTGTGACGACGGGAAGAGACGGAGAAATCCTAACTTTGACTCTAAAAAGAAAAGGAAAAATAGATTTGGTTTTGAGAATGATTACAGCTAAATGCGATAATGAAATTATGAAGAAATACAACTATACTAACCTACCTAAATTAAGAATGAACGATGATTTAAAACTTTTTGTTTAAATGATGAGAAAAATAGGATGGGATTACAATCCCCCAACACTAGTGAATGGAGGATATAATATTAATCTTAAATTTATCTGATTGATTTGACCCGGAATTTAGTACTCCCAAGCATTATGTATACGAGGTTCAAGCCCTCGTCATACCTAATCTGAGGATGAGTAAATCAGTATCGCGATAGTAGCACTCGAATAGCACTCTAAATCATCACGAGTACCCAGAGGCAACGAGATATAAATATCTACAATTGTTGTGGAACTACGCAATACGGTCATAGTCAATCACTAAATTCAGTGGATTAATTTTATACACACGCACTAACACATTAGGCTGGGTTCATGCATCCCGGCCTTGGAAAATCTAGCCTAGCATGTTGGAAATAATGGAAGCAATGATTAATGTGCAGGTATTCATGATTACTCTAAGGAAAAAATGGTAATTAGATGTAGAAAGGAACTGGAAATAAGAAATACTTACTAAAATTACCCAAGCAGTAATTGCAACAATCAATGAAACTGGTAATCACAAAAATCACTAAATAAATCTTCAATCTTTGAATTAAAACTAAGAATTGTATCTACAACTAGGGTTTCTAGAAAAAGAGAGGAAAATCCTACTAATTCTCCGTGGCAATAACAATAATAAATCGGGTTTTTATACCTTACAACAATTTTGGAGTTTCAGCTGAACTAGGAGACTTTTTAGGAAGAGATAGGAGTTGCAAATCTCGAAGCCCGGACCAGTTCGGGCCTTAGGCGGACCGATCTGCCCCCAAGGCGGATAGATTCTTTTTATTTTGGGGAGGACCGGTCCGGAGGCAGACCAGTTACTTTTATTTTGGCCTTCTTCAGTTTGCTTGTGGTCTGGGGTCTTCTGGAGTTTGGCAAAGCGGACCGGTCCGGGGTAGGGGCGGAGCGGTCTGGCCATTTGACTTTTTGGCTCAACTTTGACTGTTCATCACTTTTGTTCCAGGATTCCGATTGAGGTGCCGTTTCTTCCTATGTGCTCGTGAATGAGATGTCTTCAACTTCTCTTTAGGTACCTCATCTAAATTTTGGGTGGAAATTCCACTTTTGCCCTTTTGACTTTTCCTTCTTTCTTTCTTGATTCTTTCGGTTTCCTTCTTCCGTTTCTTGACATCAAGTACCTGTAAAATCACTACAAAATACCAGAAACTCGGTGTACTCATTAGGATCAGTCAGTAGCAAGATTATGAGATAAAGTCAACTCAATTACGTTGTTCGAGGTGCTAAAAGTAACTAAATCAAGGGATAAATTAGGAAGAGTTTATGCCTAATCAAACCCCCCTAACTTAGAACTTTGCGCGTCCCGAGCAATGTAAAAGAATCCTAACAAGGCTTAACTCTTGAAAATCATTTTATTGGGATAAAATACCTTTTTCGTGGGCAAGCGATTGCATTTAGCGTATGCAACAAGCCTTTAAACCCCTAAGTTACCCTAGTAGGATGAGTGTTGTCTCGTGAGGGTTTGCAGAGAATATACCCACAAAATTCGACTCAAAGAAAATTCAAAATATGCAAAAATTTTGCAATTCAAACTTTTCCAGAAAATAGTCATCATAAAGTCATATTTACAAGTCTCAAACCGTAGTGCGTGTGTGCGAAGCCGGAAATATAACCGCCAATTTTCACTGATTAATCATTACGTTACTTATTCGAAAATTCGTTTTGATTTCAAGTTCTCACGGGATGCTCTCACAACGAATCACTCGGAATGTGGCTATTCTCTCGGTATGCGTGATATAAAGAGTAATTGTTGATGGAAGCAAAATCACGCATACAATTAGAAAGACGGAAATTTTATGGTGAAAGGATCTCATCAAAGGATTACGGTTTTAAAAACGGGAAAATTGCCTCTATTATGCGCATTTAATCTCCTTTATTATCTTTTGGTGTATTAGCTCTCCACGTGGTAATCAATTTCGCACTTTGGACTTGGTTAGGACTTTTTTGGGTTTTAGGGTATATTGGGTAAAATTGAGAAAGGTTAAGAATTTCGTAATTGGGAAACTTTCTTATGATGTCCATTAGTGATTTTTCGGGCTTTTGCTCATTTTTTTCTTCTTTTGCTCTATTTTTTCTGTTTTTCACTTCTTTTCTTTTCTTGCTATTTTTGTTGAGCATATCTATTTTTTTCTTGCCCCTTTTATGCACTTTTTGGACTAAATTCTGAATTTTTCCATTTTTCACAATTCCGGGCTATTTGGGCTTTTCGGGTTGTCAAACGAAAGGGTCAATTTATTCGGCTCAATTTGGGTTGCAAAAGGGGTGATTTTTCGCATCTTTTTCTGGCCAATACTTTTGGGTGACAAACGAGGGCCTACTTCATTGTTCAAAATGCTAATTGCGTTACCATATGCGTTTCGAGATGAATTTACGTTTAGAGATTAATTTGGCACGTTTTTCAAAGCAATATTACACACATTTTTCAAAACCGATCAAAATGAAAGACTTGAGATCCTCGATAACTTTTTAGGCGCTGAAAAGAACTTTGAGTTAAAAATTAACTCGGATTGATTTAAAAACTCGCAAAAAGTGATAGGCTCGAATCTCACCGGGTTTGTTAATCTCCACACTTATTCGTTAAGTCGTCAATTTTCGCTCAATTTCCATCTTTGGTCAATTTAGGCTTTGTGCATGTTGAATGTTTACAACTTGAGACTTTAAACCGACTTTTAATGATATTTTTGAAAATTTTGAATTCCAATTTTTATTTATTTTGAACAAAAATATTTTTGGATTTTTCAAAATTTTATGATTTTTTTGGAAATTTCTGGGCATTTTGGAAAATTTGTGAAGTTTTAGAAATACGCACTTGTGACCCCCCTAACTTAGACTTTTGCATTGTCCTAAAGCAAAAAGGACTAAAATCTAAATAAGGCAAAATAATAAGTGCGATAAATAAAACAAACAAATCGAGAAAATGCAGTTTTTATTACAACAGAACTGTGTTACATGTGCAGGGATAAACATACAACTGTGAACAGGAAAAAACAAATAAAAAACTGCCAACACCATATAAAGCTTCACCGGGGTGGGGGATGGGAGGAACCGGGCGCATTTGGGTCATAGGGGGTTATGGTAGTAGGAAGGCAATGGCTCATTAGGATCCCCTATGCGGCGATAGATGTCCCCTTGGAAGCGGAGAACGATGCCCATGTCGCGCTCGTAATTGGTATGAAAGGTGTTGAAGTTTGTTTCAAGTGCCGACATACGCGCGGATAGGTTTGTTCCCGCCCACTCAAAATCTGGGTCGTCCTCCTCGTCCGTCCACTCCTCGTCCGCGCCGAGATCTCCCATCTCGACATCCTCACCGGTTGGCCCTGCTTCTTCCTCGCTGTCGCTCGAGGAAGCCTCTTCTTCACCATCATCACCCCGCCTAGCCCGGAGGACAGCTAGTTGTTTGGCACTTTTGGTGCGGGTCCCTTGTCCGAAAGGACCGGGGATGCGAGTGTGGTTGACCGGGGGTGCTATGCCAGCATTTTCAAGTATGGAAGTGATCAAACGGGCATAGGGAAGTGGGGTGGAGCCCTTCTCCTCCAAGGACGCGTTAATGATATCCGCGTATAAAGTACGGCCCAAATGGATAAAAGTTTGGGGGTCGAAGAGATGATATGTCAAAATAGCTTGCCGAGGCCGCATGGCGGAATCGTTGGACGTTTGCAATATGTTGGCACACACAATCTGAAATGTGAGGCGCGCCTTCTCGTTGAGGCGTCCAACGGCGACAGTTTTCCCCGTCCAAGCGACATTCGGCGCAATTCGGGCCATAATTGTATCCTTGTCGACCGGGGGTACGTTTCGGGGAGAGGTAAATTCGGGAACATCCGGGACGTCATACTCGGCCAACTTAGCCGTGAGACGGGCCAAGGAAAATGGGATGACATTCCCATCCATGAAAGCTTCGGTCTCGAATTGGGCCATCCGAACTAGAGTTCCATAGAATGAGCGGACCTCGGTGGCCCAAACTGCCTCGTAGGGTTAGTTGAGGAACCGGCACCACCTCTGAGCCATGAATAGGGCAGTAACGGAGTTGGTCAGGTGTTCCCATTGGACAGCTCGCTCCATATGGAGTTTGCGGCCCAAACCGAAGAATTGATTGCACCATCGCTCCTCTTGGCGGGAGCGGAACTCGCCGTGACCGGCGGGTTGGATCTCGGTGGAGTCATATTTGGTGGGGGCAACACGGGGGGCCATGGAAACAGAAGGGGTTTATTTCTTGAAACACTAGAGAGGAAGAAGATAGTATTTGGGTGGAAGGTGTGAGGAGAGGGGGAGGGATGGGGGTGTATTTATAGTGGAAAGGGTGAAGGGAGGGGTTGGTTTTGGAGGGAATGGGTTTGGAGGAAAAAGGGAGTGAATTTGGAAGGGAAAGGTTGGGGTTGGGAAGAGGGAAAACGGATTGGAGGGAATGAATGGAATTGGGGGGAAAGGGGGGTGAATCTTGGTAAGGGGAGAAGACAGACCTACAGAAGGCGGACCGATCCGGGGTAGGGGCGTATCGATCCGGGCCTTTGACTTTTCAAACCCTTGACAGGCGGACCGGTTCTTTTAAAAATAAAAGGAACCGGTCTGGCTTAAAAAGGAACCGGTCCGGCCCCAGGTCTTTTGGGCTGGAATTCTCCGAACTTGGTTGTGATCTCTCTTCTCCAAAAATTCTCACTTTCACAACATACTCTCTATCAATCTGGACTAAAACCCTCTTAATTTCACTGTTCAACACCCTTTTGACTCAAAATTCCCAAAACACACGAATGCTTCTCCCGAACGAAACCTAGTCCTAACGAATCTCGAAACACACACGACTCTCACCCCATATGCATCGAGGGTGCGACGACCTTGCTGCAACAGCTCACTTAACCCCGTAAATGGGGTCCGATAACCAGACGGTGTTGACTTCTTCTGCACACGCCTCTAGATATGGCTTTAGGCGTTGTCCATTCACTTTGAATGTATTTCCCCCTTTTCAATCTTCTAGTTCAACATCTCCATGGGGGAAAACATTCTTCATAATGAACGGGCCAGACCATCGTGACCGCAACTTGCCCGGAAAGAGGTGAAGCAGAGAGTTGTAGAGGATAACTTTTTGCCCGGGGAGAAAATCTTTTCGTCGAATGATGCTATCATGAGCGAGTTTCATCCTCTCTTTCGAAATTTTGGCATTCTCATACGCATCATTGCGTAGTTCTTCTAACTCATTCAATTGAAGCTTGCGGGCTTCGCCGGTCTTGTCCATAGCATAATTCAATTGCTTAATCGCCTAATACGCCTTGTGTTCGAGCTCAACAGGAAGATGGAAAGGTTTTCCATACACAAAGCGAAAAGGGGACATGCCGAGTTGGTTCTTATATGCTGTACGATAAGCCCATAGCGAATCGTTCAATCTAAGTGACAAATCTTTTTGGGTAGGATTGACGGTCTTTTCGAGAATGTTCTTGATTTCTTGATTCGCCAGTTCAGCCTGCCCATTCATTTGTGGGTGATAAGTCATTCCAACCTTGTGAACGACACCATACTTCCTCATGAGCTTCGCGAATGGCCTATTGTAAAAGTGCGTGCCATTATCACTAATTATCGCTTTCGGTGCACCGAAGCGGGAAAGTATGTGTTCCTGCAGGAACTTTATCACCACTTTTTTGTCATTAGTCTTGGTAGCTATAGCTTCCACCCATTTAGAAACGTAGTCTACCGCGACAAGGATGTATAGGAAACCAAAGGACGAGGAGAAGGGACCCATGAAGTCAATACCCCAACAGTCGAATATCTCAATGATGAGTATGGGGGTAAGAGGCATCATGTCTCGTCGAGTAATGGCTCCCATTCGTTGGAACCTATTGCACGATTTGCAAGCATCGTTCACATCCCGGAAGATTATGGGCCAATAGAGGCCGCATTGCAAAATTTTAGCGGCCATCTTTTTCATCGAAAAGTGGCCTCCACAAGCTTTTGAATGACAAACCTGGATGACTTTCGGGATCTCGTCATACGGTACACATCGTCGGATGATTTGGTCGGCGCAATATTTAAAAAGGAAAGGATCGTCGTAGAAGAACATGCGCGACCAAGTAAGGAACCTCTTCTTATCTTGCAGTGTCCAGTCGGGAAGGACGGCTCCCGTGACAAGATAGTTCACTATATCCGCAAACCAAGGTAAAGGAGAGGTGGCAAAAAGTTACTCATCCGAAAAATATTTGTCTATGGGTACGGGATCACTAGGTACGTCGGACGAAAGCCGTGATAAATGGTCGGCAACGACGTTTTCTACTCCTTTTTTATCTTTGATGGAGAGATTGAACTCTTGTAGGAGTAGGATCCACCTTATGAGGCGCGGCTTGGCATCTTTCTTTGCAAGTAGGTATTTCAAAGTCGCGTGGTCGGTGAATCAAGTAATGGGAGAACCAATGAGATATGACCGGAATTTATCAAGGGCAAAGACTACCGCTAGCAACTCCTTCTCCGTGGTAGAGTAGTTGAGTTGAGGTCCGATAAGGGTCTGCCTATCGTAGTAGATGACATGAGCTTGTTTATCTTTTTGTTGTCCCAAAATAGCCCCAATCGTGTAATCGCTTACATCACACATAAGTTCGAATGGTAAGGACCAATCCGGAACTTGCATGATGGGAGCGGATACAAGCATGTTTTTTAATTTTTCAAAAGAGCTTTGGCATGCTTCCGTCCACTCGAATGGGTTGTCCTTCATGAGTATGTTGCTTAAGGGTCTAGCGATGGTGATAAAGTCCTTTATGAACCTTTGATAAAACCCCGCGTGGACCAAGAATGAGCGCACATCCTTAAGCGATTTTTGTGGGGGGGAGATCAGCTATGACATCTATCTTTGCCCTATCAAATTCTATTCCTTTGGATGATACGATGTGGCCAAGAACTATTCCCTCGGTGACTATGAAATGGCACTTCTCCCAATTCAGCACTAAGTCCTTTTCCACACATCGGGTAAGTACTGTTTCCAGCTTTTCTAAACAATGATCGAAAGAGGTGCCAAAAATGCTGAAATCGTCCATGAACACTTCGAGTCCTCTCTCGACCATGTCACTAAATAAGCTCAACATGCACCTTTGAAAGGTCGCGGGTGCATTACACAAGCCAAATGGCATACGTTTGTAGGCAAACGTACCAAAATGGCAAGTGAAGGTCGTCTTCTCCTGATCAAGTACATCTACCTCAATTTGGTTATATCCGTAATAACTATCAAGGAAGCAATAGTAAGGGTGGCCCGCTAATCTCTCAAGCATTTAATCAATAAATGGCAAGGGGAAATGGTCTTTCCTAGTTCCCGCATTGAGTTTTCGGTAATCAATGCAAACGCGCCACCCGGTGGTGGTACGTTGGGGAACTAGCTCTCCCTTGGCATTCTTAATCACCGTCATACCCGAATTCTTCGGGACGACTTGAATAGGGCTCACCCATTTGCTATCCGAGATTGGGTAAATAATCCCGGCATCCAATAATTTGATGATCTCTGTTCTCACAACTTCTTTCATATTGGGATTTAATCTTCTTTGCATTTCTCTAGAGGGCTTGACATCCTCTTCGAGGTGGATCTTGTGTGAAAATCAAAGGACTTATCCCCTTCAAATCAGTAATGCACCAACCAAAAGCACTTTGGTGCTTCCTCAGAATTTTCAACAATTTACCCTCCTGCCCTTCGTCTAGGCTAGAGGAGATAACAACAGGAAATGTCTCATCCTCTCCTAGGTATGCATATTTAATATGGGAGGGGAGTTTCTTTAATTCTAGGGTTGGAAATTTGTCGCTGGAGGGAACCATGCGTGTATCCCTCGGAGGTAACTCCTTAAATCTAGAAACCCAACTAACATCTCTCACGTCCTCGTCCGACGTGCTCTCATCGAGTAACTCTCTCTACTCTCCAACATCTCTCTCAAAGTCGGTATACGTCCCCTCACTCTCATATCTCTCCGCTAAACAGGACTCTAAAGAATCTCTACAGTAATTCTCCTCAAAATACTCCTCTACTATCTCGTCTATGAGACTCAGCGCGTGAAGATCATCTTCCTCCCCTGCATTTTGGGCTATGTAGAAGATGTTGGTCTCTAAGGTCATGTTCCCAAATGTGGGTTGCATTCACCCATTACTTATATTGATGATTGTGTTAGCCGTAGCTAAGAAAGGGTGCCCAAGGATGATGGGAACATGATTGCTCGAGTTGAAGGAGGGCTCCGTATCCCAAATGACAAAATCTACAGAAAAGTAGAAAGTGTCAACTTGGACGATCACGTCCTCGACTATGCCTCGTGGGATCTTCACTGTTCGATCCGCTAATTGGAGAGTGACCTTTGTGGGCTTGAGGTCGCCCAAGTCAAGTTGCCTATAGATGGAGTAAGGGAGGATATTTACACTTTCTCCCAAGTCAAGTAAGGCTTTTTTGATTTTATTCTCTCCAATGATGCAGGATATGGTGGGTGCACCGGGATCTTTGAATTTTGGCGAGAGATCATTTAGTAGAATGGAGCTCACGTTCTGGGCTATAAAGATATTCTTCTTTACCTTCATCTTCCTTTTTACTGTCAACAAATCTTTGATGACTGTGCCATAAGATGGAATTTACTTAATGGTATCAAGAAAAGGTAAATTCAGCTTGACCTGCTTTAGCACTTCTAGCACGTCTTCACATGGGTTTCCTTTATGGGAGGGAATCAACATTTGAGGAAATAGTGCCGCGGAGGGCGGTTTCACTACTACCTCTGGCTCACTAGCGTCTTCTTGGTCACTCTCATTCAAGGAGACATCTTCGGCCTCTTTCGTGCTGGGCGAAATCTCCTTGTCTTTCATTGTGTCGTGTGGGGGAGGTGATAAATCAATGACTCTCCCACTACAAAGAGTGGTCACAGCTTGACATTGCTCCTGATGTTCAGTAGAGGTGGAGCTAACACTAGTTTGACCTTGGGGAGGTCTTTGGCCTTGGGCAGGAAACTTGCCCTTCTCTTGAACACTCAATGAGGATTGTATTTTTGACAGATTCGCATTTATGTCACCAATCAGACGATCATATTTGGCATTGGTTGCGGTCTGGCTTGCGATGAATTGATTCATGATATCCTCGAGAGTTCTCCGTTGTGGCGGGATATAATTTCCTTGAGGTGGTGGTGCTTGCACATGTCCTTGCATGTGTGGAGCTTGTTGAAAGTGTTATGGTGGAGGAGGGGCAACATGCGAAGGAGGGTTCATTGTGGCATGTTGTTGCCCATAGATAAAATTGAGATGGTTTTTCCATGAAGGGTTGTATGAATTCCCATGCGAGGCACCGAAATTACCCTTAAATCCTCCTATACCACTAACTTGCTCCTGAAGCATTACTTTGTAGGCAGGTATCGTCGGACATTCCTCAGTTGAATGGACCGCCTCACAAATAGCACAAACCTTCTTGATGGGGTTCGTTATGGATCCAGTTAGTCCTTTCCCATATATCCCTCATAGGTCTCACATCTCTTTCTCAAGTATATCAATCCGACTGTCTGCTATAGAATTCTTTTCTACATGATATAGGCCGAACGCTGACGGATTGGTGGTCACTTGACGGTTTCAATTTTGAACATTAGGGTCGGAGGTATCCCAGGATTGGGTAGTCTCGGTGACATACCTCAAATGAAGCTCTGCATCTTGGGCGTCTAAGTCGACAAAGGGACCACTTCCCATGGTTTCAACAAGTTGTTTGGAATTGAGATTCAGCCCATTATAGAGAAAATAGATGATTTGCGCTGCATCAAATCCATGATGGGGGCATGAAGTAACTAACTCATTGAAACGCTCATGACATCGATGAAATGGCTCATTTTCAGGTTGTCTGAACGCTTGAATTTGAGCCTTTATGGAAATTGTTCGATGTGGTGGGAAGAATTTCTTGAGATATCTCGATTGTAACTCGTTCCAAGATGGAATCGAGCTCAGAGGTAAAGACCATAGCCAGGTCTTAGCTTTATCTTTGAGCGAGAAAGGGAAGAGTTTGAGGCGGATCACCTCTTGGGTGCAAATTTGATCATTGAGCGTATCGCACACATCCTCAAATTCCCTAATATGGAGGTATGGCTTTTCAGAATCCATACCGTGGTAATGTGGTAGCATATGGATCATTCCATTTTTGAAAAGGAATTGTCTGGCATTATACGGGAGTATAATGCATCCCGGAGTGACAGTACGCTCGGGATATAAGAATTCTCTCAGCGGGCGGTATGGGGGCTCTTCCTGACCGGCGGGTGCATTACTGTGTTGTGACATCTCTCTCTCACTTAACGACTCGTTGCTCTCGCTGGGTTTTCTCGGAGTGTGTCCTAATAAAGAAAATGGAGTGTTATTGGAGATTGTGTACGACAGTGTGGGAGGCGGGATCCCGAACTGTGGGGCGTTTAGAGTGTGGGGACTATCTGGGTTATACTCAACTATTGGATTTTTGTGAATGCTGGTTGGAGTATTATGCGTAGTGGGAGTGGAATTTTTCATTAAAATCTTGTGAGAGATGGTGGTGAATATTTTTGTGCTTTTTTTGAATTTTTTATATGTTTTTGGATTTTCGGAGATTTTTGGTCAAAGCTTTGGATTGACCCGATCTAATCCTAAGTCTACCTAGTTCCCCGACAACGGCGCCAAAAAACTTGACACGACTGAAAATGTGTCTCAGAAATGCGTTCACTCTAGGCTCAAGTGCCAGCCTGTCGCTCAAGTAATAATCCCAGTAAGTCGGGTATCGATCCTCAGGGAAAAAGGACAACGGAGTTGTGACGACGGGAAGAGACAGAGAAACCCCAACTTTGACTCTAAAAAGAAAAGGAAAAATCGATTTGGTTTTGAGAATGATTACAGCTAAATGCGATAATGAAATTATGAAGAAATGCAACTATACTAACCTACCTAAATTAAGAATGAACGATGATTTAAAACTTTTTGTTTAAATGATGAGAAAAATAGGACGGGAATACAATCCCCCAACCCTAGTGAATTGCGGATATAATATTAATCTTAAATTTATCTGATTGATTTGACCCGAAATTTAGTACTCCCAAGAATTATGTATACGAGGTTCAAGCCCGCGTCATACCTAATCTGAGGATGAGTAAATCAGTATCGCGATAGTAGCACTCGAATTGCACTCTAAATCATCACGAGTACCCAGAGGCAAACGAGATATAAAGATCTACAATTATTGTGTAACTACGCAATACTGTCATAGTCAATCACTAAATTGAGAGGATTAATTTTATACACACGCACTAACACATTAGGCTGGGTTCATGCATCCCGGCCTTGGAAAATCTAGCCTAACATGTTGGAAATAATGGAAGCAATGATTAATGTGCAGGTATTCATGATTACTCTAAGGAAAAAATGGTAATTAGATGTAGAAAGGAATTGGAAATAAGAAATACTTACTAAAATTACCCAAGCAGTAATTGCAACAATCAATGAAACTGGTAATCACAAAAATCACTGAATAAATCTTCAATCTTTGAATTAAAACTGAGAATTGTATCTACAACTAGGGTTTCTGGAAAAAGAGAGGAAAATCCTACTAATTCTCCGTGGAAATAACAATAATAAATCGGGTTTTTATACCCTACAACAATTTCAGAGTTTTAGCTGAACTAGGAGTCTTTTTAGGAAGAGAGAGGATTTGCAAATCTCGAAGCCCGGACCGATCCGTGCCTTAGGCGGACCGGTCTGCCCCAAGGCGGATCGGTTCTTTTTATTTTGGGGCGGACCGGTCCGGGAGTGGACCGGTCCTTTTTATTTTGGCCTTCTTCGGTTTACTTATGGTCCGGGGTCTTCTGGAGTTTGGCAAAGCGGACCGGTCCAGGGTAGGGGCGGACCGGTCCGGCCGTTTGACTTTTTGGCTCAACTTTGACTGTTCATAACTTTTGTTCCGGGATTCCGATTGAGGTGTCGTTTCTTCCTATGTGCTCGTTAATGAGATGTCTTCAACTTCTCTTTAGGTACCTCATCTAAATTCCGGGTGGAAATTACACTTTTGCCCTTTTGACTTTTCCTTCTTTCTTTCTTGATTCTTCCGGTTTCCTTCTTCCGTTTCTTGACATCAAATACCTGTAAGTCACTACACAATACCAGAAACTCGGTGTACTCATTAGGATCAGTCAGTAGCAAGATTATGAGATAAAGTCAACTCAATCACGTTGTTCGAGGTGCTAAAAGTAACTAAATCAAGGGATAAATTAGGAAGAATTTATGCCTAATCATACAATCATATAGAATATTAGAGGGATTTCCAAAAAGGAGGCTCTAAAGAGAATAAAAATATTTATTAGAAATGATTGTGTTTCTATTTAGTTATTCTTGAACTAAAGCAAGAGGTGGAGAAAATGGAATCCATTAGAATAAAACTTGGCTTTAGTTTAGCTTATGGTAATACTAAAAGATATGGTGTTGTTCTAAATATGGAATCAATTATAATTTTCATTTTACTATGGATTAGTGTTTAAACTTAACTTTTTTGCTGAATGACAACTTGGTGAAGACCAGTTTTATTTATGCAGAAAATTATAAGATTGAGAGAAGGGATATTTGGCAATACTTAGATTTAAATTTCACTATTACTCCATGGATATTAGGGGTGACTTCAATGTGTTATCAAACAATGCTGAAAAGGCAGGGGGAATGTTATTGATGATGGAGGTCCATATGAATTTTTGGCAGACATGGAGGTTAATGAATTGAATGATCTTGGATTCATTAGATCAAATTTTTCCTAGTTCAATGAAAGAGAAGGATTGGATAGAATTTTTTGTAGATTGGATAAAGTCTATTGTAATCAAGATACTCTTAATTTAGGTGTGTTGGAGGTCCGACTTCTGAATAGACTTTTCTCTAACCATTGTCCCTTACTTTTGTCTCTTAAAAACCCACTTGCTTTGAAGCCAAAAACATTTAAATTCGAACAATTTTGGTGCTCTAATCCTAATATTCAATATGAGTGTTCCAATCTTGGAGATCAGTTTCTCACCATAACCCTCGTTCGTACATTGCTCTAAAATTCAAAGGTCTTAGAACATAGCTTTTTTCTTAGATTAGAAATGTTTTCGGGGATATTTTTCAAGGAAGCAAGGAAAGCAGAGGACCATTTGTTGTCTATAAAGATGGAATTTGACAGAGATCCTTAGAATTAAACAGGGAGAATCTCTCTTATTCCAAAGCTTTTAATACTATGAAAGTTGAAATAGAAGATATGTATTGGAGGAAAAATCCCATGAAAAGTGGTTCAAGGATGGAGATAGAAAAAATTATTTCTTTCACAATTCAGTAAAGTCCAAAAGAAGAAAATTGGTTATTACTGAAGTTAATAATCTTTTTTTTTTTTTTTTTGGGGGGGGGGGGAGGAGGTAATAAAAGGTGTTGGGGTAATTTAAAGACCTATTATTTAGTATTATAAAGATAAATTTAGTCAAGAAAATGGTCCCATCATTTCTATGGATGATACATTTTTTGATGTAATTCCCAAATTAATTACTTAGGAGTCAAATTACAGTATATCCAGAATTCCGGATAGGGTAGGAATCAAAGAGGTGGTGATGCAAATAAATTCCAAAATTTGTCCAGGTCCTGATGGATTCTGTTCTACTTTTTATGTCAATATTTGTAATGAGGCATGATCAGAACATATCTTGTTTAAAAGAGAAACTTGAAAGTGAGGGAAAGTACTAATCAATTCAACTGATACCAAACCTCTATCTAACCTTACCCACATTTTACATTCTTCTCTGTTGTTATGCCATGTATATTTGGAACCAGTATACCTGAATCAATCAGACCGGCATTAGATATGAACTATTTGAAGTCTTTCATTGCATTGAGGTCTATTTGATAACCTCTCAATTTCTCCTCACTATGAACAATAACATTCAAATCTCCCATAACTATAGAAGGTTATCCCAGAGCTTCCATGATATACCTTTCAAGACTGGTTCACAAAAGTTGCCTCTATACTCTTGTACATTTTGCATATACCACATCAATCCACACATATTTAGGAAAATGGACAAGAGTAATTTTGAGAAGAATAGACTTTTCATCTGATCCACATGCATCTAAAATTATGCGAGGTGATAACAAGCAACTTGGCATGCTCGGAGCATGCTAAGTTGGTTGTTAGCACCTCGTATCATTTTAAATGCACCTGAAATAGTTTCATGATAATATTCCATAATTTAGTCCAGGAAGGATCATACAAGTGGAGAAGAATTCTAAAATTGCTTTGCAAACATCGTGCTGAATGAGATCCCAACTTGTGAACATTTCCAAAGTCATTTTTACTCCAAATCTTAAGAGAATTATTTACTGCCTTCAACTTAAGAACATCGTGCTGAATGAGATCCCAATATGCATTATTTACTTATTTTTACCCAATTTTGAGTTGATTTCATCTTTCTCTAATCTATATTATGCTTCTCCGTGTAAGAACTTTTATTATTTCCAATTCTTCTAGCATATTGTTGAAGCTCTTTTAGCATATTGCAGGTTGCTATGACATCCCTCTCACGGGCCCATTCCCGTTCACAGTCTCTCTTGCACTAATAATCCAATCTCCAACCACAATTTCAGTCGCAATCTCAGCACAATTCTCATTCCCTTTCAGATTCTAGCTCGACCGAACGATCAAACTCAAGTGACAGTGAAAGTGATAGTAGCTCGACGGAGAGTGAGCCTTTACATAACCAAGACTCCCATTTACATGAAGAAGGTACTCAAGTTATTTGATTTATATGTGCTTAATTAACTGTGTAGATTGAAGTTAACCTATCTTTTTAATTTTTACGGTTCAGCTTCAGCACAATATGCCACTAAACGTAGAGGCATTGCGAAGTTGGGTGAATTATGGGCTACGGTAAAACGCTTAGAGCTTCACTTCAACGATTTCTATCAGCTAGTTGGAGATACCGCAGATAGACTATCTACCCATTTAGGTATTTTAGTTCGTGATGGGAAGATGTAAATTTTCTTTTGTAAATTTCCGTATAACACAACTCTTATTAGAATACTCTTTACAATATTGTATGTTATCTCTTGACAATTTAAAGATGATTATTTAATCGATGTAAGAGGTTACTAATTTAATATTATATCGATGTTGAACAGGTTACCGTTGGCTTTCAAAGATTGGCGATGCAAGGACTTATACCCATATAAGGAACATGTTTGGCGAGAGGTGAAGGTAAAATCAAATGAAACCATGATTGGTGGAAAATGAATTGAAAATTTGAATTCTTTACCAAGATAATTATGTAAGCTAAACTCATATGTGTAGTAGATGACTTGTTTTTCTATACATTGTAATTATATAGGAAAACACTGATGCCCCTGAAGAATTCAAAAAAATGTGCATGAAGAATGTTGGAAAGATAAGGAATAATTGGAAAGCAGAGGTGAAGAAACATTATCGTGCCTTTGATACCGAAGAAGAGAGATTGAAATATTGTCCACCTAGAGTAAAGCTAGAGTAGTGGTCGCAACTTGTTAAGTATTGGGGAACTTGTGAGGCAAAGGTATGAATGTATTACTAGCAGTAAATAGTTTTATAAATTCAAGTTAAACATATATTTTAAATATATTTTTGTAATAGGTAACGGGTCGAAGAAAATGTCGGACTCGTAAGAATCAAAGAACACCACATACTTTCGGAAGAAAAAGTCATGCGAATGTTGCTCATAAGGTGTTTTATAAAAGATTTTGATTGTCAATATTATTTTATGTTATCAAACTTATTTATGTAACGACTTACGAGTCATTGGGTTTATGCAGATGGAGGTTGATCAAGGGAAAAAGGTTTCGTTGGTTGATGTTTACATCAAAACACATGAGAGGAGCGATGGCTCAGCCATCGATAAGGATTCCGCTGAAGCAATGGTACAAAAATATCATCCATGTTCCTTCCCTTCTTTTTAAATCTCAACGACATCATTTTACCTATTAATCAAATTCTTATTATGTTTATCAACCATTATAAAAGGCAACATGCAGGAGATTATGTGATATCGTTAAAAGCATAATATATATCATACACGGATGAGGATTAAATTAACAATTAAATAAGTTTATTGTTTATGAAATTTAAAATTATGTATGAAACTATTATGTGAAGAATTTAAAAGAGTGGTGGGAGATACTAGGATCTTTATTCTATTTTGATTTTGTGAATGAATGATTATAATTTTTGTTTTATATAATAGGAATCGTTTCATTTCAGTCAAAATTGAGGCAAAAAGTAGACTAACTTCCGTCAGATTGTAATAAATCCGTCAGTCGTAAAGGCGAGATATTTTATGAAGTCCTGGGACCTGATAAACATGGTCATTGTTGAGCTTATGGGAATGAACCATCTCCAACTGATGTGCATAGAACTAAGAGACCGAAGGTCAATGAAAAAGAGTATGAACGACTACGATCTGAGATTCGATCTGAATTTCAGGATAAATTTGATCATTTAGAGGCTCAGTTTGAGTTGATACACACACACATGATGACTTGCCCTTTCGTTGTATCCAAACAGGTTAATAAGTACACACTTTTATCTTTTGTGCTTAATTATCGTGTATATATATAAATGTATGTTATAGTATTAAATTATGCTATTAACAGGTTCCTCAATCCTCCAACGTGCAAAACATACCATCATATAGGTCTATTTTGCAACCCGAGCAACAATTAGAAGAAACCAACCAATTTCAACCCATAGTGGTAGCACAATCAAATTACCATTTAGCTCCATCTCAAAAGGCAAGTAGATAACTACTTTTTAAAATTATAATTTAAGACTACATGTTTTCATGACTGAAATAATTCATTTTTTATAGATTGCAAATTCTCAACACTTGGATGCCCCTGAGACTTTTGCTCGTGTTAGTGAGCAAACGAATGCTACTTCAATTCAAGTATGTTACTAATTTAAAGGATTTTAAAGGGAACAATATCTGCACTTTCTTAGGGAGTTTATGTATACTTGACATTGAGTTATTGGCATATTTGGTTGTATATAGTCTTAAAATTTTTGGGATGTCTTAAAAACAAATAAAACTCTGTCGATTTTTTCCCCAAAAATATATGGTTGATGACATATTCATCTTATTTGTAGAAACAACCATCAAAGAAGTAGAAGAAGCACCATCAACCATGACAAAGGGTCTCAAATGATGCACTTCATAAAATTGTAGACCTTATTACTTTCGGACTTCCAAAAGTGGTTGTGGCACGTGGATTCATTGTGAGCAAGGGCCCTTAAACAAAAGTAGGAGGTATGCCACTGGGTGAAGACTTTTGGAAAGTATATATTGAGAAAATATTTGTAACAAATGAACCATTTCCTAAACCTTATGGAAAAAAATCCACAATTGGAGATGCACATCATTCAACTGTAGCGTGGCATATTGCTAATGTACTAATTTTTAATTTTAATTTTTTAATTAAAATACTAAAGAATAAGTATCAATGACTAACGATTGACTTTTTTATTTGTAGGTCGAAGAGGATGTTTGACCTTGATGAAGAAGGATCGTACATTATATAAAATTTCATTTCGCTTCATGTTTCCCTGCTTTTTCTTATTGGACAAGTGATACATTTTATTTTATGGATCAATAATTGTTTCAAGCACAATTACATTTATTTACGATGAATACTGTTGGTTTTAATATAATGATATTTTAATTTGATTACTGGCCTCTTAATTTAATATTATGTTAATGTATTTGCACATAAATACTATACTTCTTATAATTGATTTTTTTAACACTTGTTCTCAATCATATATTAAAAAATAATATCAATATTTTGTTTAATGCCACTATATTTATTCTCGGCATTTTTTAGTGCCGCCAAAAGTGTGTTGAACATTTAATAAGTGTTGTAAAAGGTTATTATCAACTTTTTTTTAATGCCGCTAAAAGGTTATTACCAGCATTAATATAAATGCTTAAAAATGCTGCTAACTTTTTTGCGGCATTTTTAAAATGCCATTGTTCTTTTACCACATTGGCTACTGCACTCGTGGAAATGCCACTAAAAGTGCCGCTAACTTTTTCCGATATTTTTAAAAATGTCGTTGTTCTTTTACCACATTGGCTATTACCGTACTTGTTCAAATGCCTCCAAAAGTGCCGCCAAAAGTGTTACCGGCATTTTTATTACTTTTCTCGGCATTTAATATATGCCGGGAAAAATCAATAATCCTGTAGTGGTTCGAGGTATCGTGGAACTCAACCAAGTATTTAGAGCCAATGATTGAATCCTTCCAACTCCTGTTGGGTCTTTTAAGACCTTAGATTAAACTTGAATCCAAGGATTCAATCCTTGCAACTCATATTGAGCATTGTACTTGGGATGCAATAGGCATCGAAAAGAGTTATTTTCATTTCATTTCAAGAACATAGTACATCATTGATAGTATTTTTAAGAATATCTATATTCCAAGGGTGTGGAATTTTTTATCCATCCATGTTTATAGGTAATAACACTCTGGCCTAACTATTCCGACCACCAAATTTGGACCTTTCCACTTAGGGCCTAGATTTACTTTGCTCAAATTTCTAGTTGCAAGGGTGACCTCTCTCAAGACCATGTTCCCCATCTTGATTTATCAATGGCGGACCTTCTTACTGAAGTAGGATGTTGTTCTTTACTTGTAAGTGGACATTTGGACTGGTGCATCCTTTATAATTTCTTATAATTCATCCATGGATGTTTTGAGACCTTCTCCGTTAGCCCCTACAGGTCAGGGAGAAATGAGTTTCCCCCATTGGACCTTTAATTGTAGTCATGTAGGCCCATAAGATTCTTGGAAATTCCTCAGCCTGGAGGCCCTTGGCTTTCTACAACCTCCTTTTCAAACTGTGGAAGATGGTTTTGTTGGTTACTTCGACTTGGCCATTAGCCTATGATTGGATAGTAAATGAGTATATCGTAGTTTGAGTGGACTTCTATAAAAGGAAGGGTTATCAATTTTGTTGTCATTGTCAATGATGATGGCTCTAGAAAACACAAACCTACAAATCATGTTCTTCTAGATGAAATTAGTGGTCTTCTTATCCGTGGTTGTTGCTAAGGGATTAACCTCAACCTAGTTAGTGAAGTAATTAATAGTCACAATGCATAATTTTTTTTGGCCTTTTATGAGGGCCATGTCCCCTACCAAATCCACTCCCTATTTAGAGAAGGGACATGGATTTAGCATCGGGGCCATCTTTTACATTGGTTATTTTGACATGAAGGACAACCTCTGGCACTTATGACAATGTTAGACAATATCTTTGGCTTCTTTCCCCAATGTTGGACATTAGTACCCTCGCCTCAATACCTTGTAGACTAAGGTCTTTGGGCGAGTGTGAGGAACATAAAAAACTTTATGGAGGTCTTTGAGTACATAACCAATCTCTGATGGGACGAGGCAACGTTAAGTCACTAAGTAGTGTCCATTTTTAATAGGACCCCATTTTCCATGTAATATCTAGAATCTAAAGACTTTAATCGTCTAGATTGGAGCTTATCCTTAGTTGAGACTCCATATATGAGGTAGGCCTTGATAGGAGTGGTACAATATGAGCTCTGATCAACTTCTATAGTATTGATCTAGAGCCGGGTGATGATGACCAGGGCCTCTACGTCTACCTTATCTTAAGAGACCACCCGTTCAAGGTGGGCGACCTCAGAATTTTCTTATCAAGGGAACCTTTTAATACTAACCCGTGTGATTATTTTGATGAGGTTCTTTACGATGTCCAAATAACATAACATTATGTCACCTTTTCAACCATAAATTTCTATTACTTGATTAATTACTATTTGAGAATTGTTGATGACCTCTAGATGAATGGCCATGATTAAGCTCGACACTAAGGCCTCATACGTCGCCTCATTTTTAGATACTTTCAATTAAAAATGGAGAGCAATATAAATAGAACCTCATTCTAGAATAACTAAGTGAAGTCCATCCCCATTTCCTGAGCTATTAGAGGATTCACGTATAATACCCAAGTTGGAGAGTTGGGGTTTATCTCCTGGAATAGTGGTTGCTTGGGATCCTTCGTCATTGTTGAAACTATCTCAGATCTCTTAGCCTCTTCTTCTACCTCCTCCAAATTGTTTAACTAAAAAATAAAGTCGTTCAAGGCCTGACTTATATGTCACTTTATGGTTGATACTTGATATCAAATTTTGCTAACTTCACAAACCACTTAACAAGGCTTCCTAAGGTATCTTCCTTGTAAAGCACCTATCGGAGGGTTTGTTAGGTCATGAACAGAATGGTGTGATACTGTAAGTAAGGCCTCAAACATTTGGATGAGGTGATGAGGCATAAGGAAAGATTTTCCATCCTTGGATACTTGCTTTCATCCCTTTGTGGAGTCAAATAACATAGTATATAAGGTGTTGGACCCTTAATTCCCCTTGGATTAAAGCAAAGCTGAGAGTGATTGGAGAAGAGCAATGTAAAGTACAAATATTCCTAATGATGGTTTGGGACAATAAAGGTGTTGACCCCAGGTACATATATAGGCTTTGTAAAGCTTCCTCCACCTCTAGAGTCTAGTGGAAAGCTTTCTTCATAAATTTGAAGAAAGGCAAACATTTATCCATGGCCTTAGAGATAAACTAGTTGAGATAAATAACTCCCCCAGCTAGACTCTGGACTTCTTTGATTGTCCTTGGGGACTCCATATCTATTTAAGCTTAAATTGTTTTGGATTGGACTTTATGCCACGCCGTGTGACCATATATAAAACCCATAACATTGCCTCTAACAATCGTAAAATAACATTTCTTTGGGAGAAGGCTCATCTCGTTCCGTTTAAGTATGGAGAAGGTCTACATAAGGTTCTGTACATGGTCCTGAGCTACTAGGATTTTGACAAACAAGTCATTAAAATATACCTCCAAGGACTTGCCGATGATATCTTTAAAATAAAGTTCACTACCCTCTGATAATTTTCACCTGCATTATTTAGTCTGAAATGCATAACTTTTAATAATAGGTACCTTCATACATAATTAACGAGGTATTTTCTTCATCGATAGTGACCATCCTGATCTGGTTATATCTGGAGTATACGTCCATGAATGTGAGGAGCTCATGACCCACTATTGAGTCTACCAAAGTATTCATCTGAGGTATAGGGTAGCAATCCTCGGGGCATGTCTTGTTGAGGTCGATAAAGTCAACACATATTCCCCGCTTCTTATTAGCTTTGCGAACAAGCACCACATTGAAGATCCACTTTGGTTATTTCACTTTCCTGACGAAGTTGGCCTAATAGATCTTGTCAACCTCTTCAATAGTAACAATGTTACTTTTTAGACCAAAGAAACTCTTTTTATGTCGGACATGCTTGTGGTTTGGGTCCATTCTGAGGTGGTGTAAGATGACCTTAGGATTTACCCCGATCATGTTTAGATGGATCCAAGTGAATACATCTTTGTTTTTGTGGCCATCCCCTATCCTCGTCCGCGCGTGGAGGAAAGGATCCTTCGGGTCTCGTACGTCCCTCTCGGGAGCGCTTCAGCCGGCGTCGTTTGTGGTGTGAAAATGTAGAGAGATTCAGAGTCGCCAGTCTATTTTACTTAAAACAGAAAAAAGAAAAAAGGGGAAGCCACCCCGAAGAGTGGCATCCAAAGACATACTGGTGCATACGAAACTAAGATGATTCGAGAAGGGTTCGGAGGCTTAGTTACAAAATGGGAAGGTGTTAGGCACCCATTCCGCCCTTTCGGTCTCTCATGGATATTTGCTATTTTCCTTTATATTCCCCCCCCCCCCCCCCCGTAATATGTGTGCATGTGTATATATATAGAATAGAGGTAGGAATCCTCGACTTGTATCATGGAGAAGATAAAGCGAGTCATCCGTAGGAAGGTATAAGAATAATATTACAAAATAGGATTTACGCGATTACCCTTACGTCGATCGTTACAATGGAACGACAACGCATATGGGGTAGTACGTCACTAAGAACAAATATATACATATATATATATATATATATATATATAAGAAAATTGAATTTAGAGAAAATAGAAAATAAGAGAAAAGGTGAGGAAAGGACTCGAGTCTCAGGTTTTACCCCGAGACGCCTACATAGCCTATAAAGGCATCAAAGTCCACGTAGTTCGCATACAAAATGAGGGGTGGGGTTTGTCCCATAGATCCAAATGGGGAATCTCTTATTTGGAAGTGTGTGTATGTGTGTAGAAAAAGTGTTTTAGTTGTGAGAAGAAGTGTGGAAAAAGTGTGAGAATCCCTACTTGGAATTTATGAGCAAATCCTCTTATTCTTGTTTTTTTGGGTTTTTATTTGTATGAAAATGAGAGATGTGAAATAATACTAAATAAAAAGTATATTAGGATGTGTGAGATAAGATAATAAAAGTGCTAAATAAGAAAACAAATTATTGGGAATTTAAGAGAATTTAAGAGAGAGTTTGAGAAAGTTGGACCTTCTTGAAGATCTTGAGCTCGATCTTGAATGTTGGAGGGTAGACCTTGCACTTGAATGATTATGGAGAATGGCTAATTCATCAAGTTTGATGAAAAGAATGATGAAAAGTGGAAGTAAAAAAGGGATTTGGAAGTTGAAATAACGTTGCCTTCGAGATAGGTTTTTGGGATTCATTCAGGGAAATTTTTATTAGATCTGGGCTCTTCCTGCAAATGAGGTGAAGGCCTCCATTTATAGGCCCAGTTGGGTGACGATCGACATAGACCTCTTCCTGCCTATCGACAGGTGCCGATAGGCAGGGTCTGGAACCTGCCGTTTGGCAGTGCGCTTCAGGCTTTTTCGGGAAATCGACCGCCGAGGGCAAACCGTTGGTCAGAATCGTGCATGGGGCATACCGTTGGAAAGGTAATTCAAATACCTTCGAAAGTCCTTTGGACCACTCCTGAGTTCGGGAGTTGACTTTGGGTCCAATATGGCTCGGAAGCGTTTGTCCATCCATTGGACAGGGAATCGTTCGGACGCAAACGGATCGTTCATCCGCATGGTAAGTCCGAATCGTGCACAGGGCATACCATTGGAAATGTTAGGAGATGTACTTTGACATTCCAAAGAGTTTGACCTGGTTTGGAGAGTTGACTTTGGTCAACCGGGCCCGAGAAGCATTCGGTGGCCTCCCGGAGTCAAACGGATCGTTCGTCCGCATGGAAAGTCGGAATCGTGAACGGGGTGGACCCTTGGAAAGGGTATTCAGTGACCTTCGAAAATTCATTTAGACTCGATAGAGATGAAGAGTTGACATAGGTCAAATAGAGCCCGGGAGCACTTAGTGGCCTCTAAGTCAGGTTTCGGACGCAAACGGACCATTCGTCCGCATGGTAAGTCGGAATCGCGCACGAGGTGGACCATTGGAAAGGGTATTCAGTGCCCTTTGAAGATTCATTGACTCTCGGTCGAGACAAAGAGTTTGAATTTTGGGTCAAACTGAGTCGGGGAGTGCCCGATGGCTTCCAAGTCAGTACTCGGGACGTGACTTGGGTTTATAGTGATGAAGGGTGGTACTAGGGACCTAAGGAGAGTTAGGGGGTGACAGAATGGGGTGTATATAGAGCCCCTAGATGGGTGAGTTTGGAACAAATGATGACCATCGAATAGACACCACATGATGCTTTTGAGGGAGTATGACCGACGTTGATTCTGAGGACCTAAAGAGTGTGCTGGGGATGATCAATTCTGCGGATCAAAGCCGAATCTGCGGGCTTAGTGTAGAGGTCTAGTAATTGAGGTCAATTCTGACCTAAAGAGTGGTGACGATCGAGGATCGAGGTCAATTCTGACCTAAATCAGGTGACGATCCAAGATCGGGGCCAATTCTAACCCAAGAGTTGGCATAATCGAGGATCGAGGTCAATTCTGACCTAACTCAGGTGATGATCCAAGACCGGGGCCAATTCTGACCCAAAAGTGGTGACGACCGATGATCGAGGTCAATTCTGACCTAACTCAGGTGATGATCCAAGACCCGGGCCAATTCTGACCCAAGAGTGGTGACGACCGAGGACCGAGATCATTTCTGACCTGACTCAGGTGACGATCCAAGACCGGGGCTAATTCTGACCCAAGAGTGGTGACGACCAAGGATTGAGGTCATTTCTAACCTAACTTAGGTGACGATCCAAGACCGGGGCCAATTCTGACCCAAGAGTGGTGACGACCGAGGACCGAGGTCAATTCTGACCTAACTCAGGTGACGATCCAAGATCGGGGCCAATTCTGACCCAAGAGTGGTGACGACCGAGGACCGAGGTCAATTCTAACCTAACTCAAGTGACAATCCAAGACCTGGGCCAATTCTGACCCAAGAGTGGTGACGACCGAGGACCGAGGTCAATTATGACCTAACTCAGGTGACGATCCAAGACCGGGTCCAATTCTGACCGAAGAGTGGTGACGATCGAGGATCGAGGTCATTTCTGACCTAACTCAGGTGACGATCCAAGACCGGGGCCAATTCTGACCTAAGAGTGGTGACAACCGAGGACTGAGGTCAATTCTGACCTAACTCAGGTAACGATCCAAGACCGGGGCCAATTCTAACCCAAGAGTGGTGACGACCGAGGATCGAGGTCATTTCTGACCTAACTCAGGTGACGATCTAAGATCGGGGCCAATTCTGACCCAAGAGTGAATAAATATTGGATTTGATTCTACTAGAGAAAGAGCTTTATGATTTTGATCTGAGCTGGGGAGCTGATAGGTGGGGAAGCTTTTAGGAGACCTCGTAGGGGGGAAAAACCTATTTTGAGTGCTGTAAGAGAATTTCGCTGGGGAAGTGATCGGGTGATCCTTAGAGATCCTTTGGAGCTTTGTCAGAAGGAGTTTTCATTTGGTTTTTGAGGATTCCACTGGGGAAGTGGGGGTTCGCTCGAGGGAATGCAAAATTTTTTTGGTGAAAGGGCTCTAAATCCTTCCTGGGATTTTTGGGAATTTTCCGGGGATTTTCCGATCGGCATAGTGTGAAGGGTTCCATTCGGCAGTGGCACGGACTTTTGGGCTACCTCGGGAAGGCAAGGGGTCAGTGCCGATCAGTATGGTAGAGGGTGATGCCGATCGACATGGCGCTTGGCCTCCTATAAAAAGGGGGCGAATCCCCTCATTTTTTCATAGCTTCTTTTGCTTTCTCTCCCTCTGTGATTCTTCTGCAAATCGTTCTAGCGTTCCGATCTTCAAGAAATGGCCGCCTTTATGAGCACTGCAGTCCACCGGGAGTGGTTGACCGTTGATGATTGGGCGAATGTGGAATGGAGGGCTAGGGCACCTCTTGCTTTGGGGAGTGAGAACTCCTTTGATGCGTTTGAGCCTGTTGCGGATGAGAGGACCTTGCTGTGGGAGTCATCGCATTATCTCTCTTCGAGAGTGATCCTCGGCGCTTATGTAAGTAACCCGACCTTTGGCATTCCTTTCTCTTTTTGGTGATTTTTCTTGCTTGACTTTTAATGGGACTTCTCTTTTTTCCAGTCTGATATTTCCTTGAAGAACATGCATGCCTGTGGGACAACGGGGCTTAAGGATGTCTAGGAACATCTCCTACCTATGGTGCACTGGATGGTATCATCAGCGGGTTTTGGGCGATTGGCATCGGCGCTGGATGAGACGCCTTGTGCGACAGCGGTCTTGTGCGCTTTGGGAGAGAGGTGGTGGGATACTACCCACACCTTTCATTTCGGCTTCGGGGAGATGAATGTGACTCCCATAGATGTCCAGCAGTTGCTGTGGCTGGATTGTGATGGAGAGAAGATAGAGGTGGATCGCTCTTTATGGGTGAGATCGGAGGCAGTGCGTGCGGCACTTGGTGATGTAGGGAGGATAGTTTCTGGGGATTCTATCCTGATGTCCCTGCTAAAGGATGTTCTGCTGAGCAGGGAGATTGATGTGGAGGACGGACTGCAAGTGAGGCAGATGGCCTGGTTATTCATTCTTCTGGTATTGGGAGGTTTCATGGTGGCGTCGAGCGGCGACGTCATTCATTTATGGTTTCTGCCATACTTGAGAATGTTTTCGAACATCCCTTTCTATGATTGGGGGAGTCTGACTTTGGCGACCCTTTACTTTTCCTTGTATGCATTCAGTCGGTGCTGTCGGCAGACCTTTACTGGGGCCACATACCTTCTTGAGGTATTCTTTGATTTGCGCATTTCTTTTCATGCATTCGCATTTTCCTTTCATGCATTCGCATTTTCCTTATGCATCTCTTTTGCTTTGTGACTTCAGACATGATTCTATGAGGTGATTGGGTGCAACACCCCGCTGATTGCTTTGAAGGACGACACTGTTGGGGATTTCTGCCGATTGTACTGATGGCGTAAGGCCAATCGGCAGTCGAAGGGATCTCTCTCCATGGAGGCGGTGCGTCAGGTCTTGAATGACCTGACCAGTGGTAGGGTAAGACTCTTTCCATTTCAGTCTTCATTTTTGCACCTTCTGATCTTGTAATGATTTATGCTCGCTTGGAAATTTTCAGGTGACCTTTTACCCATGGGGGCCAGCCATTCAGGATGTGGGGGTGATCGGGGTGAACGCGCGGATGAGGCATTTGTTGGCACATGAGTTCGGCCATTCCTAGTATATCGGGGAGAGGGTGGTTCGTCAGATTGCTGGGGAGGATGTGGTGGTGCCACCCGCATAGCCTCCTACGTCTATGAGGTAGGAGGGAATGATGTTGGAGGATGAGAGGATCGCGATGATGATTGGAGAGTCCTATTTGGTGTACACCGATACGGCTGCGCCGTATGACTATATGGATTTTGTGATGATCTGGTTGATGGCGCCCAACATATACGATGCGTTGCCCTTCCCTCTAACGGGTTCAAGTCGAGCGGTGGGATCTTCCCACAATGGCGCTGGTCCATCGGCATCTGCGGCGGCGGCGACCTCGGAGGTCCCTTTTGTGCGGTTGCACACTCCTTCATACAACATTCGGTGGGCTGATGGAGGGATGGTGCCTATGTTGCACCGTCCTCATGCGATGGATCCGGAGGAGTTGGGTTTGACACAGGAGGTCCTTCGACCTGCGGTACAGCTTTCTGTTCCTCTCTTTCTTTCTTTTTGGTTTTGATCATCTCTGTTTTGATACGGATTTCTGCTTTCCTTACAGTAAGTCCGGGTGTCGACCACTTGGCTCAGGGACATCAGAGACTGGATATCTTCGGCGACTGCCCATATTTGGGATGCGGCTCCCGTTCCTTCTTGCTTGGTGCCATCTGCTTCATCCGGAGAGGACTCGGGTTCGGGTAGTGGTGGTGCGTCGTCTCGTCATAGGGGGAAGAGAGCGCGTCGTAGGGGTGGAAGCTCTTGAGAGAGAGAGAGAGAGAGAATAAAATGTGGGTTCGGGCTGAGTCCCGTTATTTTTTCTTTTTCTTTTATTTCGTGCAAAATTGATGTAACACAGAACACAAATATATGCGATGCAATGGTTTTTTTTTATTATCTTTTATTTATGATGAATGAATGTATGCACATGCACTTTTTACTCTGCTACTGAGACCGTAAAAAGGAATATTTTTGGAATTTTTGAAGGAAAGTTTTTATTTAAAAGGGAAATTATATAAGGAGAAAAAGGATTCTTGAAATTCTGCTGAGAATATCAATTTATTTTTATTGAGTTTTCTGATTTGACAAAAGAGGAAAAGAGGAAATTTCTAAAAAGGGGAGTTGTCGATCGGCAAGCACCCTGACCTGCCTATCGGAAGTTCAGTCCAGTCCCATCAATTGAAAGCTTAGAATGGTACCCTCTTCAGCCTTTGGTACCTTGTGGGGTAGGATTCCCTCCAATTTCTGTAGGGATTGTGTCTCTTGTGAGGGTTCTAAAGTATAAAAAGGGGGAAGGGTGGAGTGTTTTCATCACACCTTTGCACTCTTACCTACTTGCCCACCATCTCTTAGCCTCGCAAGATGGCTCTCCCGGGTAGCATTGAGTTTTGCCAACTACCTCGAAGCCTTAGAAGCTATGTGCTCTTATAATGTCGACTATGATGCTTTCGACATGCATCGAGTCTCTTTGTGGCGCAATCGGCCTATTGAGTGGAACGTGCTGATGGCGGCGGTACAATTCTGGTACCCCGAAAACCATGTATTTCGCTTTGGGTTGGAAGAAGTTTGACCTACCTACGAGGAATTTTCTTCCATACTGGGTGTAAATCCCAGTGTTGCTGCGGCTTTGCCCAAATTTTCCCGCTCTCCCAGAGATTTATTGGTCGGGCTTCTTCACATTTTGCCTTCGGCGGTAAGATCATTGGTTGTTGGCGGAATGATCTCCCTCCCGGCGATGCTGCATTCTGTGCATTTGCGGGAAGTAGGTGATGTTGGCCATGCTAGAGCCGTAGTTCTGGGTCTGGTTTCCAAATTGCTGATGGTGACTGGAGAACTGCAGGTGTACCCACAACTTGCAGCCATTACTTCATGGATGTCATATCGTCGCAATCCTGCGGGGGTGATACTGTCAAAGATCCTGAATGGCTTGGATGCCTAGAGAGAAGGTCGTTCTGACTTTTTGAGGGGTAGCCCAGTGATGCTATTCATGTGGTTTTATGAAAGATTCCGCTTGGCGACTCCTTCAGAATATCCCTTATCGGTCGTACCTAACTTCTTTTCACGCTACTTTATCAGCGTTGGCCTGTATGTTGAGAACTGGGGAAATTAGTTTGTGGAGCATGGGGCTCGTGGGCTGTATTGGTTAGTGCCTTGGTGGGGGCAGTTGCAGCCCGTTCTGGAGCTAGGAGAGTATTCATATGTGCGGTTGGTTGGTCTCAGTCAGACCTCCTTTTATTTCCCTTGGCGGATTTTGCGCCAATTTGTCTAGGCACAGGTTGTGCCACCTCGGACCTCAAATTTCTTTTCGGTAGAAAATTTGACTGAGCGCCTGCGTCTGTTGCTTGGGTCTTTGTGGGAAAATCAACGTTCTTCGACTCGTCCATCTCAGTCTGTCGGGGAGGTTTGGCATGTCCCCAAAGATTATATGAAGTGGTTGTGGAGGAAAGTAGTCAGCAAGATATTGGCAGTGGAGACTGGATAAAGATGGTTTGTTTTATCTGACACCATGGAAGGGGGTGTTGTGGTTTTTTCGAAGATGGTTAAGGCTCATCGATCCATGGAGTGTTTACGGCACTCTATTCAAGCAGGGGAAACTTGGGGACCTCAGGATGTAGATGGTGAGGGTGCAGACTCCTCTGGTAGCTGTGGGTAGGACTCTTGGGGAGTTTATTTGTGCGATAGGTGCAGGGATTTCATTTGGCTTTTTATGGTAGTGGGGAAGGGAGTTATCCGTCCCTTTTTCTTATGTAATCCGTACTGTAATTTCTTATTAATAAAATAAACAAGTTTCTGATCATCCAGCTGTGCCTCTCAATGAATTTTGTATTTTTGAATTATCTATACTGATCGCTAAGGCATACATAATCCTTTTGTTCAAGTAATTTTAGAATGAACAGCCATTCTCGGAGGTAAGAAAAGAATAGTATTTTGTGAAAAAGAAAAGGGTCGCGCTCATGTGAAGAGTATGAGCTGCCTACGTACCTCTGGGTTTTTTTTTGAAAAGTTTTAAAATAGTTTTTTGTAGAGGATCAGGACCACGTAGTTCTGGGTAAAGGGAAATGAAGAGTTTTTTTTTAGAATAGAAGGGAGATGTGAAGAATTGTAGCGCGTCGAGATTTCGGACTAGGGGTAGAATTTCTTGAGACGGTCCAGATTGACTGATGAGCCATCTCTTCCCCATCCAGGTTAGTGAGCATGGCGGCACCGCTAGATAAGATTTTCTTCACAATGTAGGGGCCTCTCCAATTAGGCTTGAATTTCCCTTTGGGGTCCCAGATGGGTTCTATTATCTCTTTGAGGGCTAAATCCCCCTCCCGGATGCCGCGGTCCTTGACGTTTTTGTTGAATGATCGCGCTATTCGGAGATGGTACCCCTGTATGTGGTAAAGAGCTTTTAATCTTCTTTCATCTAGGAGGCTTAGTTCATTAAGATGGCTTTGGCACCAGTCTTCTTCACTAATCTTAATTTCGAGCATGGCACGCAGCGAGGGTATTTCTTGCTCCACAAGTATGACTGCTTCCATGCCGTAGACCAGAGAGTAAGGGGTAGCCCCATTAGAGGTTTGGATTGAGGTTCGATAGCCCCAGAGGGCATACGGGATCCAGTCGGCCCAATCCCTACAACTTTCGGTTATCTTGATGATGATGGCTTTGAGGTTCTTGTTGGCGGCTTCCACTGCACCATTGGTCTAAGGTCGGTAGGGAGAAGATTTGTGTCTCTGAATCCCGTACTCGTTGACTACTTCTGTGACTTCTTCTTCGAAATGCAACCCGTTATCTGATTTCAGCTCGTGCGGGACCCCATATCGACAGATGATATTTTTCTTAAGGAATTTGGCCACTTTCTTGGCATTCAACACTGCGTATGACTTAGCCTCGACCCACTTGGTGAAGTAATCGATGGCAACCAGGATGAACTCATGTTTCTTTGAAGCCTTTGGTGTAACATTCCCTATGATGTCGATACCCCAGGTGGATAACGGCTAGGGAGAGGTTATGTTGTATAATTCTCGCGGAGGCAAGTGTTGAAGGTTGGAGAATTGTTAACATTTGAGGCACCTTCGGACATAGGCGGTGCAGTCCTGGATCATGGTGGTCCAGTAGTAGCCCTGTCGGATGATCTTCTTGGCAAGCATGTGACCATTCATGTGGGGTACACATTCACCACTGTGGATTTTCTGCCTTATTTTCTCAATCTCAGCCCCAGCAATACAGTGTAGATGAGTTCCATCGAAGTTCCTCTTGAGTAGAGCTTTATGACATATGATGTACTGGGCGGCCAGTCTTCGAAGGGTCGTTCGATCTTTCTTGTTGGAGCCCTCAAGATACCTACCATGTTTGAGGAGGCACCAGATATCATAGTACCAGCAATCGACTAGTTCGGGATCTTTAGTGGAGACAAGCTCAATATGGTGGCAATGGGTTGGTTTGTCTTGCTTTTGAATTAGGAAGGGGGTTATTATTTTTCCCTTGAACATGTCGACCATGGAGGCCAAGGTGGCGAGGGCATCGACTAGATTATTCTTTGCTCAGGGTAGGTAATGGAAGGTGATATCTTGAAATCGAGAGGCTAACTCTTCTAATTGGGCATTAAAGGGTTGGAGATTTTCGTCCTTGACTTTCCACTTTCTGAGCACTTGACCAATGATAAGGGCAGAATCTCCATAGACGTCAAGGTATTGAATACCTTTCTTGAGAGCAACTTTGAGGCCCACTGTGCATGCCTCGTATTCCGCAATGTTATTGGTGCAAGGGAAATTCAATTTAATGGTGATGGGAGTGTGAGAGTCATCTGGGGCGATCAGGAGTATCCCAATGCCATATCCCTTTTTGTTGGCAGCGCCATCAAAGAACATTTTCCATCGAAGGCGGTCTTGAGTGGTGCAGAGGATATTTTCATCCAGGAATTCGGAGATCCGGACATCTGCTTCTTCTACAGGGTAATCGACGAGGTAGTCAGAGATGGATCTTCCTTTAAACGCTTTCTGTGTGATGTACACGATATCGAACTCGATTAGGAGCATCAACCATCGGGCCATTCAACTGGATAATGCGGGTTTCTCAAGCGAGTATTTGATGGGATCCATTCGGGATACAAGTTTGATGGGGAAGGTGAGCATATAGTGTCGTAACTTTTGGGTGACCCAGACAAGTGCGACACATGCCTTCTCCAAAGCAGTGTTGTTGACCTCGTACCCGATCAATTTATGACTGGCATAATAGATGGATCTTTCTTTGTGGGAGTCTTTAAGGTATTGGGCTAGCAAAGCCCCAACTGCAGTGTTGGTTATGGTTAGGTATAAGAGCAAAGGGAGACCAGACTGTGGTGGCATGAGCACTGGAGGTTGGGTTAGGTATTGTTTGATTCGATCAAAAGCTTCTTGGTAGGCCTCGTACCAAACCTTGGTTGAATCTTTTTGGAGGAGCTTGAAAATTAGTTCACAAATGGAGGTTAACTGGCTGATGAACCGGCTGATATATTGTAATTTTAAAAGAAAACCTCGGACTTCTTTCTCTGTTCGGGGTGGTGGCATCTCAAGTATGGCCTTAAGCTTTGTAGGATCTTCTTCTATCCCCTTTTCGCTGACCATGAATCCCAAGAGTTTTCTCGTTGTAGAGCCGATGACACACTTCTGTGGGTTAAGTCACATCTGATACCGTCGCAGTCGTTCGAAGAACTTCCGGAGGGCGAGAACATGACCTTCTTTAGTTTTGGACTTGATAATCATATCATCCACATAAACCTCGACCTCTTTATGAATCAGATCATGCAGGATAGTTGTGGAAGCCCTTGGGTAGGTAGCCCCAGTGTTCTTGAGACCAAATGGAATGACGGTGTAGCAATGGGTTCCCCATGGGGTGATGAATGTGGTTTTTTCTTGATGGTCTAGGTGCATCTTGATTTGGTTGTATCCGACAAACCCGTCGACGAACGACTTGAGAGCATAACTGGCTGTATTGTCCACTATCATGTCGATATTGGGTAACGAATAATCATCCTTTGGAGAAGCTTTGTTTAAATCTCGGTAGTCCACACACATTCGAACCTTCCCTCCTGATTTCGGTACAGGTACAATGTTGGCTAGCCATGTGGGATATTCGATCACCGAATGAAACCCATGTTCAACTGTTTAGCCACCTCTTCTTTAACCTTGAGCGACCATTCGGTGCGGAGTTTTCTCAGTTTTTGCTTAACGGCTTGTAATCTGGGAGAGTGGGGATCTCGTGTTGAGATATTTCAGGATTGATGCCGGGCATATCATCATAGGACCATGCGAGGACATCCACGAACTCCTTCAGCAATTCTTCGAGTTGAGCGCGCTCATGCTCGTCAAGGGTGGCCCCTATCCTAATCTCGTGCGGTTGGCTACTAGAACCGAGATTAATAACAATAGTCTCTTCTTCATTAACTTGAACGTGGTTATGTTTTTTATTATTAACCTTATTTGGATCAGTTAAGAATTGTTCATTTGCAAAATCATCATCATCAAAAGTTTGATTAGAATCTAAACAAATAATGTAAGGCACAACAAGATACTAAAAATCTTCATTTATTTCATTGATAGGAAAGACAGCATTGAGAACCTCGTCAAAAGAGGTCTCAATTACATTTGAACAAGGGTAGACAACAGAAGAAGAAATAGGGTAAACATTGGGGTTAGGGGAGATTTCAAGGGGTAGAATGGCGCAGCATGCCAGTTGAGGAGAGGAGTATCAGCATCTTTAATCAGACGGGATGGGTCCATTGATGTAGTGCCTAAATGAACCATGCAGAGTGCCAGCCCCAGTATCTGTATGTTGAAGGAATCTTCAGAATCTCTCTCCTCAGTCTCTTCGGCATCTTTAATGAGCAGTTGTACTTGGTTTGGGAAACTTTCGGCCCATGGGTAGCTATCTTGGAACAAGATCTCCATTCCAGTCTGTATCTTCTTGTCTGTGTGGTCATACCATGGTTCTAGAAAATCGCAAAAGGGGAAATCCTCACCTTCTTTGATGAATCGTCCATTCAAGGTGTCTCCTGAGATAGTTCGGATACAGTCTAATCTTCTCTTTGGTTGAGATTGGCGGATCATTCTGAGATCTTTTTCTGATGGTTGATACCCCAAGACGCAAGGAGGGAAAGCTTTCTTCAGTTCGATGGGCTCAAGTATCCCCTGCTGCCTTTGTCCTAGCCCCAGTTCGGGCATGAAGTGCATGTTTCGGAACATCTGAATCACATTAACAGTTCCATGAGGGTCATATTTTGGACAAACACTTTCTTTGAAACTGTCCCCTGCCGGTAGTAGGAGTGGCTCAACTTGGAATCCTGATAGGAGCATATCATTTGACTCGTGTTGTATCTCAAGGATTGGACTGCTAGTGCTTGCCCCCTCAGCATTTTCGTTGTCACTGAAAATGGTGATGACTCTCCCGTCGGCGAAGAACTTCAATTTCTGATGGAGTGAGGAAGACACACCCTTGATATTGTGGAGCTAGGGGCGTTCGAGCAACAGGTTGAAACAAGCTGGGATGTCTATGACTTGGAATTTGACGACAGGGTTTATAGGGTCAACCCCTATTACAAGTTTTATGGAGCTCATCACCTCCCGACGGGTATTATTGTAGGCACGCACAACGGCGGAGGTTAGAGCGATGTCTCTTTCTTTAAGGCCTAAACACTTGAAGGTTCTCAATGGACAAACATTCAAGGCGGATCCGTTATCGACAAGAGAGAGTGGCACGGCCTTCCCCATAACTTCAACGGAGATGTTGAGTGCGTGATTGTGATTCGGCCCAAGTCTGGGGATTTCTTCTTTAAAAAATGATAGCATTCGGGTAGAGGTCAAGGATCCGACTAGATTTACCGCCTCTTCTGGTGTGGTAGAGGGAGGAACTATGGGTCCAGGGAATAATTTGATTAAAGCATTTCCGTGCAGCTGGGAAGACATGAAAAGCCCCCATAGAGTGATGTTAGCTTGAGTTTTCTTCAGTTAATCAAGGATCTTGCTCTCCTCGATGGTCATCTCGGGCAGAGGAAGGTTTTCAACGCCATTCCCTATGTCATTTGCTGGTAGTGAGATGGGAACCTGGTAATGTCTCCCTGATCTGGTCATGTGATTTACTGAAGAAGGAAAGAACATGAATCCCATTTCCTTGTCAATATCAGGTTGTTCTGCCACCCTGTTTATTTCTCCGAGGAGTTCTTCAAATGATATCATCCCACATATGTCGGCTACTAGGCCAGTTCTTCCTGAAGCTTATTCTTCGCTCGAATTTTCGAATTTTTCTCCTCATCCAGTGGCGACAATTTTATCTTTCCATGTAAAGTCGAGCATTCCACAACTTCAATGGATTCTTCATACAAGTTCTCCCATTCTATGGGGATATGTCTGATTGAAGGGACCAAGTGCCCTTGTAACTTCAAGGTGTCAAGTAACCCGGTGATACTACAAATGCTGTTGGTTTGCCTGAATAATTATGCCATAATCTGGACAACATCATCTAAGTTGACTTCATCGATTGGTACCACCCATCTATCTGAATCTCGGGCCCATTTTCGTGCTTCTAAAAATAGTGTACTGAATCTCTGGCAATCGATGACCATTTGCGAGGGCAATTTCAGCCCGAACTCTAGGAGTTGGTTTAACACCTCTGACAATTCCATACCTCCATTTTCAGAACGAGTATGGACAGCGATTCATGCTCTGGTGAGGAGTGACAGTGCCTGGTCGGCAAGGCTAGTAGGGTGTAGAAGGAAATATGAGCAAATTTGAAGAGGTTTAGGAGAGTATATGGGTGTGATTTGAGTTGAGGGATCGAAATCTGGGTTTTCTTCCAAGAAGATGGCATTAGTGAGATTTGGGAGTGGGTTGTGAGTAGTGTTTGACTTAGGATTAACGGGTGGGGAGATGGTACACCAGTCAATGAGATCTTGGATTATGTTTCGGAGGTGAAAGCATTGGTCAGTGGTATGGCTGGCAGTTTGGTGAAAGGCGCAATGAGCATCGATCTTGAAGTTTCTTGGGAGTGGATTTGGCAATGGACGGGGATCCAAGGGTTTGATGAGGTTTCGGCTTAACAGGGCTTGGTAAACTTTGGAGAGGGGAACATGGAGCTCAGTATATTCCCTTCGGATGGGGGCAGGGCAGCTTTCTGGTGCCCATGATGTGGTTGGTTGAGAGATGTTGTTGATAGTCGAGACAGTAGCACTCGCAGGCTTGTCATACTTTCTAAGGGTGAACTGTCCGGACACCTTCTTCTACTCAGGCTCTATTTTAACGAGGCTTTCCTCGATTTCCACTCCAGCCTCTCTGAGAGCTTCAAAGTGGGGATAGTATTATCCTCCCATCGTCGCTTGGACATGGGGTAAGAAGTTCTTCATCACTATGTTGACCTGTTCTTCCTTGGATGGCCGATTAGTCATGGTAGCGGCTTGTTCCCTCCACCGGGTTATGAAGTTACTGACTGATTCCCCTGGATTCTTTTTGAGCAGCTCTAAATCACGATGGGTGACCTCAAGCTCTTCGTTGTATTTGTACTGTGACATGAATTCTTGGGCTACATCCTCCCAGCTACGGATTCTGGATTCCTCAAGAGATAAAAACCATCGGAGGGCACTATCCTTCAAAGTTTGCTGAAATAATTGGGCCATCACCTCTTCAGAAGCCCCTAGTAGAGTCATGGAACGATGATAACTGCAAAGATGAACAATTGGGGGTCCACTCCCTCCAAACTTCTCGATATTTGGCATCTTGAACTTCTCGGGTAACCTCACTTTAGGATAAGGAGGCATGTGGGTTTAGTCCCTGTAATTCCCAGAGATCCTGACTTGGTCAAACTTCTTGGTGAGCATCTTGAGATCCTCTTTCACTTTATTCAACTCCTCCTCTTTTGGATCAGCGACCACAGGCAGGTTAGCAAAAGGCTGGGCAATGTTTGGCATTGGAAGCTGGGCAGGCGGAGGCCCATTGGCAAGAGGGGCATGTGAAGCGTGATGTTATTCTTTCGGAACCCAGATAGGCTCGGGTGGACCCATAGCATGAGGGAATAGGGCCTCGGTCTCTTGATGAATAGGAACCTGGTTTTGTTGCATCTCTCGAACCTCAATTTGGAGGTTGTCAGTCTTGGACACGAGCTGAGCTAGGACTGTCGTCAGATTTGGTTGTATGACTGGTGCTTGATCTGTCTTCTCCATGGGAGATGAATGGATTCTGGACTCAGAAGAAGTAGTATAGGAACGGATGAAACTCCGGCGTGATTTGACTGAAGACTGAAGCCAATAGGGAGCCAAACCAAGGGCTTGAGATCGACCTGAGAAGGCGTAGGATGAGATTTATTTTTGAGAAAAAGGGAAGAAACTATTTTTGGATTTTTGATAAGGAATGGAGAAATGTTTTTGGATTTTTGATAAAGAAAGGAAAAATGCTTTTGGAGACGGAACTCAGCATGATTATTATGATTATTATGTTCTCACTTGTGTTTAATTCTCTTAAATGCAATTCCGGACAGGACCCGAGCCTGGAAAAGTGGATTTCTTAATATATGAAAAGCTACGATTTGGACTTGTAACCAGACTCGTGGATAGGGCCCCATTTTAAAAATGCGTGAAAATCGGGCGGCAGATTGACCCAGAATTTCGGCAGAGTTTCGGGTTGAAATCGTCAATCTAAAGTGCGTCCCCTAGGTTTGACACCTATATGCGGGTATGCAGTTGGTTGGGTGAATCGGCATGGGTTACCCCCTTTGAAGTGACTTCCATGATATACGTCTTGCTCTTGCGGGCAATCGATACATGTGGACAAGACATTTGATATACCTGAGTGTACGTGAATTGCCTCATCATCTACCTCGTGGGGACGGTAAGTGTGAGAGCGAATTCGATATACTCGGCGTAGGTGAACGAATTTCCTGAGACATACCTCCCATCATGACTTTGGTCAAGAATTACGATGCGGGGGAACTATTCGATATATTTCAAAGGTACTTGGCCAATGGAAGGTTAGAGTCATATCTCTTACGCTAACTGCGACCTGCCAGACTAGCACCCATCACGAAGTGACCCTCCAGTTACTGCGTAAAATTTGGTCAATATCAATGCTCTTTGGTGATGTCGTGTGAATCATGCATGATTCTCTTATTAGTATCTTATGATGAGAATGCCTTTCATGATTATGCCAAACAGGGAGCAAAGTATAAGTACCCCAAAAGGTACTCCAAGCATGGATGGGTGATGCGTGCAACATGGGGATATATGTGATCCTATGTGCACGTGGTGCGAAGTGTACATGGAGAATTTTCTACAAGTGTGTGAACATAAACATAAGCATGGGATACACATGGAAAAGGGGAACATGCGGATATGGGGGGAAATATAAACAAATATAGAATCCATGTAAATAGAGTCAAGCCCTCAAACAAATAAATAATCCCCAATGGAGTTTTTACTGTAGCCAACCGCGATCCTCGTTTGCTCGCGGGCGGGCGCGTGGAGGAAAGGATCCTTCTGGTCCCGCGCGTCCCTCTCGGGAGAGCTTCGGCCGGCGTCGTTTGTAGTGTGAAAATGTAGAGATATTCAGAGTCTCCAGTCTATTTTACTCAAAACAGACAAAAGAAAAAAGGGGAAGCCACCCCGAAGAGTGGCATCCAAAGACATACTGGTGCATGCGAAACCAAGATGATTCGAGAAGGGTTCGAAGGCTTAGTTACGAAATGGGAAGGTGATAGGCTCCCATTCCTCCCTTTCGATCTCTCATGGATATTTGCTATTTTCCTTTATATTCCCCCCCGTGATATGTGTGCATGTGTATATATATAGAATGGAGGTAGGAATCCTCGACTTGTATCATGGAGAAGATAAAGCGAGTCATCCGTAGGAAGGTATAAGAATAATATTAAAAAATAGGATTTACGCGATTACCCTTACATCGATCGTTATAATGGAACGACAACGCATGTGGGGTAGTACGTCACTAAGAACAAATATATATATATATATATATATATATATATATATATATATATATATATATATATATATATATATATATATATATAAGAAAATTGAATTTAGAGAAAATAGAAAATAAGAGAAAAGGTGAGGAAAGGACTTGAGTCTCGGGTTTTAACCCGAGACACCTACGAGCCAATAAAGGCATCAAAGTCCACGTAGTTCACATACAAAATGAGGGGTGGGGTTTATCCCATAGATCCAAATGGGGAATCTCTTATTTGGAAGTGTGTGTGTGTATGTGTAGAAAAAGTGTTTTAGTTGTGAGAAAAAGTGTGAGAATCCCTACTTGGAATTTATGAGCAAACCCTCTTTTTCTTATTTTTTTGGGTTTTTATTTATATAAAAATGAGAGATGTGTAATAAAACTAAATAAAAAGTATATTAGGATGTGTGAGATGAGATAATAAAAGTGCTAAATAAGAAAACAAATTATTGGGAATTTAAGAGAATTTAAGAGAGAGTTTGAGAAATTTGGACCTTCTTGAAGATCTTGAGCTTGATCTTGAATGTTGGAGGGTATCCCTTGCACTTGAATGATGATGGAGAGTGTCTAATTCATCAAGTTTGATGAAAAGGATGATGAAAAGTGGAAGTAAAAAAGGGATTTGGAAGTTGAAATCACGCTGCCTTCGAGAGAGGTTTCTGGGATTCGTTCAGGGAGATTTCTATCAGATCTGGGATCTTCCTGCAAATGAGGTGAAGGCCTCCTTTTATAGGCCCAGTTGGGTGCCGATCGACATAGACCTCTTCCTGCCTATCGACAGGTGCCGATAGGCAGGGTCTGGAACCTGCCGTTTGGCAGTGCGCTTTAGGCTTTTTCGGGAAATCGGCCGCCGAGGGCAAACCGTTAGTCAGAATCGTGCATGGGGCATACCGTTGGAAAGGTAATTCAGATACCTTCAAAAGTCCTTTGGACAACTCCCGAGTTCGGGAGTTGACGTTGGGTCCAATATGGCTCGGAAGCGTTTGTCGATCCATTGGACGGGGAATCATTCGGACGCAAACGGATCGTTTGTCCGCATGGTATGTCCGAATCACGCATGGGGCATACCATTGGAAATTTTAGGAGATGTGCTTCAACATTCCAAAGAGTTTGACCCGGTTTGGAGAGTTGACTTTGGTCAATCGGGCTCGGGAAGCATTCGGTGGCCTCCCGGAGTCAAACGGATCGTTCGTCCGCATGGAAAGTCAGAATCGTGCATGGGGTGGACCATTGGAAAGGGTATTTAGTGACCTTCGAAGGTTCATTCAGAATTGGTCGAGCTGAAGAGTTGACATAGGTCAAATAGAGCCCGAGAGGGCCCGGTGGCCTCTAGGTCAAGTCTTGGACGCAAACGGACCGTTCGTCCGCATGGTAAGTCAGAATCGTGCATGGGGTCGACCGTTGGAAAGGGTATTCAGTGTCCTTCGAAGATTCATTGAGTCTCGGTCAGGACAAAGAGTTTGACTTTTGGGTCAAACTGAGCCGGGGAGTGCCCGCTGGCTTCCAAGTCAGTACTCGGAACGTGACCTGGGTTTATAGTGATGAAGGGAGGTACTAGGGACCTAAGGAGAGTTAGGGGTGACAGAATGGGGTGTCTACAGTTTTCTTTTAGGAATTGGGTGAGCTTCTCTCTGAGGAAGAGCTCAGAACAACCCTAATCTATCCTATTTTGGTGGTATCCTTCGAATTAATGCAAACGATGACCAGAGATTCTAATGGCACACATATTTGTTCTTTCTCGTCGTCTCATGGATTTAAGGTGCTCACATTCATTATCTCGATGCTCAAACTCTCTAATGGGAGCTCAGTCATTTCTGGTTGAGGAGGCAAAACCTCTTTTAAGACCTCAGAGCTTCTTTGGGAGATTTTTGGAACCTCGGGTAAGTTTGGGAAGGCTCAGGTGACCTCCTATTTTCTTTTATGTGAGTGTTTTAACACTCTATGGGCTTCTTCTGATCCATATGCACTTATTCCACACCCATAGGTTTTGGAACCTCATTACCAGCCATGGCGTTGATATGTAAACATCCAAATCATTGAGTAAGGGTCTACCCAAGATCACATTGTAGGTTGAAAGCGTATAAGAATAGGATATCTGCTAAGCTCCGAGTGTCAATTAATACCCTCTTAATGTTGCCATTCGTTGTGACTACTGTGATAACAAAGGGATCACCGTGAGGTAGGAAGATCCTCTTGATGTTCATTTATAGGAAAGCCATCATCAAAACTCCTTTTAGGGCTTATTTTTGGTGAAAGACACTGTTGACATGTACCCCATCATGTCGGATGCTTCTGAGATAGGATTTACTTCCCATGGAAGAGAGTCCACCACAAATAAAACCTCCAAAAATGGTATGTGCATCAATCTAATGGACATTATATTTGTCTTTGTTGTTACTGTTGCACTGACCTTTGCTTGCGTATTTAGCTACAAAATATTTGAGGTAACCCCTATTGATACCCCCTTCGATGGACTCTTTGAGTTTAAAGTAACCACTAGTATTGTGTCCATGGTCTCTATGAAACTTACAATACTTAGATTTATCACTCATGTCATCTGTAGCCCTCATGGGATTTGGTGGAGGTGGGAGATGTTGAGCTTCTCCTATTATGAAGACCTCTTCTATAGTGATTGTGCGTGGGTTAAAATGTTTAGCTTTTGGATTCCAACATTCTTACCTATGTTCTTCCTTTTCTTGGCCTCAGTTTCCTTAGGGGTATCCGCAAGGTGGGAGAACACATCATTCCTCTTTCCTTATTGGGTATATATAGAACACCTTGTTGTGACTACATCCTCAACGTTAATATATTTTTCATCTCTCTTAAGAAGCTTAGTCATAGATTTTGGGGGTCTCTTACTAAAAGACCTGAGAAGATCCTGAAAGGCGAGGCCTGAGATGAATGTTGCCACCCATATGGTGTCATTTAGGTCATCAACTTGTAGATACTTTTGGTTAAACTTCTTAGCATACTCTCGAAGGGCCTCACTAGTCTTTTATCTGAAGTGGAGGAGAGAGGTAATTTGCTTCCTCGTCTTCTGAGCCCTAATGAAATGGGTGACAAATAATCTTAACAACTCTATGAAGATTCCAATACTCCTTAGTTTGCTTGGAAAATCAGTGCTTTCTCTTAAAGTAAGAAAGGAAGGCTCTGAACATGACCTCATCTGGGGTGTCTTGAAGTAGCATGAGTGATATGTACATCTCCATATTGTCTATAGGATCTTTAGACACATCGAACAACTAAATATTAGGTATCTTCCACTTAGGGGAAGATCATAATGTTAAACGTCACTAGAGAATGGGGATATCGTCTTCTAAAGAGCCATCTATATGGTATTATAAGTTTCGGTCTTGTATTGGTTCATGAAGTTCCCTAATCAGTATTTCATCTTCTTGATCTTGCTATCCCAACACCTAGACACCCTAAATACACCTTGGGATTGATTTTTTAGGAGTAAAAACCTATCCCATATGGGAATACAAGTCACTGATCATTATGGGGCCCTAGGAATTTCCTCCGGATCAATATTTCCTTCCAATTATGGCTCACGGTTCTATCCGATTTAGTTATTTTCTGATACAACTAGTTCTTCCACCATGGGTGGTAAGGGAAGCCTTATTAAAATATCAACATGTTTCTCTTGGATCTATTTTTATTGAACTTCCATTTCTTTGAAAGAGGGGGCCAACTTAGAGTTGGTTCTCATCTTAACACAAGAAATATTATTATTTGAGGAACTTGTCATTCCCATATACGATGCTAAACTGGTGGGTATTGAAATCATGAAAGACCTAATATCCAACAGGTGATGCCCTCAGGACCTCAAACAGTTTAATAGGGTATCTGTCAAAATAAGAGACAAGTATTTATAGTGTTTCAGATCTCAGCCGAGGATCTTATGTCCACTATCAAAGGGACTTTCACTATATATCAGATCATAAAATGTTTATGACAATATAGAAGAACTCTAGAGCTTTGGCCAATAGAGTCTGAGGTTCATACAATCCAGGCTATTAATTCAGAGGACTCGTGAAATTAACTGATAAACTAGTCTAAGGGTTCCTAAGTATTAATGTAGGACTCGAGAAATTTATTAGATTTTGGTTAAATTTGATTAGGGAAAAATGGATTTGAGCAAGCAGGTTGTTATTGCCTAAAACTAGAATATGAATATAATGGGCCTTAGCAAGAGTATACTACTTAGAAACCATAACAAATAATGAGATAATAACCGTAGAAGTTCTTATCTAGAGCCAATAAGGGATAGACATGAGAGAATAATATAGAAACCGAAATGACGTGGTTCGGCCCAAAGTGGTGCCTACCTCCACAAGTGTAGTGATGATAATATTGATTTAATGGAGCAAAAACCAGGGATGAATGGGTGTTACAAACGCTCTCTTTCACTCTAGAAAAATGTAGCCCAACAGTAGGAAAATGTGTCTTGATTCCCTCCATTAGGGGTTGCGTGACAAATTTATTTGTATTGTGAGTGGAGAGGGAGACATAATGTAGTGGGACAAGTATCATGTGTTTATAGATGAGACAGGTACACCTTTACATGCGTATGGGATTAAATAAACAAGACCCGTGTTATCCGTAAATGGTGGAGGAATAGAAAAATATATGCCCCATACTCATGTCCAATTAGTGTAACTGATATTATCCTCAGTGCATGGGGCATGCACACTTATGATAGTTAATGACATTGTTAATGACCCTGTGTGAGTTAAGTTGACTGCTTGTGATGCTGGTACTGACTAGAGCATCACAGGACAACCAAAATTACATAGGACGGACAGACTGTGGTCTGAGCTGACCTCTTTTAGGGATGAGATCAATCCAGTTGTCGCTATTTAATTGGTTCCTGGGCCGCACCATATTCATGGTACAATAAAAACCCCCAAGACCTTACTCATGATTGGAACTTTGTATCAGATCCTCCGGAGTGTTGGATCTCCTGAGTATTTTCTAGTTGGATTTAATAAGTGGAGTTTTAAATATGATAAATCTCATCGTCCTTTGGAATTCTGATCGTACCAAAATCTTTTCGACGCGCACTGACCAGATTGCCTTACACAATTTTTATCGAGGGTTTGCTTGGACATGTGTTAAGATTGTGGAAATATGTTAGTCATTATTATGACGCGAGTGCTTGGGGTGTCTCATGTCCGTCCCCATACGTCACTTGCATTTCTAATGAAATCACGTGCATCCTTTTAAAAAGTAATTATTGACGCCCTTAAAAGAATAAATACTCATTTCAAGAATATTTTCACCTTTTCCACTTGATCGCCTTCCTCCGAGCACATTTTTAGAGAGACAAATTTTCAAATTTTCAAATACTTTTTCTTCAGTCTTAGAAATCCTCTTTGTTTCTTCTATAGCCAATTATCCTTCCAATATTTCCTTAATTTTATTTAGAGTTGAGGCGCTTTGAGTTGTCTTCAAAACTCTTTAGGGTTTTAGGTATGCCCTTTTTTTTTCTCTGCATTTTTAGGGCTTTTTTTTATAGAAATCTTCACTCTCAGACATTATTTCCTTTTCTCTATCATTATGGTAACTTTGTTTGCTGGATTTGTTATAGGAGAGTTAATGTTAAATGCTTATCGAGTTAGTTGTCTTATGGTTCCAAGTTTTATAGGGTTTCCTATCCGCGAAATTAGAGTCGTTACCGCAAATCTTCCTTTCCACTTCTCTTTGATCTTACCCAATTGATGAGTTACGCACCCCATATTCGGAGTTCTTTTTATTATTTGGCCAACTTAGAATGATCTTTCCTGGATATTGTAAAAATGAGGTTCCATAGGGCTCTTCGGGTTATCCTCCCTAAGGAGGAGCCAGGACACCCTAGATTTACCCTTTGTCCATAGCCCCAAGATGTTAGACCTGCGTCTCCCACTGCTGCATCCCCTTAGTACAGATAGACTTGTCAACACTCAGGTTCTGAGGAATAAAAAGCAATTCATTTTCTTCCATTGGTAAAATGTTGCTGATGTTCTTGGTTACTATGGTTATACTTGTGACTTCCAACATCTCTGAGAATTCAATGTCGACGAGCTCTGGAACATGGAACATCACAGTATGATGGTGGTAAGCACCAAACTAGACTCGTGTTTTTTGAACTTATACATAACATGTTTAATATTATGTCGATATCTTCATTTTAAGGTGTTGTGGGTGCCACCATAATGAGGGATCAGGTTGCCTCGTACCAAAATGTGTACGATGATCTCAAAGACGAGCATAATGATCTCCTTGGTCATTATGAGACCTTGTCCAAGGTGATGAAGGTTGCTAAAGCTGATCATGACATGGTATGTTTTGTGCTAAAAGAGAAGGAGTACTATTTAGTCGCTAGTCTGGATACCTTGAGCCAAGTGGATAAGGAGAATACAAAACTGAAGGAGCATGTGAAGACAGATGAAACTAAGGTTAAGTCCTCTGATAAGGAAATTTCCAAAGGAACAAAAGATCTGAAGAAGGCAAATAAAGATCTAGAAAAAGCCATTACTTCCCTTGCACTTGTTGAAGAGGAGGGAGTTAGGAAGGTCAAGAGCTCTAGTGAATACAATATTGATCTGGTGATAATTTTCATGGAGGGTTATGATAAGCTCAAGAAGAGGGTCATCAAGCACTTTCCTGACATCGCTAAGATAGTTCAGGCATGCGAGGTCAATGATGATGAGTCCAAAGCCCTGATTGCCCAGCGCGAGGCCATAACAATGGATGTTACCACATAAGATGTTGTAGACGAGCTGACCAGAATAATGCTACCTTTACCTACCGTTGTTGTGGATGTTCGGTTGACCCTAGTTATTATCGATCAGGTTGTAGATACAGAGGCTGGGCATGCTCCTGAAGCCTAGATCTCCTTATTTTTAAATTTTATGAAGCTATTATATCTTCTCCCTTATTTTTTCCATGGGCACTTAGTATTTTATAAGGAATGTATTTATAATCAAGTTGTAATGAACATGTTTACTTTTGCTTATTGTGATATATGTTGTCACTTGTTGTTTTCATTATGCTAATTATTCTCAGTGTGATCGAATCTCTTGGACATAGTTAGTTTTAGTCTTATGGACTCATTTCAGCACTTTTCTCATTGGCCATGTCAACTTACTAACTGTAAGAGGTATGTTGTATTGGGGTCTATGAATATCTAGATATGGTGAGGCATGACCCACTCCAATGAAAGTTGTCTTCAAGTTGGTCATGGTCTCAAGAGCAGCTGAAGATGAAATCTATCTATATCTGGTAACAATGGAGTTTCTATGATTATTATTTCACAAGACAATGATTATCTACAACTTTTCAACAACAATGATAACAGAGAAAATGAATCACTTAGAAGTGATGGTTCTTGAGAGTGAATAGACAAGCACTTCAAATACCAAGGAGAGAGCAAGGGAGAAAATACTTTCTAGTGCAATTTTGATAGAGTAGCAATGCTAACTTGTGTTGTTGTATTTCAACATTCGCAAGGGCTCTATTTATATGAAAATACTAGAGTTCATCTCGCATGTGCGTGCCAAAAGAATACTCCTTCGAGACAACATCTTAAATGTACTTTTTGTCTGATTTTTTTATCTGTTGTCTATCATCTATGATAGACAACATCTGGCACAACCCAAAGTCAAAAGGCAATATGTCGGGCACAGTTCCCAAAGACATGATTTGGTAAATATCTTTTCAAATGTTAACTTGATGAATAACCTTTTGAAAGCTTGCGATGGGCCATGGGGGCCACTCGCCAATAACAAGTTTAAAAATACTTTGCGAGCAGCACCTTGGCTACTGACCTATTTGACAAAGTGTGGACTGTGTAACTGCGTGAGTGACCTCTTAGTCCTATTAGTATTCTCTCTTTTCTAAGGTATTAAAGTGATTGGGCTTTAGTTTTCCTAATACGACTTACGTCTCAGCCTCAAAACCAAAATCCCCAAAGGATCCCTATTGGCATGCTCAATCCCTTCTTGCTCGACCAAGGCTACCTGTGTAAATAAATTAACAGTGTTATTCCAATATACAAACTTTTATAATCACTTGACTATTAGTATCCCCTCAATCTCTTGAGTCTGCTCACGTACTTTCTTTCCTATCTTGGTCTTGCTCGTTAGACACCACCTCGCCAGTCTTGAGATTTACTTGATTAGATGTCTCGTCCGCCTTGGGTCCACTCGTTGTGGAACCCTCTTACAAAATGATTGGTTTTGGTTTACCTTTGTTTATTTACCCTTGATCCCACTAGTTCTGTAACCCACTTGCTAAATTTTCTTCATTGGCTAACTTCTGTCTTATTTACTCTTGGGCCCAATCGTTGTGGCACCCTCTCGCCAAATGGTCATTTTGGCCAATTTTGGTCATCTGCTTTTGGGCCCACTCGCATGGCACCCCTCACCCTGTTGGGAATATTTGGTAAAGATTGCCTTTGGGCCTTCTCGTGTTCCAGCTACCTCGTATAGTATCAGTTCCTTTAGGCTTTAAACCTACTTGTCCGGCACCCCCTCTCCCTATTGGGCTTATTTGTGGGTAGTTGAATGGGTGCCCCTCTACTTTAGCCCCAACATGCAAAATTATTTGTGTTTGTTAAAATGAAGAGTTTTGTACGAAACAAATCATTATCTTCTGGGAACTCAATATTTTTTTTCTATTCAAATCATTGCTTTTCTTGGGCATTTACTGACCCTGATACAACTGCCATACTGATGCACTTTTTAATCTCTCGAGAAGACACGTGTCCATTTGGGAACACTCGTTTCTTGATTTGGGTAATCATTGTAATTCTTTCTTGAGCCATTATCACGCACCCCTTTCAAGGTATAAATACCTTCTTCAAAACAATCAAACTCTTCACCTTACTATTACCTTCTATTTTTCCATAGATAGAGAGGGAAAAAAGCTTTTAGTTTCCAACTTTCTTCTTCCTCCATCGTTATTTCTTCAAGTTCTTCATTATTTCAAATGGCCTCTTCCTCTTTTATGTTGTCAACCATCGTCTCCACCTCTATGAGTGAGATTCTCATGGGCTCTTTGCCCATTCAAGTAACGATTTCCAATACCACCTCTCTTGGAGCCACAACTATGGTTTCCTCCATAGTCATTTCCACCACCACCACCACAACCACTGCTGGGTCTGGTGGTGTTGGCCCTTCTATCGGTGGTTCTACTTCCTTATCTAAGGTTCAAAAGGAATACCTCGAGAGCTTCTCGAAGAGAGACTTTACTATTTATCATCTTACCCCTTATTTTGGTGAGAAGGACACCTTCATGCCCTCACTCAAGAGGTTTGAGGCTGATTTCGTTGAAAAGATCAATGAGCAACCACTTCTAGGCTTTGTTGAGTCCACTAATATTCCAATCGTGCTATCTGACAATATTTTGCACGTGCGAGTGGATATGGGTGATTTCCCCTTCTCCAATATCAAGATTGCTGTTTGTGGTGGTTCCCCAGATGAGTGGGACCTCTGGGTGGACTATATCATGATTGTTCCTATTCACATGGTTATTATCGAGCATCTGGGTCTTTCCATAACCCTTACAAGTTTGAAGACTTGTACAATTGTTAAACACACTAACATTTTCAACCTTCTAGCCTCTTGTTGGAGTGTTGATTACCATACTTCTATTACCATCTGGGGTGAATTTTCCATCACACTTGAAGATATTTGTGAGTTGACTGGTCTCCCCCTCTTGGGAGATCACCTTTTTACTGATGTCTACTAAGACGCTATCGAGCAGGCCATGTGTGAGGAGCTCCATTAGGCATTTTCAGAATGCCCTCACTATATTTCAATCAACAAAACTGGGGCCACTAAGCATTCTTTTGCTAGGTGGAAAAGGTATTGGATTAGATATTTGGAGCCAAATCCCAAGGAGAAGAGTTCGAGCAGGGCACCCAAAAGCCAGGATGGCCCCAAGATCAATTCTACCACTCACTTGGCTACCTTTCTTGTCACCTTACTTCACATATTTTTGTTTCAAGTGAGGCCAAATAACTCCCCTCACAAGTTGGTATTCCCCCTTGATATTAGGCTTGCTCGAGGGACGAATGTGCCCCTCGCAGCTCTTACCTTAGGGTCCATGTTCACCTGGTTAGACCGTACACATGTGGACATGGAGAGTTCACACGACCACTTTAATGTGGCCAATTATGTTAACTCTTCCATTATAGTGGGATTCTTATTCGAGAGGTTCCCTAACTTTGCTCCTGGGCCTTGCTCATTACACAACCAAGCTGCTCGCATTGCAAGGTGGCATGAGAAGTTCCCAAGTAATCCTTGGGTCTGCTTAGAGATAACATATATGATTTTTCATTTTACCACTACTCAAAGCGAGTGGGTGGTGTCTTTTCCTAGGCCTTCTTCTCAGTTTCTCGCGGTACTTTCCTTCGTCCTGCGAGCGTGGAGTCTATACCTAAGTGCCCTCACATTTCTATCATGGCAATGATTCTGCCTTTTATTCTCCCATCAGTGACTGAATTTGGCGAAGGAGTGGAATTTTATCATTTTGATCTTCTAAGAAGACAATTTGGTTATGACCAAGGGACTTATACCCCCGACTTTCCCTTTAGCCTCTCGCCAAAAGACTTTCATCTGGAGGCTTTTACCAATTTTACTTTCGAGGGGATGCTCCAAAAGACTAACAATTGTGGTAACTTTTTCATGACCCCTCGTGATTACATTCCTTCTTTCAGCCGCTCGTGTTTTGACTTATGGAAACGCCAAATCATGTTAATCAAGAATTGCATCAAGGATGTCCCCCATGAGTTCATTTCCACTAACATTCCAATAAATGACAAGTACTTGGTCAAGAGGAACCAAAAAGAAATTTAGTATCGTAGCAGTGTGTAAAAGACCCCACTCGAGTAAGTCACCCCCATTTTAGTGAAGTCCTTCTGCAAGGATACCATCTATTCTAAGCACCCTGAACCCAAGGCTCAACCACCAAAGAGTAAAGCTAAATGTAAGGCAAAGTTCAAGGACCCTTCTAAAAGGAAACATCTTGACTCTGATGTGTTAAATTTTATCCCATCTCAAGCAGAAGTGGTTGCTTCCTCTCCTCCACTTACGAGGACTAGAGCAATCGATCATAAGAATAGGGCAACTGATCTCACTGGTCCCTCTACTGTACCATATCAGGAATTAGAAACTGGCACTTTAGGTGTTAAGGAGACCTTCCAAATAGTTCGTGAGAAGGGTTATGAGGCCCTTGGCATTCCCTCTCTTTTATTAGCCCCTCCTCTCATAGAAGGTACTCTAATCACTTATTTCTTACTTAGTAAAATTATAAGTCATGAGGTTATGAGTGCTTACTCCTCTTCTAGATCATCTGAAGATGAACTTATTGATTATGGAAGCACCCATTCCTATGATTGCAATAGTTATTATTCAAATTACATTGGTGTTATAGACATTAACCAAGATCACTCGCTTGACACTTGTAATTTCTTGTCAGCTTCGAGAGGTTATGATTGGTGATTAGGATGACACCATAATTTACTCCCCTTCTGCCACCAGCCCCACAACTTGTCATTTTTCCTATGGGCAAGCCCCTCCACAAGATCCTGTAAGTTTCTTAGAGCCTTTGTTTCTATTACCTTTTTCATTTGCATTTTTTAGATTCTTGCAATCTTTTACTAACTTCAACTCTTTTTTCCTTGTTCTTGATGAGGTTTTTACTGTAGGGATGAGTGTCCCCTCGAGGTGAGGGCCACCCTCTCATCTACTACTCCCCTAGTTCCTTGAGAACATTTCATTCCTGAGAGGAATTCCATGCTTGTCTCATCTCTAAGCCTTGCTCGAGAGGTTTATGCACAAAGCTCTAAGACTTTCATTTTTCTTATTTTCTAACTCTTTAACACTTTCTGAGGACCTTTTTCCTATGTTTATCTATTTTTCCACCTCGTTCCCCACTTCCACGAGGGGTTGTTCTGTATCTACCCGCTCAGTCCAGGTATTTATCAATATTTCCAAAACATTTCAAGTCTTGTTACATATCACTGTTTTAGATTTATTCTTGTATACTCATATATGTTTGTTTTCTTCTTTGATAGGTGACTGTATCCCCAACTGCTCCTGCTGATCTCACCAATGCAAATACTCGATTTTTTCCTAGTATCCAGTCATGACTTAGAGAGTTGCTACCACTTTAATATTGATTATCTTGATGCCTATGTGAGACACCTCATTGATCTCCCTTAGAAGAAGTTGGTGAGACCAATTGTCCAAGCACACCAGGGTCGAGCGGCGCCATGCGGAAGCTACCAGACATCACGAGAAGATCCAGCTGCTGGAGGCCAAGTTGGCGAAGGTCTTGGATAATGACTCTGAGGATGATGCTCACCTGTCTAGGTTTAAGGAGGAGTTTGTGCAAGAGGGTGGTCCTTCTTTTCATAATTTTCATTTTCGAGAAAACCTCATTTTTTATTTTATCTAGTTGAGACATTGTAAAAAGACTTCTCTTTTCTTTTTTTGTAACTTCAAGGATTGCTTAATTTCGAGAAGCTCATTTATGTTAATGAGAATGAGGATTTTCCTTCACTTGTTTATCTCTATTTCATTTTTTCATTGTCTATACTTAGACTTTTATCTGGTTGACGTGGACTAATATTGCTCCTTTTTTATGGGAGAACTTGTTGGTAATCTTGGAAAGTCATCTGTTATAACTTCCCCATAGTCAGTTGGGAGCTGGCTCTAAATTTCATTTAGAACTAAGAGGATAATTTAGAGGGGGTTAGTCTCCTCCTAATGTTTTTGAATAATCATTATATTTAAATAAATAACTCATTGAACAAAAGTAAGGGAATTATCTTACTTTTTTAAACTTGTTCTCAAGATAAAATAAAACTAACATTTCTTTACTTTGCCAATGAAGAAAAATTGTGTCTGAGCTGTTATAAGTGAAGGAACTTTGATCATTATACTTTATCATTTGGATGTACATATCCTCCTAAGTATAATGAATAAATCTCCGCATATTCAAGACGCTCTCATAAACCTCAAGAGTCAAAATGCATTCTGCCTACAAATTTTTTAAGTCTAGGCAAAATTATTAGGCAAGAAATTATGGGTGCATCCACTCTCATTGTTGGTGACTGAGCGGACAAGAAATATTAAAAATAAACATAAACTATTATTATTATAAAATAAATCTCATGTATGGATGATCAAAAGGAATTTTATTCATTCATTTCGCTAAGATAATATCTATCTTTATATTACAATAATTTCTTCTCAAAATTTCCTTTTACTGAAAGGACTAATGGTTCTAGAGATAATATTTAAAATCACAAAAAGTTTAGCATACCTCAAGCATAGTACATTTTTATCCACTTGCAGTTGATAGACTGGATGCATTCCATCTCTGGCTCTGAGATCTAACAATAACCTGACTTCCTCAGTCCTCACACCATAAAGGGTCCTTCCTAGTTTGGCTTGAAATTTGACACTGACATGCTCCCCAGGTGACAAGTAGATACCTGTAACACCAAATCTCCCACTTGGAACTCTTTAGGCTTAACCAAAATTTTTTAAGCCCTAGATAGTTGCTGGGTGTAGACTTTGAATTTTTCCTTGGCTTTGTCCCGGTTCTCATCTAGAGATTTTAATTTCACATGTCTAGGATTAGGTATGAGGTTATGGCTTAGAGCCACTCGGGCTGAAGGTACTGCTAACTCTACCGGTAGGACAACTTCTGTCTTATAAACCAGAAATAAAGGAGTAAACCCTGTTGTCTTTATTTTCGAAGTTCTATAATCCCATAAGACCATTGGTAACTTCTCATCCCATGCCCCTGGAAAGTCCTCTAGCATTTTCTTCAAGATATTGATCACTGACTTGTTCATGGCCTCTACTTGGCCATTCCCATGGGGGTGAAAGATGGTCGAACTATTGTGAATGATTTTGTACTTGTCCTCAAGGAGCCCCATTTTTTTACACACGAACTATTTCCCATTGTCTGTGAGAATAACCTTCAGGATGCCAAACATATTATGTATTCTTGGATATATTATATCACTGCTTGAGTAGTGACTCTCCTCAAAGGGATCGCTTCTGACCACTTAGTGTACAACTCTGGGGAAACAATGGGAAAAGCTTTTCCATGAGAAATTGGGCTAATCTTTCCCACCAGATCGAATGCCCAAGTGTAGAATGGGTAGGGGATACTAGACTTTACAAGCTCACTGAGGGGGCATGGACTATATTACCATGTACTTGGCACGCTCTACACTTCTTCACGAAGCTGACAGAATCAACATCCATTATTGATAAATAATACCCAGTGTCATCAATTGATTCTAAAATTTAGTGCCACCCATGTGGGAATGTTCATGATGTTCTTTTTGTACTTTCTCCACGTCTCCCCCTACCACACACCATAGTGCCTACTCATTATATCCTTTCTCGTAGAGCTCCCCCTCGACCAAGTAGAAATGGACATTCATTTTTTTCAAGCATATCTCATCCTCTCTCTCACGTAGCAATTCTCCATCTTTGAGGTATGCTATATAGGGCGTTCTCTAGTCCTCAAATGTTTTTACAAAGTTGGCTTCAACTGGTTGATCAAACTATGTCTGGAACTTTAAACAACCCTATTGCAGATGGAAACCCTCCGCTCTCATTGCGGGACAATAGTAACCTCCTCGCTGCAACCACCGATAAATGGATTCCCCATAATGCTACTCATGCATTGCTGCCAGTCTTTCTTTGGCTTCCTCTTATCCTATGCATCTCTTCAAAAATTTCCCCGCGCTTTTGAAATAAAGTGTCCCTTGGAGCAGGTGGAAGTTAACCAACTCAGACATCTTCATTTTACCTTCTCTTGTTTCTAGCTATTTCACTATTGAGCACCTCCAGTCTTCCAACTCCTCACTTGGGAACAATGACTTCACTATTGTTGGCACTGTTTCTCGTCGGACTATAATGGTGGTCTCATGCTCTTCCATCTCCAACTTTTGGGTTATCGTCACCAATGCATCCAGATGACTATTCATTATTCGTGCATGCCTTTCTATCCTCACTTTTAAAAATTTGCCAAGTACCCTATGAATACCTGACCCGTACGGGGAAAGGTTGGCATATTTGAGTGTCAACTCTCCGTTAATTTGCTTGGTGACTAAGTTAGAGTCCCCTCGTATGTTTAACACTCTAATGACTCTCCTCAGTTCCTCCAGTAGTCCAAGTATGAGATCCTCATACTCCGCCTCATTGTTAGAGTATTTGAAATCCAACTTAAAGGAAATAGTGACTTTTCCTTACCATTACAGAGGATGATGCCAACCCTGCCTGCATCTTATGCACAAGAGCTGTCAAATTCCATCTTTCATTCCTCTATCTCCTCTGCTAGACAAGATTGAAAATTTTCACCTGGAAATTCTTCACTAGGAGGCTCAAAGTTCTGACTTGGGAAGTTGGCTAATAAATCATCTACCACCTCTCTCTTGATAGCCTTCAGGACAGCACACTTCAAATCGTATTCAGACAATATCAAAAACCACCTTGCTACTTTACATACCAAGATGGTTCGTGCTAATGAATATTTCATAGGATCTCATTTGGTGAAAATATGCATAGTTAATGCAAGCAGGTAGTGTCTCATATTCTGTGCAACGAAAACTAAGGCAAAATAATGCCACTCTACCCAGGTGTATCTGGATTCAGTGCCTGAAAATACTCATGACAAATAGTGCATCAGCCACTCTATTCCTGCCTTCTGCTAGGTGAGAAAAGCTCCTAGAGACCGCTCAGTTGAAGTTAAATAAAGCATCAAGGGTGCACCTGCTTCCGGTGGCATCATTATCGAGGGGGAAGTCAATATCACCTTTATCCTCGACAACACCTTCTTTTGTTCCTCCCCCCAAATCCGCTTGGATTTTTCTTTCGTGAGAGGGGAAAAGGGGTGAGTGGCCTCCGTTAATGTCCATATGAACCTTCTTAAGTAGTAAACCTTCCCAAGAATATCTTTAGCTATCTTTGGCACTTCGATCGTGGCATCATTAGAATGGATTTTTGTTTCTCCGCGTTGACTTGCACTCCTTGCCTATTTACCACAAAGCCTAGAAATTTTCCAGAAGCTACTCCGAAAGCACATTTAGAGGGTTTCATCCTCATCGTGTACTTTTGGCACCTCTCGAAGACTCTCCTTAGATCTTGCATATGTTTTCTCTCCTTCCTGGATTTCATCACCAAGTCATCTGCATAGAATTTCAATATGTCATGAAACAAATCATGAAATATTGCTAGCATGTAATGCTGGTAGGTGGCACCTGCATTTTTCAATCCAAAGGTCATGATCGTAAAATGGAAATTTCCCAAAGGCATTCTGAAGGCTGTCTTTTCCCCATCTGTGGAATCCATTCAAATCTAGTTATAACACACATATCCATCCATGAAGCTATACATTTCGTGGCAATTCATGGCATCTACCAGGCTATCAATGCTCGATAACAGGAATTTGTCCTTTGGTGAAGCGCAATTTAGGTCTCTAAAATCTATGCAGACTTGTACTTGTATTATAACACCCCGTATTTCTGAGCGTGTAATATTTAATTAATTCGAGAAATTTTAACTTACTTGTGTATCATAATTTAATTGAATTAATTATGGTAATATTTATTTAAATATTAATCATAGAGTGAATGGTTAATATTTAGGAAAATTTAATTACTAAGTGAATGGTAATAATTTATTTACGTCATAACGTGTATTAGTGACAGACATTTATTTATCTTAGCCGGGAGTCAGTATAGACTAATTTGGGTGTGAGATAAGGATTTTTATAAATTAATTTGGATGTTGATTCTGAGTGCATGGTTGAGTCCGAATGGACCGAGATAGTCGAAAAAGTGTACTCGGGGGTAGTAAATGGGTCATGAGGCATTTTTAGGCATAACCGGGCTCACACAGGGCTATTTGGGTCACTTGGGCTTGGCCCAATAGGATAAAAACGGGATTAGTGTTTTAAGACCTAAATCTAAGTGTGGGAAACGGCAGAGAAACATAAACCTAAATCAATGAAATTAGGGAGAAAGTGAGTGGGAGCAGTTAGAGCCAATTTGGAGATCTTTTGGAGATAAAAACAAGGAACGGATTGGGTGTTCATTATCAAACTTGCCTCTACACCAACGGATCAGACCCAACGAACCCCAAAAGGCAAGTGGTTAACTTGCTGTGATGTTTATTTAAGATATCCAACTCACATTTTTGTGATGTGTAAATCAAAATTCGTTTTGGGAGTAAAACGGTACAAAAAAAGGGTTTTTGTATATTGAACACTCGAATGAAATTAATGGGAAACTAATTTGGGAATTAATTATGTTACATGGTTCTGAGATAATAATTTATTCAAACGTGAAAACCCAGTAGAAACTTATGAATGAATTTGGGATAAACAGATGAAATTGGGACTGAACTAGTAAAGACCCGGAAATATCCCCAAAATCGAAAACGTAGAGATTTGTGAAATTTAATTTGGTGTGATTGAGATGAACCATAAACGAGTTTGGAGGTTATAGGAATTCATTAATGGCAGAAACAGAAATTCGGAGAAGATGGGGACCTGTTCGATCGATCGATCGATGGCTGGGATCGATCGATCGATGGCTAGGAATTTTTGAAAGTTCGTCCTTGGGGGTTTTAGGTGGGATTTTCTTGTAGTTTAATTTCCACCAAGTATAATTAAGAGAGAAAATTTAATTAGGGACGTTAATATCCTCACAATTGTAGGGGCATATAATTGGGAGTGGTGGGGCAATTAAGTGTAACACTTACGTATGAATTTTGAGAATAAATTCTGAGAAATAAAATAACTGGGTGAAGAAGTTCGGGTATAGTAGTAGGGCGACACTACTCGCTTAAATTAATTATGGATGAAAAATAATTAATTCGGAGTCGGGGAATAGACTCGGGTATTATATTTATTTCGGACCACGAGAGCGAGTCCGAGTATATTGGTTGGGCGACACTAGTAATAATTTAACTAATTAATGTGCAAATTAATTAATAATCAGAGTTGGACCATAAAATCGAGATACTAAGTATAGGCTAGTGTTACGGACTCAGTACATGGTAAAGCCGGGATATTTTATATTTATATTTATATATATATATATATATATACGGTGTACGATAGCATATATATGGTGTGTGCATATAAGTGTGACACCCCGCCTAATTAATCCCGGGTGATTAGTCCTAAATCAAGTTAGAACAGGTTTCTCATTTGGTCCATTCTTAGCATCACTGTCGTTTTATTAAATTACTAACCACCTAAGTGAGAAAAATAGACTGGTGCCAATTTTTATCTTTCATTTATTAAACAAAAACCCATGCGGAAAATAAAACAATACAACAATCACAGATAACTGAAATAATCATCCACAAATAGAAATAATTAACCGAATAAACCATCGGTCCAAAAATAAATCCCGTAAGACAAGAATGAACTCCCAACAAGTCTAATACAAATAAGTGGAATGTGAGCGACATGCTCGAATAACTAATAATGAATTTATACATTAAGAATGAAAAATGAGGCGTCTATCAAAACCCCGCAACATCAACATATGCTGCAGCAACGAATCCCTGGAATTGAGTCAAGGCTGGCGTCCCTGTGGTTGGACACCTAAAAGGTTTTTAAAAGTTTTTATAGCAAGGGTTAGTACCCAAAACATTTGAAAAACATTTAACAAATGATTAACTTGCAGTAATAATAAATATGCATGCTCTTCATATTTTAGTTAGTGTCGCACTCTCTTGAAAACTTCCTTACCCCTCCTCTAATGTGCACCACTAACGCTTTAATTATCACCTAGTTATCTATCTCATGACTAGATAATTAGTAAAGTCTCCTTGTACCCCCCTCCCCCTACTCTAATTTGAGTATAATGTGATTATGATTTTTAAGTTATTAGTAACATCAACTTAATTAATCATTTCCCTTTTTGATTCATATAACTTCTCCACTCGCTATACATATACAACTCATGCTTGTATTTATTTAGCCCGTATATAATAATCACCTAATTATGTACTTAGAAATATTGCAGCATTCACACACACATACTGGAATACATAAAACACTAACATCCACCCGAGTAAAAATACTCACCGGACATAATTTCTCCAAAGTGCTAGTACACTAGGTATATTCACATACCCTAGTTATCCAAGTTAGAATCTCTCACTAACTTGGTTTAGTATACGATTGGAGGCGGTCATATTCCTTCCCGGAAAGTGAGATGCCCCTCACCCCCTGTAACGGACTCTATGACCTGGGAATCTACTCGCCCTACTCCTCAAGCTAGGGGATTCGTCCACTGCGCGTAACCTCCCCCTATAGCACTAGAGTATAATAATATCTAACCACTGATATTAAGGCATACACTATATATATATATACTATCACACACCGTATATATATATATATATATATATATATATATATATATATATATACATATACATATATAAAAATGTTCCAGCTACACCGTGTACTAAACCCGTGACACAAGCATATTCCATTTTTATTATGAGGTTGTTACCCAACTCTAATTATTAATTAATTTACACATTAATAATTCAATTACTTTTGATGTTGCCCTCACCGTTTAATTGGACTCAATCTCATAGCCCGAATTAACCTCACCCGAGTCTAAATCCCGACTCCAAATTACTTAGTCCATTACTAAATGAATTAATTTACTTCGATGTCGCTCAACCAATTTCGACGTGTCACCCAAATTTCTACTCCCATCTTCTAATTAATTTCCCCACAATTAATCAGATTTAAATCATGCATTAATTTTTCTCAATAATTAATCACATAACAACTTTTATATAAATCTCTTTCTATATAAACAAAACTGGGCGAATTGTCAGTTTCTGCCGACCATCGATCGATCGACTTCATGGCGTCGATCGATCGATCGATCAGGTACTCGTCTTCTTCGCGAAGACAGCCAGCCATGGACGAAAATTTCCAAGCCCTAATTTCCTTCTACACTAAAACTAAATCCCTTTTAGCATTTGTACATATTAGGAAACTCATTAGGGATCTCCAGAACAGTCATCAACATTATTAATTCATCCATTAACTCAAATTTCTAAATTTGGGGAAAGTTTCATCATTAACCCTAAGCCCATTTATACCCCAAATCTCATCATCAAATTTGTTTCCAAATATTCAGATATCATTCTACCAGATATGCATTAACTCACAATTATCAGATTTTACAAGAATCACCACCCAATTTCGTAAATCAGAATTGTTGTTTTCAAAATCCCATGTTCATACCATTAACACCCAAAAACGAATTTCTACTTATTCACTACACATGAATATGAATTGAAAACAGGTTTAATGCTATTGCAAGTTATCCACTTGCCTTAAGGTTCGTAGAGTCTGAATTGGAGCTAAATCCCAAGGTTGAAGATGACCTTTGTTGGCTCTCTTTTGGTCCCCAATTGGCTTTGGCTGCTGTTAGGGTTTCCTAACCCTTAATTTGCTTTTTATAATTAAGTTCAGCCACCCCTTATTTCTTTTTATTAAGTTAATTAATCCATTCCCGTTTTTTGATTAATGGGCCAAGCCCAAGTGACCAAAATGTCCCCGAGTGGGCCCGACTATGTCTAAAAATGTCCCGTGACCCGTTTACTACCCCTGGGTACACTTTTCCGACTATCTCGGCCCATCCGGACTCAACTGTACACTCAGAATTTGCATCCGAATTAATTTATAGAAATACTTATCCCTCACCCAATATAGTCTATACCGACTTCCGGATGTGATAAGTACATATCTCGTCATTAATACTCGAAACGACGAAATTACATTATTACTATACTCTCAGTAAATAATTTTCCCTAAATATTAACCATTCAATCCCAGATTAATATTTATATATTATTCTATCATAATTAATTCACTAAATTACAACACACTAGTAATTTAGAATTTTCGAATTAATTAAATTTTAAATGTACCAAAAATACGGGGTGTTACATACTCCCGCCCTTATAAAGGAATTTCATCCCCGAAATTAGATTGTACCTGCGTTGAAAAGCTCTGGATATTGTTCCCGCATATCCTCCTCTCGCTCCCAGGTAAACTCGTCAACATTGTGATGACCCCACTGTACTCTAACCAATGGAACAACCTTGGATCGTAATTTCCGCTCACTATGATCCAAAATAGCTACCGGACTTTCCTCATACGAGATGTCTGGCTGTAAGTCGATCTCCTCGAGTGGAATGTGCCAAACAAACGGGTGAACGACAAGGTCTCCCGTACAGTGCCTCAAACGGTGCCATGCCAATCGTGAATTGGTAAGAGTTGTTATACGCAAACTCTACCAAAGGAAGATATTTCTCCCATCCTCCCCCGAAGTCCAAAATGCACATTCTGAGCATGTCTTCCAGAATCTGGTTAACTCTCTCAGTCTGTCCGTCCGTCTGTGGGTGATACGTTGTACTCAAGCGCAACTCCGTGTCCATTGCCTCCTGAAAACTCTGCCAAAAGTGGGCGACAAAGATTTTGTCTTGGTCGGATACAATATTTATCGGCACTCCATGCAGCTTAACAATCTCTGCTATGAATAGCTGCGCATAACGCATCGTCTCGAAGTCTGTGCGTACCGGCAAAAAGTGGGCCACCTTAGTCAACCGATCCACAATAACCCATATGGAGTCGTGACCCCTCTGCGATACAGGTAACCCTGTGATGAAGTCCATGGAGATGCTCTCCCACTTCCACACGGGAATTTCTAACGGTTGTAGCATCCCTGATGGTCTCTGGTGGTCAACTTTCACAAGCTGACACGTGGCACACTTCGAAACAAACTCCGCTATGTCCCGTTTCATCCCTGCCCACCAATACTGCCTCCTCATATCTTAGTACATTTTATCCCCACCGAGGTGTACCGCAAATTTCGAACTATGGGATTCTGTCATAACGGCGTGCTTCAATTCCTCATCCTGTGGCACCATTAACCTCCCATTAAAGCGTAGGCCTCCTTCTGAGCTAATCGAGTAACCCTCCGCTCCCTCATCTAACAACTGGCCCACCCTATCCCGAAAATTTTGATCCTCCTCCTGAGCCTTCACAACCCGCATAATGATCTCGGGTGTGATGGACAAAGCCGACATGCAAGCCTTGGCTGCGTCGTCCTCATATTGAAGCTCTCTCCACTTCGCTTTCCATACCTCCGATATTTCCCCAGTCGGTCTTCGGCTCAATGCGTCTGCTACTACATTGGCCTTACCAGGATGATACTGAATATCAAATTGGTAGTCCTTCACGAATTCTAGCCACCGCCTCTGCCTCATATTCAGATCCTTCTGTGTGAAGAGATACTGAAGGGACTTGTGATCCGTGAATAAAGTAAACTGCTCTCCTAGAAGATAATGCCTCCATATCCTCAAAGCAAAAACGACCACTGCAAACTCTAGGTCGTGAGTGGGGTAATTCCTCTCGTGAGGCTTTAGCTTCCTCGAAGCATAAGCTATAGCCCTTTCCTCCTGCTGGAGCACACCCCCAAGACCCCGTAAGGATGCGTCTGTGTAAACCCGATACTCTAGCCCTCCCTTTGGCAATGCCAGCATGGGTGCAGATGTCAATTTGTCCTTTAGCTCGTCGAACGCCAATTGACAAATATCATCCCGCTTGAAAGGTACCCCTTTCCGAGTCAGATTCGTCAAAGGTCCTGCAATTTTGGAGAATCCCTGAATGAATCGCCTGTAGTAACCGACCAAACCCAGAAAACTGCGCACCTCGGTCAGTGTCGTGGGCTGTCCCCACTCCCTCACCGCTGACACCTTATCCGGATCCACTGCAATACCCTGATCTGACACGACGTGACCAAGGAACTGTACCTCCCGTAGACAGAATCCACACTTCCCGAATTTGGCATAGAGCTGATGATCCCTCAATGTTTGTAAAAACATGCGCAGATGCTCTACGTGCTCCTCCTCGGTACGCGAGTAGATTAGGATGTCATCAATGAACACGATGACAAACTGATCTAGGTGCTCCCTGAAAACCCTGTTTATGAGGTCCATGAACACTGCTAGTGCATTGGTGAGCCCGAAGGGCATCACCCTGAACTCATACGATCCATACCGCGACAAGAAAGCGGTCTTAGGAACATCCTCCTCTCGGATACGCAGTTGATGATACCCTGACCTCAAGTCGACTTTGGAGAAGTAAGACGCCCCTCTCAATTGGTCAAATAAATCATCAATCCGAGGCAACGGATACTTATTCCGTATCGTCACCTTGTTCAGCTCCCTATAATCCACGCACAAGCGGAGTGAACCATCTCGCTTCTTCACAAACAACACCGGCGCACCCCACGGCGATGTACTCCGCCGAATAAAACCCTGACCCAGTAGTTGCTGAATCTGCTCCCTCAATTCACGCATCTCTGAAGGGGCCATACGGTGAGGTGCCCGAGCAATCGGCCTCATCCCTGATGCTAAATCGATAACAAATTCGATTTCTCTACTGGGTGGTAACCCTGGTATCTCCTAGAATACATCCTCAAAGTTCCTCACTACGGGAATAGAGTCTAAAGGGACTACCACCGTTTGTGAGGTTTCCTCCTCAATGTAATATAAGTGAGTGCGCGACCCTCCCTCAGGAAGCGGCATTGCTATCAGGAACATCTCCTGTCCCGGAATGGAGAACACGATTGTCCTCTCATAACCATCCACCGTAGCCCGGTAACCTGCCAACCAATCCATGCCCAAGATGACATCATACCCCTCCATATCTAACACTAAGAGGTCTGCTGCTAAAACTAAGCCTTCCAATCAAAATGTCCACTCCCCGACAAATCGAGCGAATCAAAGCCCCGCTGCCTACTGGCGACTCTACGCTCATACGGAGGCTACCCGCTGCCTCTAATAACCCAGCCCGTTTAGCAAAATTAGATTTAATGAATGAATGCTCCCATGTTAAAATTATGCTACATACATGACCATGAATGAAAAACATACCCTCAACTGCTGGCGGCGCCTGCTGTGCCGGAGGATTGGGAACATTCCAGACATTATACACACGCCCGTAGTGTATCTGCCACTGATGCTTTGGGGCGAGTGGAGTTGGTGCGACCGGTGGTATCTGCCCCTGTTGCCCCTGATGGGTACCCTGCTGACGGCTTCTGCCCCTCTGCGGGCACTCCCTCTTGAAGTGTCCTGTCTGGCGACAGACAAAATAGAGCTTCTGCACGTTTCCCTGTCGTTGGCCCTGACGTGGCTGGCCCTGCTGGCCTCCCCGATTGTTCCCTTGGTCCTGACGGCCTTGAGGAACCTGCTGCTGCTGTTTAGGGTCTGGCTGCCCCTGCCTGGACCCCTGTCCTCCCTGTTGGAACCCACCAGGCTTAAATCTCTTTGCCTGATTCCCTTGCTGAATGAATTGTGGCTGAGTACTAATAGTGTAACCACCCGTAACCGCCTTGCCCTGCTGGCTCGATTCACCTGCTCTCTTATTCCCCTTCGTATGGGCACGATGATCCCGACAAAGTACGAGGGCGGCATTAACGACATCTGCATAAGTCATTAACGTCGAATTCCCAATCAAATGCTGCCTGATCCTCCAGGCTAAGCCATTCATGAACCTTGACCTCTTTCACTCCTCATTGCTCACCTCATTTGGTACAAAGCTTGCCAAACGGGTGAACTCTTGCTCATAATCTGTCACTGACCGGTCACCCTGTATTAACTCACTGAACTTCCTTCGCATCTCCGCCTCTACCGCTGGTGGAACGTGGTTACGGTCGAACCGCACCCCGGATTCGGGTACCGCCATGAAATCTCGCTCTTCAGTGGTGGTCACTGACTCCCACCATTGTAGGGCTGCCTCCGACAGACGAAAGGAAGCAAGCTTCTGCCTCTGCACATCGGCACACTCCAGCATGCGCAGATGGAGCTGAATATTCTTCTTGTAGTCACAAGCCTCCACCACATCGATGCTCCCCTGAAACTCAGGTGGGTGACCCTTCTGAAAGGTCTCCCTAACTCGCTGCCAAGACGGTGGCCCCACTGGAGTCTGAACTGCTGGAGCCATTGGAGGCGGTGCCTGGGGCTGTGGAAAATGAGCTGCCATAGCTTGCATCGCTGTCTCGACTGCCTGGGCCACTATCACTGCCACTTGAGTAGTAGAAATCAACTCGGGTGGGGGTGGTGGTGGCGGTATCTGTGGCTCCTGGTGAGCCTCCCTCACCTTATCCCTAGCCTCAGCCCTTTCCGCACTCTGTCTCTTCGGTGACATCTGATATAGATTGAATTGTATAAGTACACAATTTATACAAAACTAATAGCAGAAATACGATCTCTCACAAGCGGAAGATATAATCAACAGTCCTAATAATAGGGCTCTATAACAACCGAACGCTATGCTGAAACGTAGAAAGCCGTACAGATCCTAAGGACACTAGAACCTGATGCTCTGATACCATCTGTGACACCCCACCTAATTAATCCCGGGGGATCAGTCCTAAATCAAGTTAGAACAGGTTTCTCATTTGGTCCATTCTTAGCATCACTGTCGTTTTATTAAATTACTAACCACCTAAGTGAGAAAAATAGACTGGTGCCAATTTTTATCTTTCATTGATTAAACAAAAACCCATGCGGAAAATAAAACAATACAACAATCACAGATAACTAAAATAATCATCCACAAATAGAAATAATTAACCAAATAAACCATCGGTCCAAAAATAAATCCCGTAAGACAAGAATGAACTCCCAACAAGTCTAATACAAATAAGTGTAATGTGAGCGACATGCTCGAATAACTAATAATGAATTTCTACATTAAGAATGAAAAATGAGGCGTCTATCAAAATCCCGCAACATCCACATATGCTGCAGCAACGAATCCCTGGAATTGAGTCAAGGCTGGCGTCCCTGTGGTTGGACACCTAAAAGGTTTTTAAAAGTTTTTATAGCAAGGGTTAGTACCCAAAACATTTGAAAAACATTTAACAAATGATTAACTTGCAGTAATAATAAATATGCATGCTCTTCATATTTTAGTTAGTGTCGCACTCTCTTGAGAACTTCCTTACCCCTCCTCTAATGTGCACCACTAACGCTTTAATTATCACCTAGTTATCTATCTCATGACTAGATAATTAGTAAAGTCTCCTTGTACCCCCCCCCCTACTCTAATTTGAGTATAATGTGATTATGATTTTTAAGTTATTAGTAACATCAACTTAATTAATCATTTCCCTTTTTGATTCATATAACTTCTCCACTCGCTATACATATACAACAACTCATGCTTGTATTTATTTAGCCCGTATATAATAATCACCTAATTATATACTTAGAAATATTGCAGCATTCACACACACATACTGGAATACATAAAACACTAACATCCACCCGAGTAAAAATACTCACCGGACATAATTTCTCCAAAGTGCTAGTACACTAGGTATATTCACATACCCTAGTTATCCAAGTTAGAATCTCTCACTAACTTGGTTTAGTATACGATTGGAGGCGGTCATATTCCTTCCCGGAAAGTGAGATGCCCCTCACCCCCTGTAACGGACGCTATGACCTGGGAATCTACTCGCCCTACTCCTCAAGCTAGGGGATTCATCCACTGCGCGTAACCTCCCCCTATAGCACTAGAGTATAATAATATCTAACCACTGATATTAAGGCATACACTATATATATATACTATCACACACCGTATATATATATATATATATATATATATATAAATGTTCCAGCTACACCGTGTACTAAACCCGTGACACAAGCCTATTCCATTTTTATTATGAGGTTGTTACCCAACTCTAATTATTAATTAATTTACACATTAATAATTCAATTACTTTTGATGTTGCCCTCACCGTTTAATTGGACTCAATCTCATAGCCCGAATTAACCTCACCCGAGTCTAAATCCCGACTCCAAATTACTTAGTCCATTACTAAATGAATTAATTTACTTCGATGTCGCTCAACCAATTTCGACGTGTCACCCAAATTTCTACTCCCATCTTCTAATTAATTTCCCCACAATTAATCAGATTTAAATCGTGCATTAATTTTTCTCAATAATTAATCACATAACAACTTTTATATAAATCTCTTTCTATATAAACAAAACTGGGCGAATTGTCAGTTTCTGCCGACCATCGATCGATCGACTTCATGGCGTCGATCGATCGATCGATCAGGTACTCGTCTTCTTCGCGAAGACAGCCAGCCATGGACGAAAATTTCCAAGCCCTAATTTCCTTCTACACTAAAACTAAATCCCTTTTAGCATTTGTACATATTAGGAAACTCATTAGGGATCTCCAGAACAGTCATCAACATTATTAATTCATCCATTAACTCAAATTTCTAAATTTGGGGAAAGTTTCATCATTAACCCTAAGCCCATTTATACCCCAAATCTCATCATCAAATTTGTTTCCAAATATTCAGATATCATTCTACCAGATATGCATTAACTCACAATTATCAGATTTTACAAGAATCACCACCCAATTTCGTAAATCAGAATTGTTGTTTTCAAAATCCCATGTTCATACCATTAACACCCAAAAACGAATTTCTACTTATTCACTACACATGAATATGAATTGAAAACAGGTTTAATGCTATTGCAAGTTATCCACTTGCCTTAAGGTTCGTAGAGTCTGAATTGGAGCTAAATCCCAAGGTTGAAGATGACCTTTGTTGGCTCTCTTTTGGTCCCCAATTGGCTTTGGCTGCTGTTAGGGTTTCCTAACCCTTAATTTGCTTTTTCTAATTAAGTTCAGCCACCCCTTATTTCTTTTTATTAAGTTAATTAATCCATTCCCGTTTTTTGACTAATGGGCCAAGCCCAAGTGACCAAAATGTCCCCGAGTGGGCCCGACTATGTCTAAAAACGTCCCGTGACCCGTTTACTACCCCTGGGTACACTTTTCCGACTATCTCTGCCCATCCGGACTCAACTGTACACTCAGAATTTGCATCCGAATTAATTTATAGAAATACTTATCCCCCACCCAATATAGTCTATACCGACTTCCGGATGTGATAAGTACATATCTCGTCATTAATACTCGAAACGACGAAATTACATTATTACTATACTCTCAGTAAATAATTTTCCCTAAATATTAACCATTCAATCCCAGATTAATATTTATATATTATTCTATCATAATTAATTCACTAAATTACAACACACTAGTAATTTAGAATTTCCGAATTAATTAAATTTTAAATGTACCAAAAATACGGGGTGTTACAATAAGTATCCGTGATTTGATATTATTAATATACATATACTCTAGTGCTATCAAGGGAGGTTGCGCTTAGTGGGTGAATCCCCTAGCTTGATGAGTAGGGCGAGTATATCCCCAGGTCATAGCGTCCGTTATATGAGTGAGGGGCTTATCTCACTTTCAGGGAAGCAATATGGCCACCTCCATTATGTTTATATTTTTGACCAAGTTAGTGAGCGATTCTAACTTGGGGTAACTAGGTTATGCGAGTACACCTAGTGTGATAGCACTTCAGAGAATACATCCGGTGATTTATTACTCGGGAGGATGGGTTATATTTATATTCAACATATGTGTGAATGTTGTAATATGGTTTTACGTATATAATGGGATAAATAGTTATATACGGGTCATTAAATACATGTAGTGAATTGTATTAATTATATATGGGTTGCATTCACGTTTAAACATGTGTGATTGTTGTAAGATAATTGTACGTACATAATGGGATGAATAATTATATACGGTAAGTTTAAATACATGGAGAAAAATTGTATTATTTATATAACTATTTAATGTTATATGGCTTTCAAGGAAAGATGATTAACTAATTTAAGGTGGTAAATAACTTATAAATCATGCAATGAAAATACTCGGGATTGAGTAGGGAGTTTGGCAAGAGTTATATCAAGTATCTAGTTTCGGGGTAGAGGACTAGGTGGGATATGAAGAAGGCGTTAGGTGTGCACATTAGTTGAGGGTGAGTATGTCCTCAAGGGAGTGCGACACTAACTAAAATATGAAGCACATTCATGCATATTTTATTACTGCAAGTTAATCATTTGCTAAATATTTTCAAAATGTTTTGGGTTCTAATCTTTGATATAAATTATTTTCAAAACCTTTTAGGTGTCCAGCCACAGGGACGCCAGGCTTGATTCATTCCAGGGATTCACTGCTGCAGCATATGTGGTTGTTGCAGGATTTGGATAGCCGCCTCTATTCCTTCTATTCCTACTATAGGGATTTGCTATCAGATATTCGAGCAGGTTGCTATGACACCCCGCCTAATAAAATACCTGGCGATCACTTCTATATCAAATTAAAACAGGAGTTGCATATGGATCATTCTCAGCATCACCATCGAAAATCAATTTAATTACTAATAACCTATTAGGCTGGCGTCAAAATTTTACTTAACTAATTTTTTAAACAACTAAACAATATAAACATCCACACAGTTTATATAAAATGAAACTGGAAAGAGATAAAATAACCGAACATTCGGTTCAGACATAATACAACCAAATCGAATGTCGCACTAAAAGGTTATGAAAGAATAAATAAATACAAGTGGGCTTTTGGTCCGAGAGTAACTAAAATGCTTCCTGTCTAGATCGCAAGAATAGAAGCGTCTAAATCAAACCTGCATGCATCCATAGCTGCTGCAATAGACGTCTGACTCGAAGGGATCATCATCCAGGCATCCCTGTGTCTGGACACCTATATATATATATATATATATATATATATATATATATATATATATATATAATATAGCAAGAGAGGAAAAATATAGAAACGGGTCAGAGCCCGAGTTGTGAAAATATTTTGCAAGTGCATAAATGCTTTATTTAGAAAAATATGTTTTATCTCATGTTTAAATTGGCATCGCACTCCCATGAGATACCCTCACCTCTCTTGTAATAGTGCACATCTAGAGCATCCCTCTAAACATACTAGTCAAACCATATTGCCTAACTAATCGATCACCCCAAGATATAGAAATCCTAAACAACCCAAATACTAAGGGCTCAACTTCTCCCTAATCTCAATGCTATGAAATATTTGTGCGTGGAGTGTCTCGCAAAGCAAAATCCAAACAGGGAACCCCACCGATACACTACTACTTGGCAAGGTTGATCGTCGAGATCCATTAGACCCTCAGTACACGAAAGATATATATATATATATATATATATATATACACCATATAAGAAATCCCAATATTAGAGCACTAAGGGTTAAACTTCGCCCCAGTCTCAACACTAAGCCATGTTCGTGCGTGGGGTGTCTCGCAAAGTGAAATCCAAACAAGAACCCCCCGATACACTACTACTTGGCAAGGTCAATCGTCGAGATCCATTATACCCTCAGTACTCAATTTATACATATATACTCATATAATTATATCCATTTTCATACTCATCTTTTATTTTTCATACTCAATTTTATATACGTATCATGTTACACTTCCGGATATATCTCCCGGAATGAGAATTCATTCTTTTTCATTTCCTTTTCATTTTATCTCTTTACTCTCACAGAGATATAATATCTTTTTCTCATACACAAGTAATGTACTATCACACAAGTACAATAACCATCCCAGCGAGCTATAACTCGAGGATACGATCTCTCAATGCTATCATCTTCCAGAGCATCACTCACATACAATCCTGGGGACCAGTGGTCGGACTCAATATCACCGACATCACGGCCAACACACGCACACAACGGCTGGGAAGCGGTCATAGTTCATCCCCGATAATGAGACGAAACATACCCACCACGTCTCACCCCTAATAAAAATCACACAATATCACCATGGACACTATGACCTGCGGAATATCCACACCCAGCTCCTCGAGCCAAGATGCTCACCCTCATCGCGCAACTTCTCAATGATAGCATTAGAGGGGGTATGCTTCACATATATATATATATATACTTTACTCACATAGTATATATATATATATATATATATAATCCACATAGTTCCTTAAACAAATATAAATGTCCATAATTGCCAATCACACATAGCGATGACCAATAATCCCAAAGATTTTCATAATTAATAAAATTCGATTATTCGCACACTCACGATACTAAACCCAAAAGTATCCCCTCGCTTGATAAATAATGTGTACCTTCTTCACACTTAAGGATTTATACAATTTCTCCAACTATACCCATTCACACTAAGTAAATACCCATTTTTCCAAATTCATCTTAATAGTCTCGCGGGAGGTACTCAACCACAATTGTTATGTTTATGTTTTCTACGCGCATAATTATATCTATACACGCTTGCCGAATGATTTTCTCGAATGCCTCTTGCCTCAAAACATTAATAAAATCCCTATCCCGGATCGTACTCTATATTAGTCAGAGGTTTTCCTATACTTAAATCCTCTTCTATGAGTCCTAACATCCCATTTAGAAACTCCTATAAAAATCTCCAAAACCATAATTTAAGTCTCCCTAAACTTAAAAGGAGAAAACCTCAAAATCTTCCAGGACCGAATCGATTCAGCCTGTCCGAATCGATTCGCCGGCCACCGAATCGATTCGGCCTGTCCGAATCGATTCTGAATGGTTCAACTTTCAAACGGTCTCTTACTGAATCGATTCGGCCTGTCCGAATCGATTTCGCTGGTCCGAAACCCCCAAATCTTCTTAGGTTTTATGTATATCCCAAAAACCCAAAACTCAATTCAATCTCCATTTAAATTATAACTCGGATTTATTTCAACGAACCCAAAGTTTTCATATCTCCTAAAGTACTTTAGAGGTCCTAACACTCTCTTTCACAACCCCTAATATTTATCTCCAATTTATTCTAGCCTTAATTTCTAAATAACTATTTCGATCGCGGACAGCTTTTCGTAGAAAAATCACTATAAATCCAAAAAAATTAGAAAAATGCGCGGTCGGCGTCCACGCGACCATATCGAAAAGATCTACAAATTTTATTTTTTGACCAAGAGCCTAATCGATTCGCCCTAGCCGATTCGATTCGGATAAGATGCAAGTCACTATTCACCTTCTTCTCCAAAAATCCAAACCTCCATTATTCTCCATTTTTGTTGTTTCTAAACTCATCCAACAACTCAATAAACATGTAATCTATGTTTTACAACTAACACATCAATTAATTTGGGGTATTAAACCATTTCTCTTAGATTTAAACCCTAAAACCATAAAAACCCCAACTTATCATTTTAACCCATTTCAATCCATGTCTTCACTCCATTTACATGGATTTAACACTAGAAATCATTAAGAGTTTACATTACATCAATATGTAAACTCATATTCAAATTTTACCAAATTTATTTTAAGGGTTCTAACCCAAAATCATATAGTTTACCAACTATAATATGAAATAGATGCACAAAATGAAATAAAGCAAGTATACACTTGCCTGGAGGATGAAATCCGACGACCTCGAGTCGAATACGGCGGAGTTTGGATGAAATCCCCCATTTCTCTTTTCTTTTCTCCTCTTCCCTCTTTCTCTCTTTCTTTTCTTTCTTTCTCTTTCTCTCTCTCTCTCTCTCTCTCTCTCTCTCGTGACTTATAAGAGAGAAAATAAGGGTTTATCCCTTATTACCCCAAAAATGACTCGTTTACTCAATTGCGAGTCCCTATTAATCCAAAAATTCCCAAAACTCAATTTAGACACCCGGATACTCAATTCTGACTATCTCGACCATTTCGAGACTCACCGTGCACTCGAAATCTCCATCCGACGCACTGGACCGCAACTCACTAATTTAACCCATGCAACTTAATACGGTATTCCCATTAAAATATTATCCTATGTCGCTTTACCCAACTGCGACATATAATTAAAATACTCCGACTTATTTACTTTACCCCAAAAGTAAATATAAACCCATCGAAAATCATTTAATCCTTGAAAACTCCAAAAATTACTATTCACAATAATTCTTAAATTCCCAAATTACTCTCAATTATTGAATTTAAATTCCCCATAAAAGTGCGGGGTATTACATACTTCCCCCCTTACAACGGAATTTTGTCCTCGAAATTCAGATATAACCAATAACTCATAACCGTGCTCAATAAGCACTCTGCCTAAGTAATCCATCACCCCAAGCTATAGAAATCCTAAACAACCCAATTACTAAGGGCTCAACTTCTCCCTAATCTCAACGTTATGCCATATTCGTGCGTGGGGTGTCTCGCAAATTGAAATCCAAATAAGGAACCCCACCGATACGCTGGCCACCAAATTAATTCGACCTGTTCGAATCGACTCGAAATGGTTCTACTTTCAAATTGTCTCTTACCGAATCGATTCGACTGGTCCGAAATCCCCAAATCTGCTTAGGTTTTATGTATATCCTAAAAACCCAAAACTCAATGCAATCTCCATTTAAATTATAACTCAGATTTATTTCAACGAACCCAAAGTTTTCATATGTCCTCAAGTCCTTTAGAGGTCCTAACACTCTCTTTCACAACCCCTATTATTTATCTCCAATTTATTCTAGCCTTAATTTCTAAATAACTATTTCGATCGCGGACAACTTTTCGTAGAAAAATCACCATAAATCCAAAAAAAAATTAGAAAAATAGGCGGTCGGCGTCCACGCGACCATATCGAAAAGATCTACAAATTTCATTTTTTGACCAAGAGCCTAATCGATTCGCCCTGGCCGATTCGATTCGGATAAGATGCAAGTCACTATTCACCTTCTTCTCCAAAAATCGAAACCTCCACTATTCTCCATTTTTGTTGTTTCTAAACTCATCCACCAACTCAATAAACATCTAATCTATGTTTTACAACTAATACATCAATTAATTTGGGGTATTAAACCATTTCTCTTAGATTTAAACCCTAAAATCATAAAAACCCCAACTTATCATTTTAACTCATTTCAATCCATTTCTTCACTCCATTTACATGGATTTAACACTAGAAATCATTAAGAGTTTACATTACATCAATATGTAAACTCATATTCAAATTTTACCAAATTTATTTAAAGGGTTCTAACCCAAAATCATATAGTTTACCACCTACAATGTGAAATAAATGAACAAAATAAAATAAAACAAGTATATAGATGTCTGGAGGATGAAATCCGACGACCTAGAGTCGAATCCGACAGAGTTTGGATGAAATGCCTCATTTCTCTCTTCTTTTCTCCTCTTCCCTCTTTCTATCTCTCTTTTCTTTCTTTTCTTTCTTTCTCTTTCTATCTCTCGTGACTTATAAGAGAGAAAATAAGGGTTTATCCCTTATTACCCCAAAAATGACTCGTTTACTCAATTGTGAGTCCCTATTAATCCAAAAATTCCCGAAACTCAATTTTGGCACCCGAACACTCAATTATGACTATCTCGGCCATTCCGAGACTCACTGCACACTCGAAATCTCCATCCGAGGCACTTAATCGCAACTCACTAATTTAACCCACGTAACTTAATGTGGTATTTCCATTAAAATATTATCCTCTGTCGCTTTACCCAGCTGCGACATATAATTAAAATACTCTGACTTATTTACTTTACCCCAAAAGTAATTATAACACCCAACGAAAATCATTTAATCCTTGAAAACTCCAAAAATTACTGTTCACGATAATTCTTAAATTCCCAAATTACTCTCAATTATTGAATTTAAATTTCCCATAAAAATGCGGGGTATTACAGTTGCTAACGGTTTTATTTAGTATTTACTTTAGGTACCTTGAGATTTATTGTTATCTGTCTTTACTTTCGTGTTTGATTTTAGCCGATTGTTTATTCGGCCAGATTCTTATGTATATGTGATGGTTGTGTTCATTTAGCTTGTGATTGTTAATTATTTATTTCTACACGAGTATTTTAGTGAGTTAATGAAAGATAAAACTTGGCACCAGTCTAATTTCACTTAGGTGGTTAGTAATTAAAAATTTTTGACAGTGATGCTAAGACTGAACCAACTGAGAAACCTGATCTAATTTAATTTAGGACTGATCACCAGGGGTTTAATTAGGCGGGGTGTCACAGATGGTATGAGAGCATCAGGTTCTAGTGTCCTTAGGATCTGTGCAGCTTTTCACGCTTCATCTCAGCGTTCTTTGATGTAGAGCTGATTGGGCATAAATATTGTATATTTATCCCCCTAATTTCAGTACTTTTATGAACCCGAGTGATGTAACATATATGGATTTGATTCACATTTATGCTACTAACCTTCGTGGCGAGTATTTCGTGTTTTGTGCTTCTCCTATTGGTTTTACAGGTTAATTATGCAAGCAGTGCAAAGGAGGAAGCAAGACAATACTAGAAAAGCTAAGAAGGCTAGTTCAAGGGAAAATTGGTAATTTTGCAACCAGATACGGAAGGAGAAGTCAACTTTAAAGTTGAAGATCTCGGAACAACGAGAACACTGGAAGAAACGGCATCCAAATGCGATCTACGGTGAAAGAGTTATGATCCCTTGAAGTTGCGGAAAAATCATAGAAGAAAGGCTAGGAAGGCAAGTTCAAGGGCATTTTCGTAATTCTTCTGCCCAATTACTGAGGTGGGGCCTTCTGGAAAGTTAAAGATCTTGTAACAATGAGAATACTGGAAAAAACGACACCCAAATCCGAGCTACGGTGAAGGAGTTATGATCATTTGAAGTTGAGAGGCCCAAAAACCAGCAACTTCACCCGAACCGGTACACCCAGAACCCGAACCGGTTCGCCCATTAGTCACGCTCAGAATCCGTTACAAAATTAGTCACGCTTTCTAAGTGTGACAAATTGGCAGATACGGGATTTTTATTTTGTGCTTATCTTTTAGCCAAAAGAGTTTTATGTTTTGGGGACTCTTCTAAACGACCTCTAGCCTATATATTTAGTCATTAGGACTCTTTTTATTAAGATTTCATTTATGTAAAAGCTCCATAACAAGTAGGAACATCTAGGAGAAGAATTTACATGCTTTGCACCATTAATTCAAGAGCTTTTTCGGTTTTTCTTCAATCTTTGATTTCTTCTTGCATGTTCTTGTTCTTCAGTCGTGGTAATTTTTATTTCCAGCACTTTTATTATTATTTACGATGTTAGGCTAGGTTTTTAAAGGTTGGGATACATGAACCCAACCTGATGTGTTAATTGCATGTGTATAATATTAGTCCTCTGAATTTAATGATTGATTATGACCGTATTGCGTAGTTACACAATAATTGTAGATCTTTATATCTCATTTGCCTCTAGGTACTCGTGATGATTTAGAATACAATTCGAGTGCTACTATCGCGGTACTGATTTACTCATCCTCAGATTAAGTATGACGCGGGCTTGAACCTCGTATACGTAATGCTTGGGAGTACTAAATTCCGGGTCAAATTAATCAGTTAAATTTACGATTAGTTTTATACCATCAATACACTAGGGTTGGGGGATTGTGTCTCTACCTTAATTTTCCAATTAGTTTTAGTTAACTTCTTTATTTTCCCTTTCTCACTCAATCATCTTATTTTTATTTCTTTTTAGAGTCAAGTTAGGGTTAACAGTTTACCTTTGTCGTCACGTTCATTCGTCCTAGTTCCCTGAGGATTCGATACCCAGACTCGCCACTATACTCCACAAGAGTGTAGTTAAAGTTTAGGTTTTTGTATTCTGGTTGGAAGCCGATAACAACTATTAGCGTATTTACACGGACGCTGACCACAACTCACTAATTTAACCCACGTAACTTAATGTGGTATTCCCATTAAAATATTATCCTTTGTCGCTTTACCCAGCTGCGACATATAATTAAAATACTCTGACTTATTTACTTTACCCCAAAAGTAATTATAACACCCAACGAAAATCATTTAATCCTTGAAAACTCCAAAAATTACTGTTCACGATAATTCTTAAATTCCCAAATTACTCTCAATTATTGAATTTAAATTTCCCATAAAAATGCGGGGTATTACAGTTACTAACGGTTTTATTTAGTATTTATTTTAGGTACCTTGAGATTTATTGTTATTTGTCTTTACTTTCGTGTTTGATTTTAGCCGATTGTTTATTCGGCCAGATTCTTATTTATATGTGATGGTTGTGTTCAGTTAGCTTGTGATTGTTAATTATTTATTTCTACACGAGTATTTTATTGAGTTAATGAAAGATAAAACTTGGCACCAGTCTAATTTCACTTAGGTGGTTAGTAATTAAAAATTTTTGACAGTGATGATAAGACTGAACCAACTGAGAAACCTGTTCTAATTTAATTTAGGACTGATCACCGGGGGTTTAATTAGGCGGGGTGTCATAGATGGTATCAGAGCATCAGGTTCTAGTGTCCTTAGGATCTGTGCAGCTTTTCACGCTTCATCTCAGCGTTCTTTGATGTAGAGCCTTATGATAGGAATGTTGTATTCCTTTACGTATGCGACTTACGTTCTCCTGCTATCAAGTATAGTTGATGTGATTCATATACGAGTTCGATTGGGCATTGTACATCGAACAATTTTGGATGACCGGCGAGGGCCGTTAGAAGTACTGCAAGAGGAGAGGGGAGGCAGAAAATGTCGAGTATTCGTGGAATAGGATAATCACTCAGGGCAGTAAATTTCCCCAAGCACTGTCGTAGCTAACGGTGATACAATTTCGAACTCACTCAGCATTATTGGTAAGGAGAGAGAGTCGGGGGGGATTATTTTCAAGAGTCAGTCACCACTTATGAAGGAGAATATATGGAGTCAAATGAGAAATTTTGGGTACGGTGTGACCATGAGATCGTCCATCCGCTATTCAAATATGGGTGCGAGTGAAATTTCAGAGTTTATGAAATGGGTAAGATTGTAACTGATCGTGAGAGAGATGATAAATTGTATAAGATAACTTTGTAACCGATGAAGGGGATACGGAGAACGCTAAAGGAACCTGCAAATGGATAATTAACCGTGTGAGAATACACAAAAATGGATGGGAAATCTGACTAGGACGACTAGTGTTGAGTTCGTCAATATCTTTTGTGTGCCAGCTTACATTAACGCTTATAAGATATAGGAGCCAATAAGGTTAGAGAGTTTAACCTAAGAACGAAATGAGATCTAATGTTTCTAGTGAAGTACGACGGAAGGGTATACTTAGTAAGGGACCCATCTTGACGTTTTAAATTAAGTAAATTTCTACCTATTGACGGTGGATTTGATCTAGGTCGTCGAGGCCAATTACGAGTCCCATAGAGCTAGGGAGGCCAAAGGGACAACGAGGGAAGAACTGAGGGTCAAGACTACTAAGTATGAGAGAAAGACAACCCCAACATGGACATTTGGGCCGGAGGCAGTGGATTGACATAGAAATGTGTCTTATGTGTGGAAGTGTAACCATAATAATTGATTAGGTCCACAGTGAGTCAGGGTATAGAAGTGGAATGCCAAGTAGGGACAACAATTGTGAAGTTTTGGTTCGGTCGGATGAGAATATTATGTCCAGGAACCATTTAGGTCGCCGGTGGATAGGCGAGTGGAAGTATGAGTTTTATCCTCGGATAGATGGAGTGAATTTTGTGACATGGGAGGTCACAGTATTCTTGTTAACACTATATTTGCATGGGAGACGAGTTTAGTGGGCGTACAGTAGGGTTACTATTAAGTTTATGTTTACCACGGTATAACATGGCTCTCTTTTGTCTTATCTTAAGGGAAGCATGCGTGAAAACTAAGAGGGAATATTTTATGAGATTTACTCATTTTGAGGAGTGTTATGAAAGCATGATGTTTCCTGGGTATGGATTAGTTAGCGATGGGTGTGAACTATTACGGATAGTGATAGTAAGTTTTGGTGTTTGTGACACCAGGTTATGAATGACTCCTGCTAGGTGTCACCTGAGAGGGAGCCTAGCCTATATATATATGTATATCTCTTGTATTGTGAGGTACGATAGACATATAAGAATGTCTTGTATTATTATATTTTTTCCAGTAAGAAAGGATCTACACTTAAGAGATTCAGGGTGGTTAGAAATATTTTCGAGCAGGTAGAGATAGCTAGGGATTTATTCTCCGCAAGAACTAGTGAGAGTAAGAGCGCGGTATTTTATGTTGTCTTTTATAGCATAAGAGTAGGCGTGTATGCTTTTGTGTTAAGAGACAAGTATTTGGGGATATGTGATATGGACTGAGGGCCTAATAGATCTCAATGACCAACAAGGTTAGGTAGAAGTGTATCGAGGAGGTTCCTTGTTTGGATTTCGCTTTGCGAGACGTCCCATGCATGAAATTTAGCGCAATATTGGAAGTGGGTAGATGTTTGTTCGTTAGTATATAGATTGGGTACCTCAGTTAGTATTCATGTATGTGATATGACTACAGGTTGGAAGTTATAATACGGGTTACGGCTAGCATAGTCGGGTAACTTTTGTGCCGTTGAGCACGGGGACAGGGTGTATGGGAACTCCGATTAATTAAGGTAATTTTTGGGCGGTTAAGCATGGGATAGAGGGTGTATGGGTGCCCTGGTTAGTGTGATTTCAGAGTCATCTTAAATAAAAGGGATGTGTAAATAAACATATTGAATGTACGCCTGGTGGGCAGTCAGAGAATAAGTGGAAAAGTGTAGTGAACTAAAATCCATTTGAGAAAGGAAAAGGTCTGACTATATATATATCAAGAAGAACTACCTTCACCGTAGGGAGTGGAAAGGTGGGGGAGACCTATGCAATAAGATATACCTAGGCAAGGGAGAAACCCACATTTTTGGGAAAAGAGAAAAGAGTTTCACTTAGTCTTATGCCTAGAGTGGTTTTTTGCATAGGCATGGTGATGATGCTGAGATTTAGCACCACCAGATAAGTGATAGTGAGCTCAAGCAGTAGCAGCCATGGCAGCCATAGAGATGTATAAGTATATAGAAGGGGATGAGTATAAGAGGAAATTAGACAATGGTGTATAGTGGTTCAGCCAATTTGGCCTACATCCACTGTGAGTGTGTGATCCACTAAGTATGGGCAATAATGGCCTTGGATACAATGCACATAAACCTCTCTCTCTCTCTACTGTGTGTGTACAAGAAGAGTTTTAGCTAGGGCTACTGTTCATGGATCGATCCCCTGTAGGGTTGTAGGTGACAAGTATATATAGGTCTTGGGGGGTGTAGTGTACCCCCCAAGTAAGCATGGTGCATGTGAATGATGATCTAACCAATCCCCTGTTGACACCTGTAGATGCCAAATGATGACATAATATTCCCTCACGTGAGGGTGTGATTTGGTTATAACGGTCTGCCACGTGTCGTATGAGCCTGACGCGCACTGTTCCACGCGTGTCCCAAACCACGCGCTGTCATGATGTCACCCTCGGCCTATGAGCCGAGGCCGAGGGCAAAGTTTCTTCCGGTGGAGAGTCTGACTTGATTCTGGCCTCGTACTGTCGTACCCTCGTAGGGTCGTCCGGGGCCTGGTGGAGGGTCGGTCCCTCGTAGGGTCGTCTGGAGCCTGGTGGAGGGTCGGTCCCTCGTAGGGTCATCTAGAGCTTGGTGGAGGGTCGGCCCCTCGTAGGGTCGTCTGGACTTGGTGGTGGCCAGCTGGGGCCTGTTGAAGGGTCGGCCCATCGTAGGGTCGTCCGTATTGGAGGTAATCCTCATCCAGGCTGAGGGTATAAACGGGTATATCAATCACCCCCCCAGCCCTTAGCCATAGGTGTCATTGAGATGGCTGAGGGATATTTGCTAAAATTGAGACACGTGTGATCAGTTAGGTGAGTGACACCTGTGCAGATACTCATTGCTGTTCCAGTTTCCAAGGCAGTGCGCTTGGGGCCATGTGCCCTAATTATACCTTTCTTTGGTAAATGGGTCCACTCATTATGAAAGTATTTAAGAGATTTTCAAACTCTCTCTCTTCTTTCTTCTTCTTCTTCGCGCCTAAGCATTCTCTCTCTAGAACCAGTCGCCATTTGCAGCCTTCAACCCTTCAAACCTAGCAGCATTCTTGTTCTCTCCTCATCAGGTAACCTTTTTCTCCTCGCGCCTTCCTTTGTCTTCATTTCTGTGTATTTTTTAGGGTTGTAGGTCGGCATTTTCTTAGAGTTCCCCCATAGCCTTTTCCGGTGTCTTCTCCGGTTGTTAGTTCTTGAGCGTTCTTGACAAAAACTTTTTAGTTCTTTGGTTTAATCCAGAAGTCAAACCTGGTCAATCCACCAAGTGTTTGTAGTTGAATTAGCCAAGTCTAGTGTTATTTCTCCAAGTGTAGGGTCTTCCCTTTAATGCTTAAAAGGCTTTACAACTTTCTGTCTGAATTCCCATCTTTGAGAGAGAAACTATTTACCGAGATCAGACGAATAGAGGAAGAGGAAGAGAGGAGATGAGGGGCCGACTCTAATTGGATACGACCCATCTTTCCCGTTCCTCTTGCCACCATAAGACCATCTGAACCCTCTGAGTCTTGTGGGTCGTCATCTCGTCCGGTCGAGACACCCAAATCAAGTGAAATGGACGAGAGAGCTTCCTCGTCAACTGGTGCTGGAACGTCCGGTAGAAGGGACACGTCTGACCTTAGCCCTCCCTGAGAGGCCGAAGGTACGACCCCCTCTGAGGCTGTCCCTGTGACAACCCTATCCCCCAATGCCTTCCAAGTGGCTTTTCCCCAGGGTCCTCCTGCAGGTGATGAGGGGGAAGGAGATGAGGATGAGGACGATGATACAGATGATGAGGTTGACACCTCCCACGCCTCGTCCTTTATCTCCTCCGTTAGGGATAGAGACCTTCTGATATGGAGGCATATTTACGGAGTTCCCTCTGGGGTAACTATGAGGGTTCCCTCTGATACTGAGAGGGTTTTTGACTGTCAAGAGGGAGAGGTTGCAGTTTATGAGCAAATGTTCAAGGTAGGTGTCAGACTTCCTTTCCACCCTGCCATTGTAGATATTCTGTCGGCTCTGGGCGTCTCTCCCTCTCAACTTCCACCCAATTCTTGGAGGACGATCCTGGGTTACATTTCCCTGTGGAAAAACGCTTTTACTGATGAGCCCTCGTCCGACGTATTCTTGGCCTGTTACAACATCACCTCTTCATCTAAACAGCCCGGATACTATCATCTAGGGGCGAGAAGGTCTGAGAAGAAACTTCTCCACGTGGCTCAAACTTCCAATCATGATTGGAAAAAGAGATTCTTCTTCATATCTGGGGCGTGGGAGTGCTCCACCGAGGCGTCCCCTTCTGCCGATGGTCCGAGGGTCCCTAACAAATGGTCTAATCCCTCAATGAGAGCTAGGTCAGACCCCGGACTTAGCCTGGAGGAAAGGGATATTATTGAGTATCTAAGGGGACAAGGGAGAGGGGGTGAGATCCCAAAGTTCGAAGATTTTATGACCCCTCGGTACCTCAAAGAAGCTAGTCTGAGGGTCGGCCCTCTGACGGAACTATGTGAGTTATACAGCACGTTTTCCATGCTTTACTTTTTTAAAGTGTTTCCTGTTTATCTCTGTGGTTTTCTGATGCATGGTACCCTTTTCAGGTCGTCCTGTAGGTGTGTCAGACTACCTCTGGGAAATGACTGCTCCAAGCCTACTCGCTGGTTTGTCAAAGAAGAAGGGGAAGGAGCCTCAGCAAGCTCCAAAGAAGACGAGGGCCTTAGGGCCGACAGTTGTTGAGCCGACAGCCGACAGCTGACAGCCACAAAAGGAAGGAGCCTGAGGCTCCAGTTGAGCATCGGCCTGACCCTAAGACAAGGGCCAGGGTCGAGTCCTCTGAGGGGGTAACCTCTTCGTCGAGCATGGGGGCCTTCTGGTCTCAAAATCTGGCCCATCTGAGGGCCGACCCTTCGCCGCTGATCGCAAACTTGAGGGCAGCCAAGGCCTCGATGTTCTCTGCACCGTCGGCCTCTGACTTCGAGTTCTTGGCGAAGATGCCCCCTGCCAAAGTGTACGACTATGGTCTGCACTCCCTTGCTTAGGTATTGGTCTTGTCCTTTTAATTTTATTCTTACTAACTGTTGCCTCGGCCCATCTTGATGTTTGTTCATTTTTTCTTGCAGTCTATTTGTGCCCTCACTTCAGCCACCAAGTGGATGGCCGAGAATCAACAAAAGTTTCATGAAGCTGAGGGGGCCATTCAACATGAGGCCGACCTGCAAGCTGACTTGGCGACTACGAAGGCTGAGTTAGAGAGTGCTAGGGCTGAGCACGCAAGGCTTTTGGACCAACTGACGAAGCAGCACGACGAGGACATCAAGGCCAAGGACTTGTTGATCAAGGATAAGGACTTGTTGATCAAGGACAAGGGCGAGGCCTTAACCAATATGGAGGCCAAGCACAAGACTGACCTTGAAGCAGCTGTCCAGAAAGTCGAGGCTGATGCTGTTGAGGCTTACAAGGTCTCTGACGAATTCCAAGGCTTCGGCCTTGAATATCTTGAGAGGGGAATTAGGACGGCCTGTCGGTGGGTCGTCCTAAAGTTTGCCGACACAGTATCGTCCATCCGCCCTTCTCTTGAGGTGGTTCAGCTGGATGATCCCTTGATTGCTGAGGCCCTGTCGCAAGTGGAGTCCCAAGTTCATGTTGAGGGGGTCGGCACGTCTGAGGATCGGCCAGTCATGATTGCTGAAGAGACCGCATTGGTTGATGTTGAGGCTCTGCCTTCTGATATCGCCCCTTAGGGTGGCCGTCTGTGGCCCATACCCTCACTTTTGTATTTTTGTATAATGGCCTTGTAAAACACTTGATATTTTATGTTTTATTAATACCATTGTTTCTTCCTTCCATAATTGCTGTCTTCCTTATTTCATTCTTTTATGGTTTGCTCCTTGTTGATGCTACTAACCCCTCCCTCGTCTTTTTTGAGGACCACTGTGGGGTCGTCCCCTCATGTGGCCTCATTATAGCCGAGGGTTCAAGTAACCAAATTAATGATTTTTTTAAATAGTCTTCCCTCGTCTTTTTTGAGGACAATGGTGGGGTCGTCCCCTCCACTGGTCCCCATTATAGCCGAGGGATCAACTTTCCAAATTAATGGGTTTTAATGTCTTCCCTCGTCTTTTTTGAGGACAGTGGTGGGGTCGTCCCCTCCACTGGTCCCCATTGTAGCCGAGGGATCAACTTTCCAAATTAATGGATCTTTATGTCTTCCCTCGTCTTTTTTGAGGACAGTGGTGGGGTCGTCCCCTCCACTGGTCCCCATTATAGTCGAGGGATCAACTTTCCAAATTAATGGACCTTAATGTCTTCCCTCGTCTTTTTTGAGGACAGTGGTGGGGTCGTCCCCTCCACTGGTCCCCATTATAGCCGAGGGATCAACTTTCCAAATTAATGGATTTTAATGTCTTCCCTCGTCTTTTTTTAGGACAGTTGCGGGGTCGTCCCCTCCACTGGTCCCCATTATAGCCGAGGGATCAACATTCCAAATTAATGGATTTTAATGTCTTCCCTCGTCTTTTTTGAGGACAGTGGTGGGGTCGTCCCCTCCACTGGTCCCCATTATAGCCGAGGGATCAACTTTCCAAATTAATGGATCTTAATGTCTTCCCTCGTCTTTTTTGAGGACAGTGGTGGGGTGGTCCTCTCCACTGGTCCCCATTATAGCCGAGGGATCAACTTTCCAAATTAATGGATCTTAATGTCTTCCCTCATCTTTTTTTAGGACAGTGGTGGGGTGGTCCCCTCCACTGGTCCCCATTATAGCTGAGGGATCAACTTTCCAAATTAATCTATTTTAATGTCTTCCCTCGTCTTTTTTTAGGACAGTGGTGGGGTCGTCCCCTCCACTGGTCCCTATTATAGCCGAGGGATCAACTTTCCAAATTAATGGATCTTAATGTCTTCCCTCGTCTTGTTTGAGGAAAGTGGTGGGGTCGTCCCCTCCACTGGTCCCCATTATAGCCGAGGGATCAACTTTCCAAATTAATGGATTTTAATGTCTTCCCTCGTCTTTTTTTAGGACAGTGGTGGGGTCGTCCCCTCCACTGGTCCCCATTATAGCCGAGGGATCAAGTTTCCAAATTAATGGATCTTAATGTCTTCCCTCGTCTTTTTTTAGGACAGTGGTGGGGTGGTCCCCTCCACTGGTCCCCATTATAGCCGAGGGATCAACTTTCCAAATTAATGGATCTTAATGTCTTCCCTCGTCTTTTTTGAGGACAGTGGTGGGGTGGTCCCCTCCACTGGTCCCCATTATAGCCGAGGGATCAACTTTCCAAATTAATGGATTTCTGTAGATGTTTTCATGCATGCTAGGACTGACAACAGGATGAAGGAAACACTGATATTTCTCATTAATTTTCCGAGTGTTCTGTTGGAGCAACTCTCATTACAATTATGGCCTTTCAAGACCTTACAATACTACTGATAGTATTTCTTCAAATGATCTGCATTCCAGGGGTTTGAAAAAGGTTCCCTCTCTAGGTTTTCTAGCCTGTAGGTCCCAGGGATGACTTCATCGATGACCCTATATGGGCCATGCCAATTAGGGTGAAGCTTGTTGGGCTTTTGCCAAGCCTTCTTGAGGACCAAGTCCCCCACTGCGATGGGCCTCTGTTTCACCCTCTGATTATAGAACCTTGCGGTCCTCTGTTGGTAGGAAGCCTGTCTTATCTCAGCATCCTCCCTTCTTTCCTCAATCAAGTCCAGGTCAAGTCTCCTCTCTTCCGTATTTCCCTGGGGGTCGTACATTTGGACTCTATGCGTAGGAAACTCAATCTCGATGGGGATGATGGCTTCTGATCCATATGCTAGCATGAATGGGGTCTCCCCGATGGAGGTCCTCTCGTCTTGTATGCCCACAGCACGGCATATAACTCCTCGACCCATCTCCCTTTTGCCTCCTCAAGCCTCTTCTTAATCCCATCTAAGATTGTCCTGTTCGTAACTTCGGTTTGCCCATTGGCCTGAGGTCGGCCTGGGGTGGAGAAAAATTGTTCGATACTTACCCTCTCACAGTATTTCTGTAGAGAGACATTCTTAAACTGAGTCCCGTTATCCGAGATGAGGGTGTTGGGGAGACCGTATCTGCATATGATGTTTTTCCAGATGAACTGGAAGGTCTTCTGCTCTGTGATTGTCACCATTGGCTCCGCCTCCACCCATTTTGAAAAATAATCAATGGCTACGATGAGGAATCGATAGTTATTGATGGCCCTAGGCAAGGGTCCTACTAGGTCGATCCCCCACACTGCAAATGGACATGGGGATGTAATGGAAGTAAGAGGCTGATGGGGTTGGTGAGGGATGGTGGCAAATCTTTGACATTTGTCACACTTTTTTACGTATGCCGCTGCGTCCTTCCCCAAGGTCGGCCACCAGTACCCCTGGGTGATTACCCTATTCGCTAGGGATCTACCCCCAATGTGGCTTGAGCACGACCCTTCATGCACATCTTGCAAAATGGAAGGGACTTCTGAGGGATGCACACACCTAAGTAAGGGGAGCAGAAACCCCTTTTTGTACAAGGTGTCTCCGATGACAGTGAATTTTGTCGCTCTGTACCTCAGCTTCTTCCTTTCTTGCCTCGCTTCTGGCATCTCACCCTCTTTAATGTATCTGATAAGGGGGTCCATCCACGAAGCTTCTTGGGAAACACTTAGGCAATTGCTAGGTGTTCCCTCAGCGTCCTCAATAGTCGGTCGGAGCAAAATTTCTACTGGGATCGTCCTCCTGATGTCTGTTCTTGTTGCCGAGGCCAGCCTAGCAAGGGCATCAGCGCGGCCATTATCAAGCCTAGGTACCCTCCTTAATTTCACTTCTCTGAAGCCCTTCATAATGACCTCACTTTCTCGAGGTACCTAGCCATCCTTTCGTCCTTAGCCTCGTAGACTCCTAGTATCTGATTCACGACTAGTCTTGAATCACTATGGACCAAAATCTGGCCGACACTAAGAGAATTGGCCAAGGAGAGGCCTGCTACTAAGGCCTCATATTCAGCCTCCTTGTTGGAGGCTTTGAAGTTGAACCTTAGGGCGTATTCGACGTCTGTGCCATCGGGTGCTGACAGTATCAGTCCAGCACCACTTCCGCTATCACAGGAGGACCCATCAATGAAGAGGCTCCACGGAGTCTTTCCTTCTGAAAAATTTCCCTCAGAGAGGGACCCCTGTCTAAATATGTATCTTCCCTCTTAGTTTTCAGTCTCTTTCCTTCTAGCGGTGCTCGTCTCAGCCCTATCTGCGGGTGTGTCTGCGGGTCTGTCTTCTGTATCCGTCTTCCCGAGGGTCTCACCCTCGGCCTCATCATCTTCCCAGGTGAACTTAGCCACGAAGTCTGCCAATGCCTGCCCCTTAATGGCTGTCTTAGGCTGATACACGATATCGAACTCCCCCAGCTCTATAGCCCAGGTCATTAGCCTTCCTGATTTTTCAGGCTTGTGTAGGACCTGCCTAAGAGGAGAGTCAGTAAGGATGACCATAGTATGGGACTGGAAGTACGGTTTCATCTTCCTTGAGGCATGGATCAAGGCGTAGGCCAACTTTTCCATCCTCGGGTATCTTTGCTCTGCCCCCTGAAGTGCCTTGCTGTTAAAGTATACAGGCTTCTATATACCATCCTCGTCTCTCACAATGGCTGCGCTGACGGCAGACTCTGAGACGGCGAGGTACACGTAAAGTCGTTCACCCTGCACGGGTCGTGACAGCAGCAAGGGAGACCCTAAGTACGATTTTAGCTCCTTGAAAGCCTCATCACACTCTTCACCCCATTCAAAGGCCTTCCTGAGGATCTTGAAAAATGGTAGACACCTGTCTGTAGCCCTCGATACAAATCTGTTCAAGGCAGCCACTCTCCCTATGAGCCTCTGAACGTCTTTGATGGACTTGGGGGTCTTCATCTCAATAAGGGCCTTTATCTTTTCAGGATTGGCCTCGATGCCTCTTTGATTGACAATGAACCCCAAGAACTTCCCCGCTCCGACCCCGAAGACACACTTGGCCAGATTAAGCTTCATCTGGTACTTGTCCATCGTATTAAAGGTCCTCTCCAGGTCTGCCACATGATCCTCTACTTTCAAACTCTTGGTCAGCATGTCTTCCACATAGACCTCCATAGACTTCCCAATTTGGTCTTCGAACATTTTATTTACGAGGCGCTGGTACGTTTCCCCCTCATTTTTTAGACCGAAGGGCATGACCCTATAGCAGTATGTACCCTTGTCAGTGATGAAGGCAGTCCTCTCCGAGTCTTCAGGGTTCATGAAGATCTGTTTGTACCCTGAGTAGGCATCCATAAAACTCATGAGCTCGTGGCCTGCAGTAGCGTCTACCATCTGGTCAATGCGGGGGAGAGGGAAGCTGTCTTTGGGGCAGTGCTTGTTGAGGTTTGTGAAGTCCACACACATCCGCCACTTCCCGTTGGCCTTTTGGACAATAACTGCATTGGAAAGCCATTCAGGGTAGATGACCTCTCTGATAAATTCAGCGTCTTCTATTTTTTTGACCTCGTCCCTGATGACCTCATATTTTTCTCTGGAGTAAATTCTCCTCTTCTGCTTCACCGGCTTCACTCCCTCTACCACATTGAGCTTGTGGCACATGATTTCAGGGTCAATCCCTGGCATATCTACATGACTACAGGCGAAGACACTTCGCCTTCTCCTCAGCAGTTTAATGAGGTCTTCCTTGATTTTGGGCTTCAGAGACTTGCCAACTTGGACGGTTTTTTCCGTGTCATCCTCATCGAGGATGATGGATTCTACCTCTTCCGCAGCCTCTCCTTTTTTCAGCTTCGTTTCATCTCTGGGGTCTAGGGTATCAATATTGTAAGTGGTTGTAACCCTCTTGTGTGCCTCCCTCTCTTCAGCGGAGTTGTAGTAACATTCTCTCGCCGTCGTCTGGTCTCCTTGAACTTCCCCCACCCCGTAAGGGGTTGGAAATTTGATCATCTGGTGGACCGTAGACGGCACGGCTTCAAACTCCTTGAGGGACACACGCCCCAGTATGATGTTGTAGGCGGAGAACACCTGCTCGTCCATCACAAAGAAACTGACCTTCTTGGTGAGCCATCTCGGCCACTCGTCCCCCATCCTCACATCGGCCTCATATACCCCAAGGGGATGAACCTTTTCCCCACTGAACCCAATCAACGGATGAGGGTAGGGGACAAGTCTAGCATGACTGAGACCCAAGGCTTTGAAGCATGGCCAAAACATCACATCTGCAGAGCTACCACCATCTACCAAGATCCTCGGCACCTCGCATCCGTGCACCCTGGTAGTGATGACGAGAGGGTCATCATGCAGGGCTAACAGGCCTTTGAAGTCCATCCTTGAAAACCCTACTATCAGTGTGTCCATATCAACCTTCTTCCTCTTTTCTGACTTGACCTCCAGGGAGGTTGCGTGCACCGTCTTCATCAATGCCTTTGCTTCAGCCACATGGGCCTTCCTGTCGGCGACCTCAGACCCTCCTCCTGCAAGTCCCCCAGAGATCATTCCCACTCCGAGCGAGATCATATTGAGCCTCTTGACAGGGCCATGGTCGTCTCTCGGTGGGTGGTCAGGGTCGTCCTCATCATCAGAGGGGCCGTCCCCTCTTTTTTGAGGACCTTCTCTGCAAGCATCGACTCGCTTCTTTCTGGGGTCATCCCCTCGGCCCCTCTTGAAGTCGGCTTTATCGACGTACTTTCTGAGCTTCCCTTCCTTCAGCATCTTCTCAATCTCGTCTTTCAGAGCGAAGCATTTATCCGTCACGTGGTCGTGGTCTTGGTGAAATTCCCACCACAGGTTCTTATTTCTCTTGCCAGGGACTGCCCTCAGCTTCTCAGGCCACTTCAGCATCCGGTCACTCTTTATCTCATTGAGGATCTGTTCACAGCTGACCGTCAGAGGGGTGTACCCCGCGAACTTGTCATCCATGGATCTCTTCTTCCCCTCTTTATTCTTTTTGGGGTATTTACTCCCACTGGCACCTCCTCTTTCGTCCTCATATTTTGCGGCCATCGCCTCTTCGGCGTTCATCACCTTTCCTGCTGTCGACAACAGCTCGGCCATCGTCCTCGGAGGGTCTTCAGCAAGCTTCCATAACAGCTTCCCCTTTTGGAGTCCTCCAATCAGGGCCATCATAGCTATGCTCTCCTCATAGTCTTCTACCTCCAGCTTCTCCTTATTGAATCTGGCTATATAGTCTCGCAGACTCTCGCTCTTCCCCTGCTTAACATAGAGCAGGTGGGTGGTCTTCTTCTATGGCCTCACCCCGAAGCAGAAATTATGGATGAACAGGTCTGCCAACTGCTTAAAGTTTCCAATGGAATTTTTTGGAAGAGACGTGTACCACACATGCGCAGCCCCTGTCAGGGTACCAGAGAAGGACCGACACCTCATCTCGTCTGAGATAGAGTATATGTCTGTCGCCGACTGATACATCTCCACGTTGTGGATGGGGTTGGTGCTCCCGTCATACCTTGGGGTGACCATAGGTGGATTGAACTTTGACGTCGTGGGGAAGTTGACTATCTTTGCCACAAAGGGTGAGCCTATGGTGTATCCCCTCTGAAGAGGGTCTCGGCTCTTCAATATATCACCAATCTTATCCTCCAACCGCTGGATTGAGTCATTCCAGGGCCTCACAGAGTTGGCCTGGCCGATGTTATCCCCTGCTGCCTCTCCGAGGTGGACGGAGGGTTCTGCTGCAGCAGGCCTGTGCCGACTATTCACTTCCCTTTGTCCGTCATCTCATCCTCGGGGTCGGCCATCGGCCGCCTCCCTTCTGGATCTTGCAGCACTCCTTGGCCTGGACAACTGTTCTCGCAGGTCATTTACTGGGCCTAGCCTCTCAAAGGCCGACCCCCTGCTCAAGCGATCAAAAGCAGAGCCTCTTGGGCGATCATCAGGGTTTGGCCTCCCGCACTTTCCCCTACTGTCCTGGAGGGGTCGCACAGTGTTGTTGGAGACCTCGTAAGGTTCCCAGCACTCTATAGGAGCCTCATCTCCCTCCAGATCGTCATACCTATCCTCAGGGCAAGGGTTTCCTTGCCTCCCTAGGCGTAAACGCCGGGGGTCAGCAACATCCCTATGCCGCTGAGGGGGTGGTAGGTCTTTGCGTGGTGCCTGGGGTGGTCCCCTGGCCTCATGCTTCCCTGGAGCTGCTGCTGGAGTAATCATCTCAGGCAAAACCCCTGGTGCTCTTAGTATGTTCTGGCTTAGAGCTGTGAACTGCTCCTGCATCATCCGCTGGTTTGCTGCCAGAGACTTTAGGGCTGCCGCCAAATCAGCCATCTCAGACTGAGGCGGTGGCTGACTGGAACTGGGTCTTCCCCCCTCATCCGGCGGGGGAAGTGGTGGTGGTGGCATCTCAAGTGCCATGTGCTTGAGCTATGAAAAGATTAACTGAAGAAAATACTGGTGAGCTTGGGAACCTTAGTGGGTCTCTTTCAATGGTGAAACACCTCCTCTCAGGGGGAGTGTTGGTTCACCACCAGAGTGCCCAGTGAGGTCAAGTTGTACAAAGGAAGAGATGTCTTCTCGTTCCCACAGACGGCGCCAAACTGATGATGCTGAGATTTAGCACCACCAGATAAGTGATAGTGAGCTCAAGCAGTAGCAGCCATGGCAGCCATAGAGATGTATAAGTATATAGAAGGGGATGAGTATAAGAGGAAATTAGACAATGGTGTATAGTGGTTCAGCCAATTTGGCCTACATCCACTGTGAGTGTGTGATCCACTAAGTATGGGCACTAATCGCCTTGGATACAATGCACATAACCCTCTCTCTCTCTCTACTGTGTGTGTACAAGCAGAGTTTTAGCTAGGGCTACTGTTCATGGATCGATCCCCTGTAGGGTTGTAGGTGACAAGTATATATAGGTCTTGGGGGGTGTAGTGTACCCCCCAAGTAAGCATGGTGCATGTGAATGATGATCTAACCAATCCCCTGTTGACACCTGTAGATGCCAAATGATGACATAATATTCCCTCACATGAGGGTGTGATTCGGTTATAACGGTCTGCCACGTGTCGTATGAGCCTGACGCCCACTGTTCCACGCGTGTCCCAAACCACGCGCTGTCATGATGTCACCCTCGGCCTATGAGCCGAGGCCGAGGGCAAAGTTTCTTCCGGTGGAGAGTCTGACTTGATTCTGGCCTTGTACTGTCGTACCCTCGTAGGGTCGTCCGGGGCCTGGTGGAGGGTCGGTCCCTCGTAGGGTCGTCTGGAGCCTGGTGGAGGGTCGGTCCCTCGTAGGGTCGTCTAGAGCTTGGTGGAGGGTCGGCCCCTCGTAGGGTCGTCTGGACCTGGTGGTGGCCAGCTGGGGCCTGTTGAAGGGTCGGCCCATCGTAGGGTCATCCGTATTGGAGGTAATCCTCATCTAGGCTGAGGGTATAAACGAGTATATCACATGGTGTAGAGTCCTACATGACAAAAAATGCATAAGGGTTAGAGTTCTTGAGCATGGGAATTGGTGATGAGTGAGAAATAGTGAATTTGTCCCCGGGTAGACCATTTAAGGATAGAAAAAGGTTGATTGGAGGGTATCAACCAAGAAATTTTTATTATTCTATGGTTCTAGTAAAGGGAGTAATGCTCAGGTTGGTAAACTGTCATGAGGCGATCGGGATAGAGTTACATACTGGGTTGAACGTGTCGCCCATAATTCGATGGGTAGATGGGAAGCAAGGATTGTGCATTCTTGATTTTTGGGTAATTCGGGAGTAGTATTTACCATAGGTAGAGTTACTTGTGATGACTCGTAATGGTTTTGTCTGCGTGACACCTTAGGAGACTTTATGGGAAAAGTTTCATTATCCACCTTTGGTAGATAAGAGGTGGGGAAATTACAAGCTGCTACGACCCGAGATGGGTTATGGTCCATCAACGAGAATCAAGTAAGTTGTATCCTTTCGTATAGTTCAAGGACGTAAGGAGGGGTACGTCACCGTGGGTTAAAGGTTCAAGTCATACATGATTAGTCATGGATGATGCGGGTAATTATCCAGAAGAAAGTCACGCATTTTGGCAACAAGTAAATTGACACCCATATAGGAGGGGAATTTCCTAACTGAGAGATAATGGAGCCGGTGGAGTATGGGCTCATCTTCTGGGACACTATGTGGTCAGGGACCATCGAGTTAAAGATTTATGACCAGATGTTTTCTCGGGTGTCTCCTATGAAAGGAGTGATGAAGTTCGGCAAGAAAGGGGATCTAGAGTCGAAGTATATGGGTCATTTCCCTATCTTTGAGAGGGTGGGACTATTAGCTTATCGACTGGGTTTGCCAGAAAATCTTCAACGGATACGGGATGTGTTCCACATGGCATAGCTGGAGGGATACAGGAGGAGTGATTGATATTTTGGGCACGTTCCACTCGAGGATAATGACTTGCAATAATACACCTTATATGAGGGGAGAATGGTAGCTATGTGAGCGCAAGCTGCAGTCAAAGATAGAACCACTAGTTAGAGTGTAGTGGAGTGGGGTCATCACAGTATTGATGAGTGATGATGCTAAGAATTAGCACCACCAGGTGAGGTGTTTCCAAGATCAATATGTGAATAACAATGGCAGCACAGCTATATAAAGAGGTAAGAGAAGGAGGTGAGGATATGAGGAATGAACACCGGAATGTAGGTGGTTCAGCAAATCCGGCCTATGTCCACAGTGAGTGTATGAGTAATATCACTGACTAAAGGCACTAATGGCCATGGATACAATTCTCTCTAGCTCTCTCTCTCTCTCTACTGTATATTTAGACAGAGTTTTGGCTAGGGTTGAAATCACTGGATCCCTTTGCAAGGTAGGGGATGATCCCTTTATATAGTTCCTAGGGGGTGTAGTGTACCCCCTATGCATGTAATGTGCATGTGTGTGGTATCCTCACCAATGGGGGAGTGCCACCTGTCACTGTCACGTGTAAGCAATGATGATGAAATATTCTCCCACATGTGAAGAATAATCTTGTTACAACTGATTTGTGCCCCCGTGTCCTTATCCAAATGTCAACAGATGCTCGGCAGTCATGTTGGTGAATGACCTCGGTCTGGGAGAGGCCGAGCTGTAAAATCCTGATGTCCGTTCAATCCGAATAATGTCATGAGGAGTCTCGGCCTGATCTCAGCCGAGACATTATGTTGGGTCGGCCTCAGCCGAGGTAGGGATATGCTGCATGCTGATGATTATTAATACCTCTGGTAACCTCGACCCAAGCCGAGGTAAGACTACTGATGATTATTAATACCTCTGATTCCATGTTGAAGATGATCAATGGCTCCTTGTCACCTCGGCCTACTGATGGCCGAGGTTTCCATTCCTAGGTTCTTAAGGATGTTGTTGATGCCTGCAATACGCGTAGTGTCCTTGGAGAGGTGTATGTAGTAGTGTCGGCCTGGGCCGAGGTAGGCCTGGCCGAGGGATGATATCGTGGGCCCTTACCCCTCACTGGGTCGATCCATGTCTCGGTCATTATCTCGGCCAAGGTAAGTATCCCTGGGCCGAGGTTATACTTGGGCATATCAATCACCCCCCAGCCCTTAGTCATTTGCGAGAGCAGGTGGCTAGGGGATTCTCACCTCCGAGGCCTGTTCGTCCCAAGGCTAACACCTGCGTGACACCTGTCCCAGGCTAAGGCGTGCCCACTTGGCTTGCGTGCGCTGTCAGTTGTCCCTTGGGTTTCCCAAGGCAATGATGAGCCTTGGGAAATGTGCCCAAGTATGTAAGGGTTAAACCCTTTCTTCCTCTTTCTTCTTCCTCATTTTTCTCCCGCGCACGCTGTTTCCTGCAAATTTCCTCTCTCTAGAGCCTCTTTAATCCAGCGCTTTTTCTGCAGAGGATTCTCTTAGTTTCTTGTGAAATTTCTTCCCTCCATCCATCAACTCATCTTCAGGTACCTCTCCCTCCCCATTTCTTTTGTTTTTGGCATTTGCTTTGAATTTTCCGGCGAGGTTTTGAGTTTTCCGGCGAGCGTCATTGATCCAGGCGAACTAGGTTTTCTTAAAAACTCCTTAGTTTGATCTTTGGGCTTCTTTATTTCATAAGCAAAACTTGTTTGTAACTTTAGGAGTTTTCCTCAAGTTTAGGGTCGATCAAAGTTTTGGGTCATCCTCTGATGCTCAGACCCCTGTACCAACTTCTTGAGGACTTCCCTTCTCTTAAAGAGAAGACCTTAGAGAAAATTAGGCAAATAGAGAGAACTCAGGAAGAAGTTCGTAGGTCACAGGAGTTCCCTGTCAGACCCCTCTTTCCTCCACCCCTCAAGGTGGTATATCCTAACCCTCCCGAGAATTTCTATTAGACAGACGTCTCTGCCAATAACTTGCCGATGTCTGAGTCTAAGTCTTCCACCTCCGACCCAATGTCTGTGGACTCTTTCCAAGAGGCCATAGATTTTACTCCTCGGCCTGGTCAGGACCCTGACCAGGCCGAGGTCTCCAGCCGCGCCTCATCCCAAAACGGCACAGGTACCTCAGGTTCTTCTTCCGAGGTTGAACTTGTTGAGACAAGTGTGGCTGTGCCACCCATTCTAGATGTTATCCCCCTGTCGGTCGTTACCGGGGTTGAGTTTGCTCAGAGGTTCCCCGGTCACCCGTCTACGTCTGCTCCAGCCGACGTTGAGCCTGACGATGATGAGGACGTCGAAAGTGATGTTGACGTATCTGAGGCGGCCGAGTACGAGAGCACAGTCACTGAGGTGGATCTATTGCACTTCAGATACTTATACTCCATCAGTCCCTCAATCCAATTAAGGAGACCTCTGAGGGAAGAGAGGGCCTACCACGGTCAAGATGGAGAAATCTGCTTGTACGAGCAGATGTTCAAGTTAGGTTTTCGTCTTCCCTTTCACCCTGTCATTAGGTCCATTCTTTCCTTCATCAACTTGTCTCCCTCGCAGCTCTCTCCCAATGCTTGGAGAGTTATTATAGGGGCCATCATCTTGTGGAGGGAAGTCCACCACTCTGACCTCCCAGTTCAGGTCTTTGCTGGTTGTTACGTCCCCACCTCGGTCAAGAATCATCCGAGTTACTATCACTTCGTGGCTCGGAGGCCTGAGAAGAAGATGCTCTTGGTCACTCAGACCTCGAATCATAATTGGAAACCTCGGTATTTTTTCACCTCGGGGCCGTGGGAATTTGGCTCATCTATTCCCTCTTCCATTTTTGAGCCGAGAATACCCCTCAGATGGGGTAAAGTCAAAATGTCTGCAAGGGCCGATCCTGGACTAACTGTTCAAAATAGCAAAAAGGTGAAGGCCCTGCAAGACCAAGGGGCACATGGGCTGTTTGTCAAGCTCGAACATCTGCTGACCCCCCAGTATCTCTCGAGGACGAGCTTAGGTGGAAGTCCCCTTATTGACTTTGGTAAGGATTTTTCTTTTTATTTTAAGTCTAAACTCTGATCATTCATATTTGATTTCTGACTCTTATCTTTTCACTTTTGCAGAAAGACCACCAGGCGTTCCGAATGAGTTGTGGGAGATGGCAGCTCCTAGTTTGGCTATACTTGCCAAGAAGACTGGTTTGAATGCTCCTCCACCTGCTCCCTCAACATCCAAATCCAAGAAGAGGGCCCCTGAGGTCCCGGCCTCTGAGGATCAGAGGCCGACCTCCGGGCAAAAGAAGACTTCAGACGCTGCGATCCCTATCACAGCCGACACCTTGTCGGCTCGTCTGGACCAGCTGAAACTTACCGATAGCGTGGTCGGCCACAGCCGACAGGCCATGGACTCCCTTGCCAATATGATGACCGAGGCTGACAGGCGTTTTTATAGGGCCATGGACACTTCCATGCTTGTCGAGTTCGGCCTCCACAGGGTCGCCCAGGTATGACTTTTTCCTTTTGTCCATAATTTTTCAAGTGCAACGTCTGATGTTACCTCCATCTAACCTCTTCATTATCTACGCAGGGTGCCACTGCCATGTACCAGCTATCTAACTGGGCCATGAGGAAACTGCTTCTCATTCAGAAGGGGCAGGAGGCTGAGAAGGTTGAGAGCACCCTGAAGGCCGAGGTTGACCGTCTGAGGTTAGAGTTGCAGAATGCCGAGACCAAGGCCCAGAACTCTGAAAATAAGGCCCAGGGTCTGGAAAAAAATATCTCTGCACTCGTCCAAAGCCACGCCAAGGCCCTGCAGGATAAGGACGATGCCCTGCAGAGGAAGGTCAATGCTGCTATGAAGACCGCCCTTGCGGATGCCTCAGAGAAAATAATTATTGATTACAAAGTCTCTGTGGAGTTCGTAGGTTTTGGTTTTGAATACCTCGAAAGAGGTATCAAAGCCACTACTAAATGGGCCGAGGTCAGGGAGAAGGAGGTTGGCACTATAAAGGCCTCCGACTTTGAGGGCCTCGGCTTTGTCGACCCCCAGTTTGCCCAAGCCTTACAAGAGATAAAAGATGAGGCTCCTGCCCCTGGTCAGACTGCTACTCTGGAAGGGACTGATCTGGGAGGAACTGACCCTGCTGATGATGTGGCTGAGGTGACCAATACTGAACAGGTCAACCCAGCCGAGACTTCAAATGTTCCTCCCTCAGATGTTTAAATTGGCCTTGTATTTTGTATTTTTTGACTTGTAATTCTGAACTTATAATTTATCAGACATCTGAATGTTATGTAACCTCTTCTTTTATTGAATGCCAATTTCTTCCTTTATCTTGACCTCTGAATGTATTTGAATGCTATATGATCTCTGAAGTCATTACTTAATATGATGTTGTCATAACCATATCACCAAGTTAATGATGTTAAGGGTCTGAGGTCATCTAACCTAGGTGTCTGAGCTCAGACCTCGTCACCACCGAGTGATGTTATGAGGGTCTGAGGTCATCACCTAAGAGGTTACCCTCATAATAAATATCACCAAATTAATGATGTTAGGGATCTGAGGTCATCTAACCCAGGTGTCTGAGCTCAGACCTCGTCACCACCGAGTGATGTTATGAGGGTCTGAGGTCATCACCTAAGAGGTTACCCTCATAATGAATATCACCAAATTAATGATGTTAAGAGTCTGAAGTCATCTAACCCAGGTGTCTGAGCTCAGACCTCGTCACCACCGAGTGATGTTATGAGGGTCTGAGGTCATCACCTAAGAGGTTAGCCTCATAATGAATATCACCAAATTAATGATGTTAAGGGTCTGAGGTGATCTAACCCAGGTGTCTGAGCTCAGACCTCGTCACCACCGAGTGATGTTATGAGGGTTTGAGGTCATCACCTAAGAGGTTAGCCTCATAAAAGATATCACCAAATTAATGATGTTAAGGGTCTGAGGTGATCTAACCCAGGTGTCTGAGCTCAGACCTCGTCACCACCGAGTGATGTTATGAGGGTCTAAGGTCATCACCTAAGAGGTTAGCCTCATAAAAGATATCACCAAATTAATGATGTTAAGGGTCTGAGGTGATCTAACCCAGGTGTCTGAGCTCAGACCTCGTCACCACCGAGTGATGTTATGAGGGTCTGAGGTCATCACCTAAGAGGTTAGCCTCATAATGAATATCACCAAATTAATGATGTTAAGGGTCTGAGGTGATCTAACCCAGGTGTCTGAGCTCAGACCTCGTCACCACCGAGTGATGTTATGAGGGTCTGAGGTCATTACCTAAGAGGTTAGCCTCATAAAAAATATCTCTAATCTGAGAATGGAATAAGAGCTTGCCATAGAAACTGTTCTTTATTAATAACCTCTTCTCGATAAGATGGTACATTTACAAATTACAAATTCTATGCAACATCATATGAAATATCTCTTCAGGTGATCAGCATTCCACGGGTTGGTGAAAGGTTCTCCCTCTAGGTTCTCTAGCCTATACGTGCCCGGCACAACCTCTTCCGTTACTTTGTAGGGGCCATGCCAGTTCGGGTGTAGCTTGTTTGCCTTCTGTAGGGTCTTCTTAAGAACTAAGTCTCCCACCGCAATGGGTCTTGACTTCACCCTTTGATTGTAGAATCTTGCTGCCCTTTGCTGATAGGCTGCTTTCCTGACCTCGGCGTCTTCTCTTCTTTCTTCAATGAGATCCAGGTCTAGCCTTCTCTTCTCCCCATTACTGTCAGGGTCGTAGGTCTGAATCCGATGAGTTGGTAGTCCTACCTCCGTTGGTATGACTGCCTCAGAGCCATGTGCCAGCATGAATGGGGTTTCTCATGTGGGTGTCCTTGCCGTAGTTCTGTAAGCCCATAGCACAGCGTAGACCTCTTCTATCCATCTCCCCTTCACGTCTTCTAACCTCTTCTTGATCCCATCCAAGATGGTTCTGTTTGTGACCTCGGTCTGGCCATTTGCTTGAGGTCGACCAGGAGATGAGAAGAACTGTCTGATCCTCACACTTTGGCAATACTTCTCCAATGAGGCATTCTTGAATTGGGTCCCATTATCCGAGATGAGCGTGTTTGGGAGGCCATACCTACATATGATGTTCTTCCAGATGAACTGAAAGGTCTTCTGCTCCGTAATTGTTATCATTGGTTCCACCTCTACCCACTTTGAAAAGTAGTCAATGGCAACTATCAAGAATCTATAGTTGTTGACTGCTCTTGGCAAAGGTCCTACCAGGTCAATTCCCCATACTGCAAACGGCCATGGAGAAGAGATTGACGTCATAGGCTGATGGGGTTGATGAGGGATCGTGGAGAACCTCTGACATTTGTCGCACCTCTTCACATAGTCAGCAGCGTCCCTAGACAAGGTGGGCCACCAGTATCCCTGAGTGATGATCCTCTTGGCTAAGGGTCTTCCTCCTATGTGGCTGGAGAAGGAGCCTTCATGAACCTCCTGTAAGATCTGAGGTACCTCCACAGGATGCACACATCTGAGGAGGGGCAAGAGAAAACCAATGAGAACTTTGCAGCCCTATATCTTAACTTTTTTCTTTCCATCTTGGACTCAGGTAGCTCCCCATCTCTTAGGTATCTGACAAGCGGGTCAATCCACGAGTCTCCCAGGTTTACATTGTGACAAGGGTTACATACCTCGTCCTCCTCAATACTTGCCTTTCCTAAGACTTCAATTGGGATGGTTCTTCCCAAGTCTGTCTTCATTGCTGAGGCCAGCCTTGCCAATGCATCAGCGTGATTATTGCTCAGTCTAGGCACTCTCTTCAGTTTGGCCTTTTCAAAGTACTCTAGCAACCCTCTTACTTTCTTTAGGTACTTGGCCATCCTTTCATCCTTGGCCTCGTATGCCCCCAGCACTTGATTGACAACCAACCTTGAGTCGCTATGGAGTAGGAGTCGTTTTACTCGAAGAGTTGTTGCCAACAAGAGATCTGCTATCATGGCCTCATACTCAGACTCGTTGTTGGAGGCCTTGAGGTTGAATCTCAAGGCGTACTCAATGTTGGCGCCATCTGGAGCCGAGAGTACTAGCCCCGCGCCGCTTCCATTGTCACAAGAAGAGCCATCAACGAAGAGGCTCCACACGTTCGCATCGGATGAGAAGGCCCCTTCTCTCATAACCCCCTTCTTGAAGAGGTACCGATCCTCTTCGTTCTCTTCCACTCTGCTCCGGGTTTTTCCTGGTACAACCTCTTCTCGACCTCAGAAGACGTTTGGTGCCGCCTCTTCCGAATTTTGGAAGACACTACTGTTTGTCTCTTCGTCGTCATCCAGGCCTTTCTCTGTCTCGGCCTCTTTCGAACCTCTATCTGTCTCCTCCCAGGTGAACTCTGCGACAAAGTCTGCGAGGGCCTGCCCCTTAATGGCTGTCCTGGGCTGGTAGGTAAGATCATACTCTCCTAGCTCGATGGCCCAGGTCATCAATCTTCCGGACTTCTCAGGCTTGTGCAGGACCTGCCGCAGTGGTGAGTCGGTGAGGACTATCATGGAGTGAGCTTGAAAGTAAGGCTTCAACTTCCTTGAGGCATGTATCAGGGCATAAGCCAGCTTCTCCATCCGTGGATAGTTTTGTTCAGACCCTTGAAGGGCCTTACTATTGAAGTACACAGGTCTCTGAACCCCATCCTCTTCTCGTATGATGGCCGTGCTAATGGCTGATTCAGAGACTGCCGAGTACACAAACAACCTTTCCCCCGCGATGGGCCGAGACAGCAACAAGGGAGACCCCAAGTAGAACTTCAATTGATCAAAGGCTTTTTCACACTCTTCATCCCACTGGAAGGCCTTTCTCAGAACTTTAAAGAACGGAAGACACTTGTCCGTGGCTCTGGAAACAAACCTGTTGAGGGCCGCCACCCTTTCAGTGAGTCTCTGAACATCCTTGATACTCCTAGGAGTCTTCATGTCGAGTAATGCCTTAATTTTTTACTGGTTTGCTTCAATCCCCCTCTGATTAACGATGAACCCCAGGAACTTCCCGGCTCCTACCCCGAAGACACATTTCGCTGGGTTGAGCCTCATTCTGTAGGAGTCCATGACATCAAAGGTCTTCTCAAGGTCCGCTACGTGAGTACATGCTTTCAGGATCTTCGTTAGCATATCGTCCATGTATACCTCCATGGTCTTACCTATCTGCTCCTCGAACATCTTATTGATAAGACGTTGATAGGTCGCACCTGCATTTTTCAAACCAAAGGGCATCACCTTGTAATAGTACGTCCCCTTATCAGTGATGAAGGCTGTTTTCTCAGAGTCCTCGGCATCCATGAAGATTTGGTTATAGCCTGAATAAGCATCCATGAAACTCATGAGCTCGTGCCCCGCAGTCGCGTCCACCATCTGGTCTATCCTAGGCAAGGGATAGCTGTCTTTCGGGCAAGACCTGTTCAGGTCTGTGAAGTCTACACACATCCGCCACTTTCCATTGGCCTTAGGTACGATGACTACATTTGAGAGCCACTCTGGATAAGTAACCTCTCTTATGAACTCGGCCTCTTCCAACTTCTTCACCTCTTCCCGGATGACCTCATACTTCTCTCTGGAGTAGATCCTTCGCCTCTGTTTAATAGGCCTAGCATCTCTGTCTACGTTGAGCTTGTGGGTCATGATCTCGGGGTAGATACCAGGCATATCTGCATGACTCCATGCGAAGACGCTCTGCCTCCTTCTAAGGAATTTTATCAGCTCCTCCCTGATCCCTTGCTCCAGGGCCTTGCCGACCTGGACGGTTTTTTTCGGCTCGTCCTCATTGAGGACGATGGATTTTACCTATTCCGCAGCTTCGTCCTTCTTTAATTTTGTTTCGTCTCTGGGATCAAGAGTGTCAATGTTGTAAGTGGCGGTTGCTCTCTTATGGGCCTCTCACTCTTCGGCCGAGTTGAAATAACACTCCCTCGCCGTGGTCTGGTCCCCTTGCACTTCCCCTACCCCATAAGGAGTCGGGAATTTTAGCATCTGGTGGACTGTTAACGGCATGGCTTCAAACTCTTTGAGAGCTACTCTTCCGATGATGAGGTTGTAGGCTGAGAAGACATTTTCGTCCATCACAAAAAAGTTTATCTTCTTAGTCAGCCTCTTAGGCACTCATCTCCCATCCGTACATCCATTTCATATATGCCCAATGGGTGTACCTTCTCACCACTAAAGCCTATCAATGGGTGATGGTAGGGCACCAGCCTTGCCCTGCTAAGACCCAAGCTCTTGAAACAAGGCCAGAACATCACATCTGCTGAGCTTCCCCCATCTATGAGTATTCTCCCTACATCGCACCCATGCACCCTTGCTGTTATGACCAGAGGGTCGTCATGGGGGGCTAAGATGCCCTTGAAGTCAAGTCTGGAGAATCCCACCACTAGGGTGTCCATGTCTACCTTCTTTCTCTTCTGCACTGCATCAGAAGAGGTCAGATTCACAACTTCAGGTTTGACCACTGACTTGGCCTCCGCTACATGGGCTTTCCTGTCGGCTACCTCAGAGCCACCTCCTGCGAATCCCCCACATATGGTGCTAACACCAAAGGATATCATCCCTACCCTCTTCACTGGGGTGTTGTCATCCTTAGGTGGGAGATCCGGGTCATCTCCGTCATCACCCTCTGAATCATCATGCCTTCTAGACGGGACATCGCCATGGCACCTGTCGTCTCTTCTCTTCCTTGGGTCTTCTCTTCCACCCTTTGGGGCCTTGCCATCCACATACTTTCTTAGATTCACGGATTTCAGCATCTTCTCAATCTCATCCTTCAGAGCAAAGCATCTATCTGTGACATGGTCGTGATCCTGATGGAACTCACACCAGAGGTTTTTATTCCTCTTATGTGGTGGGACCTTCAATTTCTCTGGCCACCTCAGAGCCCGGTCAGTCTTGATCTCATTAAGGATGTGTTCACAACTCACAGTCAAAGGAGTGTAATGAGCGAACTTGTCATCTGCTGACCTCTTCTTCCCCTCTTTATTACCCTGGGACCTCCCAGTGCTACCACGGTTCTCCTCCTCATATTTGGCAGTTATTGCCTCTTCCGCATTCATCACTTTCCCTATGGTGGACAACAGCTCTGCCATAGACTTAGTGGGGTCTTCCACCAGCTTCCACAATAACTTTCCCTTCTAGAGGCCTCCTATCAGGGCAGTCATGGCTATGCTCTCCTCGTAATCCTCTACCTCCAACTTCTCCTTGTTAAATCTTGCTATATAGTCTCTTAGGCTTTCTCCCTTAGCCTGTTTGACATATAGGAGGTGGGTAGTCTTCTTCTGTGGTCTTACCCCAAAGCAGAAGTTGTGGATGAACTGCTCTGCTAGGCCTTTGAAGTTTTCGATCGAGTTCTTCGGAAGATAGGTGAATCAGCTGTGCGCTGCCCCTATCAAGGTTCCTGAGAAGGCCCTGCACTTCATCTCATCAGGTATCGAGTAAATATCTGCCGCTGATTGATACATCTCGATATGGTGCACTGGGTTAGTGCTGCCATCATACTTAGGAGTCACGGTAGGAGGCTTGAATTTAGCTGGGGTTGGGAACCCCACTATCCTAGCTACAAACGGGGAGCCCTCCGAGTAGCCCCTCTGTAGTGGGTTCCTGCTCTTTATGAGGTCCCCTATCTTCTCCTCGAGACATTGGATTGATTCATTCCAGAGTCTTCTCTCTTCAGCTAGGCCGAGGTTATCCCCTGCCACCTCCCTACGATGGACAGAGGGTTCCCCAGCCATAACACGCTGACTATTGACTTCTTCCTGCTCCCTGGCTCTTCTCTCCATGGGTCGGCCTTAATCTGGCCGAGCCCGCCTATGACCTCTTTGAGAGCCTGCCGCGCTCCTTGATCTCGATAGCCTCTGCCTCAGGTCATTGACTGGGCCTAGCCTCTCGAAGGCCGACCCTCTGCTCAACCTGTTAAAGGCCGACCCTCTCTGCTGGGCCTCATCTCTTCCTCGGCCCACACATCCTTGACTCTGCCTATCAAAGGTCAACCCCCTTTGTTGGGTCTCATCTCTTTTTCGGCCGACACATCCTTGGCTCTGCCTAAGGGGTTGTACGGTGTTATCTGACACCTCATACGGCTCCCAGCAGTCTTCCGAGGCCTCTTCAGCTTCTAGGTCATCATATATGTCCTCTGGGCAAGGGTTTCCCTGCCTCCCCTGGCACAAGCGCCTAGGGTCAGCAACGTCCCTCCTCCGCTGGGGTGCAGGTTGGTCCTTCATGGGCGCCTGGGGTGGTCCCCTGGCATCAGGATGGGGTTGAAATGCCGTCGAAGTTATCATGTCCGGGGAGACTCCAGGTGGCCTCATCATCATGGTTTGGATGAGCTGGGAAAATTGCTCCTTCATGGCTTGTTGTGTTGCAGCTAAAGATTTCAAAGCTGCTGCCACCTTCGCCATTTCGGACTGGGGAGGAGCCTGACTGGAACTAGCCCCTCCACCTCCGGGCGACGGAAGAGGCGGTGGTAATTCTGGTGCCATGTGTTAATAATAAAGAGCTTGAACAGCAAGTGAGCTTAATACCTTAAAGGACCTCTTTCAATGGTGAAACAGCTCCACACAAGGGGTAGTTCCTGGTTCACCACCAGAGTCTCCGGTGAGGTAAAGCAGAAAAAGAGGAAGAGATAGCCTCTCGATTCCCACAGACGGCTCCAAAATGATGATGCTAAGAATTAGCACCACCAGGTGAGGTGTCTCCAAGCTCAATATGTGAATAACAATGGCAGCATAGCTATATAAAGTGGTAAGAGAATGAGGTGAGGATATGAGGAATGAACACCGTAATGTAGGTGGTTCAGCCAATTCGGCCTACGTCCACAGTGAGTGTATGAGTAATATCACTGACTGAAGGCACTAATGGCCATGGATACAATTCTCTCTAGCTCTCTCTCTCTCTACTGTATATTTAGACAGAGTTTTGGCTAGGGTTGAAATCACTGGATCCCTTTGCAAGGTAGGGGATGATACCTTTATATAGTGCCTAGGGGGTGTAGTGTACCCCCTATGCATGTAATGTGCATGTGTGTGGTATCCTCACCAATGGGGGAGTGCCACCTGTCACTGTCACATGTAAGCAATGATGATGAAATATTCTCCCACGTGTGGAGAATAATCTTGTTACAACTGATTTGTGCCCAGGTGTCCTCATCCAAATATCAACAGATGCTCGGCAGTCATGTTGGTGAATGACCTCGGTCTGGGAGAGGCCGAGCTGTAAAATCCTGCTGTCCGTTCAATCCGAATAATGTCATGAGGAGTCTCGGCCTGATCTCAGCCGAGACATTATGCTGGGTCGGCCTCAGCCGAGGTAGGGATATGCTGCATGCTGATGATTATTAATACCTCTGGTAACCTCGGCCCAAGCCGAGGTAGGACTACTGATGATTATTAATACCTCTGGTTCCATGTTGAAGATGATAAGTGGCTCCTTGTCACCTCGGCCTACTGATGGCCGAGGTTGCCATTCCTAGGTTCTTGAGGATGTTGTTGATGCCTGCAATGCGCGTAGTGTCCTTGGAGAGGTGTATGTAGTAGTGTCGGCCTGGGCCGAGGTAGGCCTGGCCGAGGGATGATATCGTGGGCCCTTAACCCTCACTGGTTCGATCCATGTCTCGGTCATTATCTCGGCCGAGGTAAGTATCCCAGGGCCGAGGTTATACTTGGGCATATCAATGAGTATACGTGGGACCGGGAGGAGGATATGTGAGAGCAGCATCCAGAGTTTTTCGCTGGAGTAATGACCAAATTTCAGGGACGAAATTCCTATGTAAGGGGGAGTATGTAACACCCCATATTTCTGTGCATATAATATTTAATTAATTCGGTAAATTTTAAATTACTTGTGTGTCGTAAGTTAATTGAATTAATTATGGTAATATTTATTTAAATATTAATCGGAGAGTCAATGGTTAATATTTAGGTAAATTTAATTACTAAGTGAATAGTAATAATTTATTAACGTCATAACGTGTATTAGTGACGGGCATTTATTTATCTCAGCCATGAGTCGGTATAGACTAATTTGGGTGTGAGGTAATGATTTTTATAAACTAATTTGAATTTCGATTCTGAGTGCATGGTTGAGTCCGGATGGGTCGAGATAGTCGTAAAAGTGTACCCGGGGGTAGTAAACGGGTCACGGGGCATTTTTAGGCATAACTGGGCCCATACGGGGCAATTTGGGTCACTTGGGCTTGGCCCATTAGGCTTAAAACGGGATTAGTGTTTTAAGACCTAAATCTAAAAAATTGGGGAGAAAGTGAGAAGGAGCAGTTAGAGCCAATTTGGAGATCTTTTAGAGATAAAACAAGGAACGGATTGGGTGCTCATCATCAAGCTTGCCTCTACACCAACGGATCAGACCCAAAGAACCCCAAAAGGCAAGTGGTTAACTTGTTGTGATGTTTATTTATGATATCCTATTCATATTTTTGTGATGTGTAAATCAAAATTTGTTTTGGGTGTAAAAGGGTACAAAAAGGGGGTTTTTGTATATTGAACACTTGAATGAAATTAATGGGAAATTAATGTGGGAATTCATTGTGTTACATGGTTCTGAGATAATAATTTATTCAGATGTGAAAACCGAGTAGAAACTTATGAACGAATTTGGGATAAACATATGAAATTGGGACTGAATGAGCCTCAAATTCGGAAACGTAGATATTTGTGAAATTTAATTTGTGTTTGAGGTTCTAGGGGAGGTCCTAATCATGTTCCCATATGATAAAAATGTTGGGTGTTCTTGATATGAACCATATACAAGTTTGGAGGATAGTGGAATTCGTTAATGGAAGAAACAGAAAGTCGGAGAAGATGGGGACCTGCTCGATCGATCGATCGATGGCTGGGAATTTTTAACAGTTCGACCTTGGGAGTTTTAGGTGGGATTTTCTTTTAATTTAATTTCCACCAAGTCTAATTAAGGGAGAAAATTTAATTAGGGAAGTTAATATCCTCACAATTATAGGGGCATATAATTGGTAGTGGTGGGGTAATTAAGCGTAACACTTACGTATGAATTTTGAGAATAAATTCTGAGAAATAAAATAACGAATCGGGTGAACAAGTTCGGGTATAGTAGTAGGGTGACACTACTCGCTTAAATTAATTATGGATGAAAAATAATTAATTAGGAATTGGGGATTAGACTGGGGTATTATATTTATTTCGGACCACGAGAGCGAGTCTGAGTATGTTGGTTGGGCGACACCAGTAATAATTTAATTAATTAATGTGCAAATTAATTAATAATCAGAGTTGGACCATAAACTCGAGATACTAAGTATAGGCTAGTATTACGGACTCAGTACATGGTAAAGCCGGGATATTTTATATATATATATATATATATATATATACGGTGTGCGACAGTATATATATAGTGAGTGCAAATAAATATCAGTGATTAGATATTATTAATATACATATAATCTAGTGATATCAAGGGAGGTTGCGCGTAGTGGGTGAATACCCTAACTTGAGTAGTAGGGAGAGTATATCCCCAGGTAGTAGCGTCCGTTATATGGGTGAGGGGCTTATCTCACTTTCAGGGAAGGAATATGGCCGCCTCCATTATGTTTATTTTTTTGGCCAAGTTAGTGAGCGATTCTGACTTGGGATAACTAGGTTATGCGAGTACACCTAGTGTGATAGCACTTCAGAGAATACATCCGGTGAGTTATTACTCGGGAGGATGGGTTATATTTATATTCAACATATGTGTAAATGTTTTAATATAGTTTTACGTATATAATGGGATAAATAGTTATATACGGGTCATTAAATACATGTAGTGAATTGTATTAATTATATAAGGGTTATATTCACATTCAACAAGTGCGATTGTTGTAAGATAATTGTGCATACATAGTGAGGTGAATAATTATATACGGAAAGTTTAAATACATGGAGAAAAATTCTATTATTTATATAACTAGTGAATGTTATATGGCTTTCAAGGAAAGATGATTAACTAAGTTAAGGTGGTAAATAACCTATAAATCATGCAATGAAAATACTCGGGATTGAGTAGGGCGGTTGGAAAGAGTTATATCAAGTATCTAGTTTCGGGGTAGGGGACTAGGTGGGATATGAAGAAGGCGTTAAGTGTGCACATTAGTTGAGGGGTGAGTCTGTCCTCAAGGGAGTATGACACTAACTAAAATATGAAGCACATTCATGCATATTTTATTATTACAAGTTAATCATTTGCTAAATGTTTTCAAAATGTTTTGGGTTCTAACCCTTGCTATAAATTATTTTCAAAACCTTTTAGGTGTCCAGCCACAGGGTCGCCTGGCTTTATTCATTCCAGGGATTCTCTACTGCAGCATATTTGGATGTTGTAGGATTTGGATAGGTGCCTCTATTCCTTCTATTCCTACTATAGGGATTTTGTATCAGATATTCGAGCAGGTTGCACATGGTTTTATTTAGTATTTATTTCATGTACCTTGAGATTTATTGTTATCTGTTTTTACTTTCGTGTTGGATTTTAGCCGATTGTTTATTCAGCCAGATTGTTATTTATATGTGATGGTTGTATTTAGTTAGCTTGTGATTGTTAATTATTTATTTCTGCACGAGTATTTTATTGAGTTAATGAAAGATAAAACTTGGCACCAGTCTAATTTCACTTAGGTGGTTAGTAATTGAAAAGTTTCGACAGTGATGCTAAGAATGAACCAACTGAGAAACCTATTCTAATTTAATTTAGGACTGATCACCCAGGGTTGAATTAGGCAGGGTGTCTTCTTGTCCTTCTTTTCTACAGGAACAATGCTTGAGAGCCAGATTGGGTGTTGGATAAGCATGATGAATCCCACCCCGGGTAGTTTTTCTACCTCTGCCTTAATCTTCAAATTAAGTTCAGCTTTGTAAGTTTGCGTGGCCTATCTCACTAGCAAAGCATTGGGCAACACGTTAAACTTATGATATCTCACCTTTGGATCTATCCCGGGCATATCCGTAGATTTCCGTGCAAACATGTCTGTGAATTCTTTGAGCAAGCTGATGATCTCTTCCCATTTCTTGGGACTCAAACCCTTGTAAATGAAGATGGGTCGATCGTCACCCCCTTTATTTCCTTGATTTATTTCCTCCAACTCTTGGAACTGCTCTCTTGGTCCATCTTGCATACACTCTAGAGCTTCCTCTGACTTTTCAACGTGCTCAACTATATAGGACTCATTAACCACAAAATATTTGGTTGTTGGGCCGACACTTTCGTCCCAAAATGTCGCCTGTGCAGATCGTTATAATCGGTAGACAACTTTCCCATTGGACAAAACAATATTCTTGCAAGTCTGCTAGGGTCTTACCTCATTTTCAAATTTCCTTTTTCCATTCCCTTTACTCTCAGAGGGGGCCACTTGCTAGCTCAACCTCTCACGTACTGACTTCTTGAGTTAAGCAACTTCTTTGACCAGGTGGGTTTCCTCTACCCCTGATCAAACATCTCATTATCTCTTCACCTAACACAGTATAAAATGATACATCCACCAGGTGGTCCTCCTCTATTGAAAATGGTCTTTTAGTAGCTTTAATTACAATCTCTATCCCATAAATATTTGCTTTTATGCATTTGTGGAATGTCAACGGCACAATCGTATGCGTATACATCCACACTCGCCCTATCATGAGTTGGTGTTGGCATTGATAATGTGAAACTTTATGTGGGATGTGAAGTTTCCAAACTTGATCCCCACGTTCACATATCCAAGCGACTGCATCCCCACGCTATCAAAGGTGGAGATCACATGTGGCACTGTCACAATATTCTCTTGAGAAATATTGGCTTCATATAGGGTACTGATGGGCATGATGTTGATTGATGCCCCCATCCAAAATCTTGGAAAACTAATTCCATTCACTGCGGTCGTAAAATATAAACTCTGATTATGAAGTAGGGCACCTTCCTATCTGCCTTTGAGAACACCACTTCAGATGTGAATATTTTAATCAACCTTCTTATTAGACCATGAAAGTTAAGAGAGGGGTCTCCTCACTACTGTACTACTTCCAAGATATTCTTAGTGATTATTGTTTGAGTATCATTCTTCTCTCTAATATGGTTAGAGAACCATTTAAACTTTGGGCTCCTCGCGATACTTGTACATTTTGAATCAAGTTCAACTTCATACGTTTGTGCTCACACATATTCCGCTTCTGACGTCCCCCCTCATCTAGGGAGAGTACTACATCCACTCTTCCTTCTGGGGGATTTACCCAATCGCCCCACTTATTTTCCTATTATTCTCTATCCAAGTCATCTAACCATTCTTCACATGCCCGTTCATTTCTCCAGCATTCTTTAGGTTCATGGGTCCTTCTTCATCATACGTCACTACCATGGTCGTCATGCCATAGCGGTGAAATTGCAAGGGATTTTCATTAACATCTATTGGTGGTACTTGCAAAGTAATATTGGTTACCTGCTCGCCAATTACTTTGTGCAAGTAATAGAAATCCTTGGTAAAATGTTGGACTCTTTGGTGCAACTTGCAAAAATTTGCATCCGCTTTCTCCGCTGCTGTTGGTATCTAGCCATTAGAGTGGGGAGGACCTGCCATCCCCTCACGTACCAATGTGTGATAACAATCCTTGGCCTCCGCTACGCTGCAAAGAAGCGATGGTGGGACATCATCTCCAAACTTTCTTTTTTCCACAATACTATTGTTCTTGAACCCATGGCCCCTATTCTTGCCTTATGAGTTACCATCAACATAGTTAACGTCTTGTCATCTAGAAAATTGAAACCTTCCTGTTGTCAAAGGGATTTTTGCTCTCCACCCTTGGGGACCGGGTTTGATGATCATGGCAATGTTACTGGTCTCCCAAGTAAACTCTCTAAATGTTCTATACCAGGTTTTATTGACCAGGTGGATCATATATTCCTCCAACAGTCCCTCAACACGAATTACAATAACCTTGCCTCTACTACATCCTCATGAATATTCAATGCTCTTTCTCTAAAGATTTTGCTATTGTGCATCAACTCTTCACCTGGATTTTGCACCTCCTGTGCAAGATGCCTTAGAGTGAACTCATCCTCTACCAAAAAAAACTTCTACAAAAACTGCCAGTGTATATCTTCCCAAGTGGGAACACTATTTGGCGCCAAGTGGGAGTACCACGTTTATGCCTTTCTAGTGAGAGTTTTTGAAAACTCTCGTAACTTCAGCTTTATTTCATATTCATGCAAACCAAGGTGTTCTGTGAACCTTTTCACATGTTCCCTGGGGTTTTCACATTTCCCATTGAATTTTATGAACTTAGGAGGAACATAAACTTCTGGGTATGGTTTTTTGTTGATTCTCTTTGGGTAGGGGTTATGAGTCTCCTCATACATGTGAGGTGACTCCCTTTGAGAGGAAAACAATTTTTTCACCTCCTCCATGGAAACAACCTTGGAGGGTGACTCCTATATCCCAACTTTCTTCACGAATGGCGAACTCACCGGCATCACCACCTATTTTGTCACCATTTTTCATGGTGGAACCATCTCCACAACTACTGTTGTTCCTCCTATAGGTGACATCACAGGCGTCATGTGAGTCTGGCCCAAACTAGTCATATCCACATTATACTGCTTCAGAAATTCAAAGAACATGCTCATCAGATTCATCCCGCTTATTGGCATGGCCACTGCTGTGCTAGTATATCCTTTTTAAGGGGCAGGTCCCCTTGCTCCAATCACCACGACCTCCCTATCATTTCTTTGATCACTCTGAACCCCATTACCAGCTGTAGTATCTTCAAAAACTAGCTTCTTTGAAACGTTGTATCCTTCTTTATCCATTGTAATGAGAATGCCTCCCGAGCGAAGTCGCCAAATGTAAGACGGTAGTTGCACTGGGGTCTGGATCTGGTGAGGCATGACCCACTCCAATGGAAGTTGTCTTCAAGGTGTTCAAGGTCTCAAGAGAAGTTGAAGATGAAAGTTATCTATTTCTGGTAAAAATGGAGTTTCTGTGATTGCTATTTGAGAAGACAATGATTAGCTAAAAAATTTCAGCAATAATGATAGCAAAGAAAAGGAATCACATAGAAGGTGATGGTTCTTGAGAATGAAGAGACAAGCACTTCAAATACCCATAACAGAGTAGGGAAGATAATAATTTCTAGTGAAATTTTGACAGAGTAACAATGCTAACTTGTGTTGTTTTTTACCTTGCACGAGGGCTCTATTTATAGGAAAATACTAGAGCTGATCTAGCATGTGTGTGCCAAAAGGATATTCCTTTAGGACAACATATGAAATGTACTATTTGTCCCATTTTACTATTTATCGTCTGTCCACTCTGACAAACGACATCTATCACAACCCAAAGTTAAAAAGAAAATATGTCGGGCATAGTGCCAAAAAAACACGATTAGGTAAATATCTTTTCAAATGGTAACTTGGTGAATAATCTTTTAGGGGCCACTCGCCAATAATAAGTTTGAAAATATTCTGTGAGGCATGAACCACTCCAATGGAAGTTATCTTCAAGTTGTTCAAGGTCTCAAGAGCAGCTGAAGATGAAAGCTTTCTATTTCTAGTAACAATGGTGTTTCAGTGATTGCTATTTGGGAAAACAATGATCAACTACAACTTTTCAACAACAACGATAACAAAGAAAAGGAATCACTTAGAAGTGATGGTTCTTGAGAGTGAAGAGACAAGCACTTCAAATACCAAGGGGAGAGAAGGGGTAAAAATACTTTCTAGTGGAATTTTGACAAAGTAGTAGTGCTAACTTGTGTTGTTGTTTTTCAACTTGCCCAAGGTCTCTATTTATAAGAAATTACTAGAGTTGATCTAGCATGTGCGCGCCAAAAGAATACTCCTTCGAGACAATATCTTAAATGTAGTTTTTGTCCCATTTTACTGTTTGTCGTATGTCATCTCAAATAGACGACATCTGGCACAACCCAAAGTCAAAAGGCAAATATGTCGGGCATAGTGCCAAAAAACATGATTTAGTAAATATCTTTTCAAATGATAACTTGGTGAACAATCTTCTGAAAGCTTGCGAGGGGCCTTGGGGGCCATTCACCAGTAATAAGTTTGAAAATACTTTGCGAGAAGCACCTTGGCTACTCACCTATTTGACTAAGTGTTGACTGTGTAAGGGCGTGAGTGACCTCTTAGGCCCCTCCTATTAGTATCCTCTCTTTCCTAAGGTAATAATTAGTTGGACCTTAGCTTTCCCAAAAAGACTTGCATCTCAGCCTCCAAACCAAAACTTCCACGGGATCCCAATTGTCCTGCGCAAACCCTACTTACTCGACCAAGGCTACCTATGTAAAGAAAGTAACAATGTTAGTAATTATTACAATATACAAACTTTTATAATCACTTGACTATTCACATAGCATCCCCTCAATCTCTTGGTTCTGCTTGTGTACTTTCTTTCCTTTCTTAGGGTTTCTCATTAGACACCCCCTCGTCAGTCTTGGGAGTTACTTGATCAGATATCCCTTCTTTGGTCTTGGGTCCATTCGTTATGGCAACCTCTCGACAAATGATTTGTTTTGGCATACCTTTGTTTATTTACTCTTGGGCCCATTCATTGTGGCAGCCACTATCCAAATTTTCTTCATTGTCTTACTTATGTCTTATTTAATCTTGGGCCCACTCGTTGTAGCACCCTCTCGCCAAATATTCATTTTGGACTATTTTTGGGCCCACTCACATGGCACCCCCTCGCCCTGTTGAGCTTATTTTGTTAAGATTTCCTTTGGGCCTTGTCGTGTAGAAGCCCCCTTATCTAGTATAAGTTCCTTTAGACTCTGCGCCTACTCGTCTAGCACCCATTCTCCTTGTTGGGCTTATTTGTGGGCATTTGAATGGGTTACCCTTCACACTAACTGTTTTTGTCTTTGATATGGGATTGCTAATAGTTTGGTTTTATGATCATGTGGTCAGTTTATTTCTAGCATGATCTTTCTTACTCATTACCAGTTTTGGACGAACCAGAGTTGTCCTAACTTAGGATCTACCAATACTTGCACCAACTTACTTGTCGTATGGACGGATCTTGTTGTCCATACCATATGTCATTATTAGTTACCAGAGTCAACCAAGTTTACTAGGATCTATCCTTTCGTTATCCAGTTATAGTCGGATCTTATCGTCCATAAGACTACACTGGATTTCCCAGATGTGGTTATGCTTCTTGATCATGACCTGTTCATAGACGAAACCATGCATGAAGTGTTAGGGTAGGAATGTTTGTAGTTTAGTCTTATGATCATATGGTCAACTTATTGTCAGCCCGATCTTCCTTACTAGTTACCAATTTAAGACGAACATGAATTGTCCTGACTTAGGATCTACCAATACTTTACTAGTTGTACATATGGATCTTATCGTCTAAACCATGTGTCTGTATTGGTTACTAGAGTCGACCAAGTTTACCAAGATCTATCCTTGCATTAGTCAGTTATGGTTGGATCTTGTCGTCCATAAGACTGAACTGGATTTCCTAGACAAGGTTAGACTTCTTGATTGTGACCTAACCGTCGGTGAGTTCATACAAGAAGTGAGGTTTTATTGTACATAATTAAGTGCTAGTTTTAAAGTGTCTTCGCTCTAAGATTCTTGTACATCTCTGCAAACTGAGGAAATAGACAACGAAAAAATCTTGAAATGTTTATATATGTGAAGGATGAAGTTCTGATTCTCATTGACCATTGAGTTGAGTTAAAAAAGAGAGAAATGAGTTTTACATATTTGGTTTTCTCATTGGTCTGCCATATGTTGTCATCACTACTGGTAGTACTTCCTCAGGTGCTCAAAATTCCAAGGATTCTTAAACCGCTCATCTTCTAGAGTCTTAATCCTGTAAGTTCTTGGTCATACGATAGGAGATACTCTGTACGGACTGCGCCAATTGGTTTCTATCTTGTTTATTTTCTAAATCACCTTTTTTAGCCCATAGTCTCCTTCCTTTAAAGTTCTCAGTTTTACCCTTTTATTATAAAATCGAATAGTCTTCTGCAAGTAGGCAGCTAGTCGTAGTACTGGGCACTCCCTCATTTCTTCTACAGGTCTAAATCAAGTATTCTCATTAGATCGCTCCTTGATGAGTCGAATTTGAGCATTTGGTGACTGGGCAATCCGATCTCAATGGGCACCATTATTTCAGTACTGGACGCCAACATCCCTAAAAAGGGTCAATCCAATGCCTTGAGGATCTGGATGAGATCATAAAGACCAAGAACCCTTTGTAGAGAGGTTTCATATAAGCGTCCTCTTTTGCATCATCAATCGTGGGTTATCCAACGCCTAGGAAGTTCAAACCACCTATTATCACCTCCATATATGATGGCACATCAGTTAATATATTGCATATAGAGAAGTACCAGGCTGCTTCGCATTGCCTAGCATTTTCAAGTACAATTACCGGTTCAGCCCAAATTTGGTACAATGGTTTTCCAAGAGGTCAGATCTCAAACTTTTGACAATTGGCTGACCTCTTCATCAGCAACTTCTTCAGTTCAAAGCCAGGCAAAATAGTGACCCATTTGTTAAGTGTTCATCACAGAACGAGCAAGACGATGAAGGAGTTTATTGCCCAATTTAATACCAAAAAGATGGAGGTCATTGACTATGAAGAGAAGACGACAATCATGTCACTCATGAATGGCCTATAACCTAGAAAGTCATTCTTGACGTAGGAAAAGGAACCACCGAACACAATATCAGAACTATTGGCCAGAGCTAGTAAGATTATGAATGTTGAGGAAGCTATGGCAGCAAAGGACTCCAACCATTCCAAGGTCGATACTAGCAAAAGCTCAAAGAAGTACAAGAAAAATCTCAAAGAAAAAGAAAAACAAAGGAAGTTTGATGAATATACCCCGTTGAGTGTAGGGTTGCACCACATCATTAGGGGGATTCGAGGAAGCAAGGACCTTAGATGGCCAGGAAAGATGAAATCTCCTCTTAACAGGAGAGATCAAACCAAATACTGCAAGTTCTATAAAGATCATGGCCACGACATGGATAACTGCTTGGATTTAAAGAATGAGATTTATATTCTAACTAGGAAAGGAAAACTGACGAATTTTGTTAACAATTATGGTCGATCAGACAAGCAGGATAAGTAGAAACCTAGAAGACGATCAAAATCCCCTTAAAGGAAGGTGGAAGAGAATAAAAAGGGTCAGGATGATAATTCGGGGGATGATTGGTAGTGCACGAGAAGTGTACGCATGTAAGTGCACAGTCGTTGTTTTCTGTCTCGTTGCGACTATACAAACAAACCTAAATTACGACTACACTTGCGAGGCAAGCACAGCGATAAGTCGGGTATCAAAAATCCACAGGGACGAGTTGATAGAATTTATATGATTTAATATTCTGAAATAAAAGTGTAAAAGGTGATTACAAACGAAAAGGAAAAAGATGCATAAAAGGGAAATGAATAACCTAGGCAAGGGTATTGAAACCAGATTAACAAAACGAGTAAACTATAGGTTGCGTCGAATGTCCCTCACCCGAGTTAATTTGTATAAAATAGATACATGGGCCGACGAGTTATATAGGATGCGTCTCATTTCGACAGTTAATTGAACCAAGGGTTGTCACGCCCCTAAATCCGCATAAAAAGCTTAATAAGATTTTGGCGTCAACAAATATCCCAGAAATTGCGCAGGCAAGGTCGTAAGCACGGGACATACATGATATGCCCCGTTAAATCTCCTAGGCACAATAACTAGGACGACGCACCTGAAATAAACCCGTAAACACCATCACCAAATCAAAGCAATGCGGCAACTCGAGTGAGTTCAATTCAAGCACAACCTAATTTAAATTAGCTAGAAAGCATCGTAAAAATGCGGTAAATGAAAGCATGTAAATAAACGCGGTAAATCTACCTAGAAAACGATTAAATCAAAGCATGTAAATCTAATTTAGAAAGCATGGAAATTAACTAGAAAGCAAGAATTAAAGGAAATACAAGCTATATTAATGGAGAGGGTAATGAATAGTCAACTTACAAACCACAAAGGGTGTCAATCCAAAGAGAAATGAAGACGAACTAACCAAAAACCCAAACCCTAACCTAAAATATCCTCTACAAACTAATTCTATCAATTATTACAACAAAATTCCTTTACATAGTAAGTTGGAATTAAATTAGAAAAGAAACGAGAAAAAAAAAAAAGAAAAGCCAAAATATCTGCTGAAAACAGGGGATCGATCGATCAACCCCTTTGGTCGATTGATCGATCATTGAAATCGTGGAAAAATACTGAAGGATCGATCGATCGATCCTTTTGATCGATCGATCGATCGATCAAGCAAGTCACAGCCAAGACAGCCCCTGCATTGTTGTTTTCTTCCTCTTCTCCTCCTCTTTTGGTTTCATTATTTTTCCTTCCGCTAAAAACCCCGTAACTTCTTCGTTATGAATCGAAATTGCGCACCGTTCATGACCACGCGAAGCTTGCGAGGGGGATACAACTTCGGTATAGATGTTGGTCTAAGTGCCCAAGATATGAAAATAATAAATTTCCCTTGAACGTGAGATCGTGTACGGAAATCGAGGGGAATGCGTTCGAACTTCACACTTAGCATCCAAATACCTATAAAAGGTCAATTAATCCTCACAAAACATGCTAACATAAAAATTCGAGGTTGTTTAGTTAACGAGCATAAATAGAGGGAATAAGATATCCGAGGGGGTAAAATGCGTAGGTTCGAAGGATGAAATATGCAATATTTGCATATCATCACATCCCCTAACTTACACATTGCTAGTCCCTAGCAATGAAATAGGATGCAACAAGAACTACTAGCAAACCAAAAATAGGAGATAGTACAAAAGTATGGTATAAAAGTAAAAAGACACTTTCGCGGGTAATTCGATTGCATTTAGCGTATGCAAAAAGACGTTAAACCCCTAGGTCACCCTAGTGGAGAGTTCTATCTCGTGAGGGTTTTCAGGGATTATACCCACAAACATCACATGGTTTCCTCAAAATAAGCCCAAACCAATATTTGACAAGCCCAACAATGGCGAAAAGGATTTCATACGCATTATTAGCACATTGAACGGATTCAAACAAAATTCCAAATCATTAACATTATAGAATGCACCTCATAGAATTAAAACCTTAAAATGTGGGAGGGGGAGTGAGCACATGTAATGTATGATTTGGCAAAAACTTATATAAACTGGATAAGTGTTAAAGCAAGCATACATTCAATCCTCACGGGCATTACACTCATCAAGAGAATTCACTCAAAACAGGGAGGTAACACACAGAACATGCGGGCATAAAGAGTAAATGGAAATGGAAACTAGGCCGCACACATATCACAAATAAAGAACGCTGTATGTAAACTGAAAAACTGTAATCTCAATGAAAGGATACCGCACACTAAAAGAGGTGAAATGCATTTTCACAGATTATCAAAACTATTTAAACCTTTGAATTACATCAACCTAAGATCACATAGGACTTTAATAGGGTTGTAATGTAGGCTAGGCTAAGGTATGAAACGAAGGTATGTATGTACGGATCCAAAGTGTTCGGGATGAAAACTCGAGATAATGGGAAAATACGGGCAATATCAAAATTGGAAAAAAAGTTCCAAAAAGGCATCGATATATCATCGAGGAGAGTAATCAAAGCTTATTAAACACTATATACAACATTTACAACTTTCTCTTTCTTTTTCTTTTCTTCTTTTTCATTTGTTTTCTTTTGTTTTTTCTTTCTGTTTTTCTTTACTTTTTCACTACTTTCTTTTCTTTACTTTTCAAACTCTCATATGCCTAAATTGTAATCAACATCACAACAACATCATTCAATCCCAAGTAACATTCCAAACAAAGTTATGGAAAGGTAATATATGTGGTATATAACTCCAATTCGGAATTGGTTATGGAAATTTTGGGTTATGAAACGAAAGGCTAATATTTAGGCTCAAAGGGGTTAACGAGGGAAAAAATTTAAGGTGAGGTCAAGGTCAATATGGATGATATAACAAAGATAACCTATGATTATTTCCTAAAGTTTACGCAATTCTCGAATCAAAACAATATATGAAAATCATGATTAAGTAACACATTTCAAGTATGAACTCAATTAATGAAGGATCAAATGAAATAATAGAGAGATTACCAACAAATTCAACGTTTTAAATGAGAAAAGAATAGTGTATACACTTACAAACGATGAAAGGTACAAAGCTTACTCGGTATAAGTATATACAATGCAACAAAAGATTATCGAGTTATAAAAATCTTAAACCAAATCAATATAACCATTAAAGTGCATGTGCTCATGGGATTAAAGTTTAATTCACGAAGTTATTCATAATATCAATGATCGAGGACTAAAGACTAACAACTTCTAAAATCGAGAACATGCATCATTGGGTTGTCTATTGGATCGGGTAATTATTGAAATTTATCATCAGAAACAAAGGCAAAATGCCCAAAAAAGGAGAAAAAAGAAAGAAAATCTTTTTGAAAATTTTGAAATTTTCTAAGAAAAGCATATTAAGTAACTAACAGTTGAGAAAAAACATGGACTAAATAATGAAATGGGTAGAATATCCCACACCCCCTTATTTAAAACTTGACATTACCCTCAATGTAAATTAAGAACCAAGTTAAAGAGAGAAAAAGAGCAATATTACACAAAATTGGAGCGATCCCTATAAGAATAAGTCAAAAGAATCTACAAAACAAGTTAGTACCGAGCATAGAAAAAACAAATAACAAAAAGTTAACTAATTACACTAAACTAAATTAAAAAGGAAAGAAAAAATAAAAAGAAAGAAAGAATAAAAAGCTTAACTATATACAACCTACAACTTAGGCTTCACACTAACTATACACTAGAAGTCTAAATAGCTGAGGGTCCACCATAAAAACAATTTGACTTTGGAGGATAACCGGTGTACCCTCACATACAAGCATGCCTTCCAAAAAATATGAATTCCGTTTGAGCAACGAAAGGCATGTGTAAGGTGGAAGAAAGGAACCATCTCCAATTAAAAATTTTAGAGGGATGATGGGGGGTTTGGATTGAACGGGTGACAAAAACATGTGGGGATCGAGAAAAGTCGAATATACTCCCAAGGATTTTGAAATTGGAATGGGAGGCGGCGCACACGAAGGCGCGAATGCAATCATGGAAGGCGACTCGAGCAAGTACTCCTCATCGGCGAAAAGGTTTAAAACATTAAAGTTTGAAAACAAATCATCGTGTACATGTGATGGGGTGATAATAGAGAATGAAAATGGGGATGAAAGAAATTCAAACACATGAGATGAATCATCATCGTATGAAGATCGAGTTTCAAAGGAAATAATATCATTTTCAATCAAATGTTCTTCTTTGGGGGACAAAGAAGAAATCATTTCATTGCAAATAGATATTACGTCATTATCATCCTCACTTTCAATATCTATTACGAGATGGGAAAAGTCTAGAATGGTTTGTTCCAAAGTAGGCACAAGTACCTCATTTGGTTCTAAACATTCCTCTACTTCAAAAGTCTTGGAAGCAAAATCGTCGTCGGACTCAAATAATAAATCCAACTCATGTTACCAACAACGATTTTCTTCTCGATAATGGTTTTCAATTTTCTCATTTTCATACATACGCAAACCCTCACCGAATGTCATAGGTCGAGGTGCTGATCCATGAAAATGGTTAGTTTGAAAATTACCATCGGACTTAAACGAAAACTCATTATTATAGGAATTTTGAAAATTATTTGAAATCGTTTCGAAATTCCTATTATAAGGAGGTAAAGGCCCAAAATCATTATCATCATCATCAAAATTCCAATAACCTAAGTTTTGACTTTCGTTATACTCGCCCAAAGTCATATTTGAATTTGTTATACTTTGTGATTCTAAGCATTCACCGAAAGTCATAGGCTTGCTAGAATTTTGAGAATTATAATAAGGATTACTGAAAGAATTGGAATATGACATGTTTACCCCAAAAATGGCTCGAAGTGGAGAATTCCACAAAGTAGATGCGCGCGGGAAAGATTCGAGCATTTTTAAGTGCTCAAATGTGGAAGTCCTGCAAAATATTAGCAAATAATACAAATAGAAAGAAAATACTAAGAAATACTAAATCAAATAAAGTCTAAAACAAATTCATCCCCGGCAACGGTGCCATTTTGGTAGCGCGCGATAAGTGTGCGTGTGTAAGTGCAAAGTCATTGTTTTCTGTCTCGTCGCAACTATACAAACAAACCTAAATTACGACTACACTTGCGATGCAAGCACAGCAGTAAGTCGGGTATCGAAATTCCACAGGGACGTGTTGCTAGAATTTATATGATTTAATATTCCAAAATAAAAGTGAAAAAGGTAATTACAAACTAAAAGAAAAAAGATGCATAAAAGGGAAATGATTAATCTAGGCAAGGGTATTGAAACTAGATTAACAAAGCGAGTAAACTATAGGTTGTGTCGAATATCCCTCACCCGAGTTCATTTGTATAAAATGGATACATGGGTCGATGAGTTATTTAGAATGCATCTCATTTTGACAGTTAATTGAACTAAGGGTTGTCACGCCCCTAAATCCGCATAAAAAACCTAATAATATTTTGGCGTTAATAAATATCCCAGAAATTACGCACGCAAGGTCGTAAGCACGGGACATACATGATATGCCCCGTCAAATATCCTAGGCGCAATAACTAGGACAACGCACCCGAAATAAACCCGTAAACACCATCACCAAAGCAAAGCAACGCGTAAACTTGAGTGAGTTCAATTCAAGCACAACCTAATTTAAATTAGCTAGAAAGCATCATAAAAACGCGGTATATGAAAGCGTGAAAATAAACGTGGTAAATCTACCTAGAAAGCGATTAAATGAAAGCATGTAAATTTAATTTAGAAAGCATGGAAATTAACTAGAAAGCAAGAATTAAAGGAAATACAAGATATATTAATGGAGAGGGTAATGAATAGTCAACTTACAAACCACAAAGGGTGTCAATCCAAAGAGAAATGAAGAAGAACTAACCAAAAACCGAAATCCTAAGAGTCACCTACGCGCCGGTTGTTTTATATTCGACTCACCAACTCTATACAAAAACTTAAGTTACGACTCTACTTGCAATAAAAGTACAGCGGTAAGTCGGGTATAGAATCCACAGAGAATGTTTGATAGATCGTAACAGATTATTAATCCAGGGATAAAAGTGTAAAAAGGTGATGTGTGCTAGGAAATAAAAGAAAAGAATAAGTTAAGTCTAAATAAAAGTAAAGCGAGGATCGGGATATCATCCAACCATACGGCTCGAAACAACTAATAATTAGAATTCTGGCTCGAGAGCAATTTAATCGAGCATTATTAATTAATCATAAACATCACACAATAAGGAATTAAATCCAAAGTTGCGAGATTAAACATTTTACCGAAAATGGTCGCACGCGGATTCAACTCGGATTCTCGCTATAAACACTAACTTTGCATGACAAAGAAAGTTAAACGCGTAATAATCCAAATTTAATATGTGCAGGTTCAATTAAACGCAATTCTGTACAAAACCTAATTTTCGGAGCTCGGGATCCATTAATGGCGGAATGACATCCCGACCATATTTATCTAGGGGCACATAATGAACTAAGCTAATTTATACTAATTAAACTAGGAAAGCAAGAAATAAAGCAATTAAACTAATTAACAAAGCATGAAACTAATCTACAAAGCAGAAATTAAGTAAGAACAAGTATATAAATGGAGATGGAAGATGAAAGTTCAACATAAAAACTCCAAGTGGTTGTCAACCCAAGAAGAATTGAAACTAAGCTCTCAAAACCCACAAACCCTAGGCTAAACTAAAGAAAACTGAATATTTCTAAGTATATCTGATATTACAACAAAATTCCCATATATAGTAAGTTGGGAGAAAATAAAAGAAGAAAGAAAAAGAAAGCAAAATATCTGATGAAAACAGGGGATCGATCGATCGACCCCTTTGGTCGATCGATCGATCATTGAAATTGTGGCAAAATACTGAAGGATTGATCGATCGATCGATCAAGCACATCACAGCCAAGACAGCCCCTGCATTGTTGTTTTCTTCCTCTTCTCCTCCTCTTTTCGTTTCATTATTTTTCCTTCCGCTGAAAATCCCGTAACTTCTTCGTTATGAATTGGAATCGCGCACCGTTCATGGCCACGTGAAGCTTACGAGGAGGGAAACAAATTCCCTGTAGATGTTCAGCCAGGTGCCCAAGCAGTGAAAAGACTAAATTACCCTTGAACGTGCGATCGCGCACGGAAATCGAGCGGAATGCGTCCGAACTTCACACTTAGCATCCAAATACCTATAAAAGCTTAATTAATCCCCTCAAAACATGTTAACATAGAAATCCTAGGTTGTCTGGTTAACGAGCATAAATATAGGGAATAAGATACCCAAGGGGGTTGAAATGCGTAGGTTCGGAGGATGAAATACGCAATATTTGTGTATCATCAATGATCCTGACCTTCCCGAGCCAGTATATGAGGTCAAGATTAAAGCACCCTATATCTTTGACTAACTTGAGTCGACGTTATATAGGTGCTTGTCTAGTTTGAAAATAGTGACAAAATTAAGTCATATCCTAATCTACCAAAGAGCCTCAGACACTGCATATCAAATTCCTCTGAAAGTCTAAAAGATAGAATACTAACACTGCACCTAGGATTGCATTAATTTGTTGCATTTTTTTATAATTGAGGTATGTGTGTGTGTTAATTCCCATACAAATGATTTTTTAATAAATTTTAGGATATATTAAATAATTTTTAGGAATTTATAAAACATTTAAAAACATTTAAAAATTGGTTTTAATAATATTGTGGGTTGATTTATAATTACCCTTTGCCCCTAAAAACTTGTTTTGATCAGATCCAAAAGCGGCAGAGACTTCTGTGGTGGAAAATGAGATTTTTTAGTAATCGAAAACACGTGTTTTAGGCTTGATCACTACCCTACATGTGTTGATAAATGAGCGAATGGATTTGTGTTTGTTTACTCTCACAACCTTAATACGTAATCATATCCATTGGATCAATTGTTATCTACGGTCTACATGTCTTTACCTCAATCCTTGTGATATCAAGGAGAACTAATTAAAAGGCTTTTAATAGAGGTTCATCTTCAGTCATAAGATTTACATTGTTAATGCTAGACTTAATCTCAACCATTGATCTTATACAACCCTTCCAGATCCTTCCTAGCATAGTATAAATAGAGATCAACTGGTGAATGTTTCAAATCTTTTGATCATTTTGAGTACTGAGAGAAAATAAGAGAAGAAAGAGAGATAGAGAGAGAGAGAGAGAGAGAGAGAGAGAGAGAGAGAGAGAGAGAGAGAGAGAGAGAGAGAGAGAGAGAAGATAGAGAGATAAATACTAACCCTAATCAAACTTTGGCTAAACCTTTCACTAGAAAACCCTTATGTGAGTTTGAGTGAGTTCAAAAGTGAGAAGAACCAGTCTCTCTAGTCTTTAATCTCTTGTCCAACCAAGTCACGAAGTTTAGATTTCAATTTCTTTTCATAGAAATTTGAGATCTCAAACTGTATGATATATATAACTTAGATCTTGTTAAGCTTGATTTCGTTTTTCAAGAAATCATTTTTGTTGGTTGTTTTTACTCTTATATGATTGTTTTTCAAAACCAGAACCAACAAACTTATTTCTGTTTCCAGTTTATGAGAAAAATAAGACTTAGATATAGTTAAGATCTTGATTGGGGTTTTACACTTTCGTGAAATATTTCACATTTTGTGAAATAACTTTGTAAATAAAATAAAAAAAGTGTTTAGGACCTTGATTGTCTTTTATAGCAAGGTTCCCTCAAGATCTGTGGATAGAAATAAAGATTTGTGGTTTGAGACTATCAAACAAACTGTGATTTAGAAATCCTTACTGCATCTTAGAACGATATTTGTAATTTGTTAAGAATACTGTCTGTATAAGTGTGTGTGGGTTGCATGCATGTGATTAGGCACTTCACCACTTACACTTGTCACACTACAACACTAAAGAAGTGTTGGTAGATAGATTATTGACTTTAGAGTTGATGTAAAGCTAAAAGGAGAAGCGGTTACAAAGTTGGGAGAATAACCTCAACATCAGAACCTTCAGAGGAGTCAGAATAATCCAAAGGAGTTGGTAAACATTTTGGACTTAGATTAAGTCTTCTTGTGTGTTTGGTTTGTTACATAGTTTGTAATATGTTACTCTATTTTAGTAGATTTTTCTTTTTGAGGTGTAGAGACCTCCGTGGATGTTCCCCCAATTGGGTGGGGTTTTACCATGTTAAAATCTTGTGTACTTGCATACTTACTCTTCCTCTCATAATCTTCTTAAGGCTATGTTGATTTCGTCACTATATAAGTTTTGGTTTTCAAAAGTGGTACATTTATACCTTAAATAACTCATTCATATAATCTTGTATACACATCTTTTGTTAGCAGTTTGTTTTTATTAAAGAGTTTGTTCAAAAAAACTGTTCGGAGCCAATTAAACTCTTTAATCTTGAATTAAATGACTTAAGTGGTGATTTTTCAATTGGTATCAGAGCATTGGTTTTACAAATTCTTTTAGACCTTGAGTTTCTGAAATTGTCTTCTCAAAACAAACTATGGACAAGAAATTTGAGAGATTAGGTAACCTATCTATAATACCCCGTACTTTTATAGATATTTAAATTACATAAGTGGGTGTAATTTGGAAATTTGAGGAATTATTGTGAATAGTAATTTTGGAATTTATGAGTGTAATTTAATTAGTGAATTTTAGTTAAGTGACTCGGATGGATATTTTGAGTGAGTGGTTGGTTTCGAAATGGTCGAAATAGTCAGAATAGAGTATCCGGGGGTAGTGTTTAGGTTCCAGTGATTTTTGTACTAGTAGGGACTCGCAATTGACTAAACGAGTCATTTTTGGGTTTATAAAGGATAAAAACTTATTTCTCTCTATGTAAGGCACGAGAGAGTGGGATAAAGAAAGAAAAGAGGGAAAAGAAAGAGGAGAAGAAAGGAAGGAAGAGAGGAAGAAGAAGAAAAGGAGATTTTCGGCCAAACTCCGCGGGATTCGACTCGAGGTCGTCGGATTTTATCCACGAGGCAAGTGTTTACTTGCTTTATTTCTTTTAAGCATAAATCTTATATTATAGTTGGTAGTGATAAACTATAAATATTTTTGGGTTGGGTTTTCGTGAATCAAACGGGTGTTTTAGAAGATTAAACGGATAAAGCTCGAATAATATCCAATTTGAGAAATTTAGGAATTAATTGAAATTAGTTGTTGGTTATGGGTTCTAGGATGATTAGAACCCTTTTTATATGTGTAAGTATCGTTGGTTGTGATTAAATGAGGTTGGGAGAAGAAATAAAAAGCTTGGAGGTGTATTAATGGAGGTTTGGAATTTTTGGAGAAGAAGGTGAATAGTGACATAGCATCCTTTTCGAATCGATTCGGCCAGGGAGAATCGATTCGGCTCTTGATCAAAAAATGAAATTTGTAGATCTTTTCGATAAGCTCACGTGGACGCTGACCGCGTATTTTTATGATTTTTATTGAATCTATAATAATTTTTCTACAGAAGGTTATCCGAGATTAAATCGTTAGTAAAAAATCCAACCTGACATGGGGTGAAAAATTAATTGACGTGTTAATTGAATAACATAGATTAGATGTTTATAGAGTTGTTAGTTGAGATTAGAAACAATAAAAATGGAGGTTGGGTGGATATTTGGATTTTTGCGAAAGATGTAAACCCTTAGCAAATTTCGGATTTGAACTAGCCGAATCGATTCGGTATGAGACAGTAAGAAAGTTGAACATTTTCGAATCGATTCTCACAGGTTGAATCGATTCGGGGGCAAGCGAATCAATTTGGACAAGACGAATCGATTCGGTCCTGGTAGCATTTTGAGATTTTCTTCCTTAAGGTTAAGGGAAGTGAAATTATAAATTTGGAGATTCATTTTAGGGGATTCTAGATTCAATATTAGGACTCCTATACAATGGTATTGAGGGTGAGTAAACCTTGGAGAGAAAGAGGGAACCTCGGGTTAATTTTAGTGTACAATCCGGGGTATGGATTTAATGAAGGTTTAAGATGAGTAACGTTCGCGAGAAGTCTTCGACAAGCGAGTATAGATATATTTATGTAGTTAGAATATGTATGGGCCGATTGTATTTGAGTAAATCCTAGGATGTGAGTAGGATGGAATTATCATGAATTGGTATATTCGGGATTTTATAAATAAATCCTTATAAAGTTATTAATGTACGATTTATATACTAAGTAAGAGAGTGCTTATAGGTCTAGTATTTTAAGTGAGTAAATATTTATATACTATTACGAATGGGAACACTCGGGATTATTGACTATCACTATATGAGATTGGCAATTATAGCCATATATATATATATGAGATGATACGTATAAATATATTTGTGTGTGATTTGTATCTTAGAGGTTGGTTCCACGGTCTTTCCTTTGGCGTAGGGTTGGAACAGCCAGATTATATATTTTCTCTAGTGCCATCCAGGGAGGTTACGCGATGTGGGTAAATCCCCTGGCTTGAGGAGCAGGGAGATTATATCCCGAGGACATATCGTCCCGTGTTTAAGTGTGATGTGTGTACTCCACTTGCAGAGGGATTATGACCGCCTCCACTGTTGTGTATTTTTACTATGACCATGAGTAAGTATGGCTTGGTACCGTGGTATAGTGAGTAAACTCGGATTTGGATAGACACTATGAGACTGAATCCTCGAGTTATAACTCGGTGGGATGGTTATTATACTTGTTGTGTATAGTATATTACTTGTATATGAAGATAAGATATCATATAAAGTAAACTTATGTATATGAAGTGAAAAGACTGATAAGGTGTATTTCCCCTTCCGCTAGATTATATCCAGATTTATATGAAAATGAATTATAGGTTCTAGTGAGAACTATCTATATGTATATATAATTATACAAGATATATATATACGCTTTATGTACTGAGGGAATAATGGATCTCGACGATCAACATTGTCATGTAGTAGTGTATCGGGGGGGTACCTTGTTTGGATTTCGCTACGCGAGACACCCCACGCACACACGAACATAGCGCAATGTTGGGAATGGGGAGAAGTTTAGTCCTTAGTACTCGGGTTTATGGGGATTTTCAGAGATTGTGTGAAACGGATTAGTTTGGCAAGGTAACTTAACTAGTTGGTTTATAAGGTATGCGATAGGTGTGCACTATTAGAAGAGGGGTGAGGGGTATCTCATGAGAGTGCGATACCAATTTAAATATGAGATAAATCATATTTTAAAATATGGCATATATTCACTAACAGAATATTTTCAAACTCGGTCTCTGACCCGTTTCTCTATTTTTCCCTCTCTTGCTATATATTATATATATAGATGTCCAGACACAGGGACGACTAAATGCAGATTCTTTCGAGTCACACGTTTGCTGCAGCAGCTGTGGATGCATGCAGGTTTACTGTAGACGCTACTATCCTTGAGATCTAGATAGGAGGTACTGTAAAAACATTCGGGGCGATAGCCCAATTGTATTCAATTATTCTTTTACCGCCTTTTAGTGCGGCATTCGATTTGATTGTATTACGTTAAACCGAGTGTTTGGTTATTTTATTGCATTTCAGTTGTTTCATATAAACTATTGCGATTATTTTATTTGAATGGTTTGGTTAAAAATATTAGTTAAATAAAATTTTGATGCCAGCCTAATAGGTTATTAGTAATTAAATTGGTTTTCGACAGTGATCCTGAGAATGAACCATATGAGACTCCTATTTTAATTTGGTATAGGATTGATCACCAAGTATTTTATTAGGCGGGGTGTCACAAATGGTAATAGAGCATCAGGTTCCAGTGTCCTTAGAAATCTGTGCGGATGTACTACGCTTTCAGCGTTGCTCTTGATTTGATATAGAGACTTATGATTAGGATTCTTGATTCCTCTTGTGAGATTTCGTTCTCCTGCCATTATATAAGATTATAGTAAATATTTTGCGTTCTCATTCGAGATTCGTGTGCTGATCGATGAAGAGCGACCATAGAAGGCCATTCCAAGGGCGGCAGGAGGTGGGGCTTAGTTAGAGCTATAAGTTGAAGTTAGGAATAAGGACCGTAGAAAAGGTCACTCCCTTTGTGGAATTGCTATGGATTGCTACAACGACTACTAAATTTTAGTAGTTACATTTATCCAAGTACTGCTATAGTAGAGAGTGGTGATAAACTTGAATTACCCAGTGAAGTAAATTGGGAAAAAGTTTGAAAGGTCTTCGATTATGACCATACGTTGAAGTTAAGTCATGCGGAGGCAGTGCAGCTTTATTCAGTGGAAGTATAGGGCTCAGAATATTTGACTTAGAGCAGGGTATAGGAATGCCCATATGTGAAAATTTGAGGAAAATTTTTCACTCATGGGAGCAATATTGCAATAGTGGGAACGGTAGTCACCACAGTGAATAAAGATGGATATGGATAAGTGAACTTTGTGCCGAATTAAGATATGTACAATGAAGAGAGAGTCCTTCAGTGGAACGATAGGCTCACTAGTGAGTGTTGCTAACACTTATGGAGAATTTTTGTTTGTGGAACCCCATTGGTGGACATCCACCCGGGGGAATGTATTGAATTAAGGCAATTGAGGCCGGTAGCATGTTTCCTTTTAGTCAGAGGAGCTGAGGAACTACAAAGATGATTGTTAGGATCGAGGCTATAGAGTCTGAAATACTAATAACCTTAAAATGGTCAGGGTGGCCAGTGATGGGGAATGTTACAATATGGAGTGTACAACCACATGCTTTGATCTTACCCGATAGAAGTTAAAGGTCAAGAGTAGCGTGCCTAGATGGGGAATTGATTAAAGTAGTTTTTGGTTCATTTAGGGCAAGTGTACCATGTCCAGGAACCATTTGGAGTAGCCAGGGTAATTGGCAAGAATGTTGTTACGAGTTTTGCCTTGGAGGAAGGAGGTATATTTTGCGTGGCTAGGTAGAGTCGCGGTATTTCGCTAACCCTATATTCGTGTGTGTAATTCGAGATTTGTGGCGGTATTAGTAACATTATATAGTATATATCCATATGTTGTTCATGGTAGCGGGGTTCTATTCGGAATTTGTATCTGGTTTGTACTATTCGTTTGTATGTGTTATACTATGGTACTATTATAAGAGTAATGTTATTGTATTATAGGAGCGATAGTAGGCTAATGATTGCTAGACTATCATATCTGCGGTTCCAGGGTGGAACGGGTTATTATTGCGATATCTCACCTGGATATAGGTTGAGCTCATCTTTATTATACGTTTAGATGGAATTTCGGTGAGTAGATGTTTCATTATCATACTTTGAGTGCGTGGCTACCTTATATATATGATTTAAGGTGTACATGACTTATTATTAAGTTGTGAGTTTCAGCTTGTTGTTGTTTGAGCAAAGGACTTAGTGTTACTACAAGCACTTGGTGGTGTGGCTCCTAGAAAGAAATAGGAGTTCAGACCACCTTTTATTGAAAGAGGGGATAGGGTTATCCCGATTTTATATTTGAAGCTAACGGACCTCCACAACCGACAAAGTAAATAGTAGTGTATCGGAGGAGTTCCTTGTCTGGATTTTGCTTACGAGACACTCCACACATGAACCTTAATGACGTCGGGAGTGGAGAGATGTTAAAGGATGCAAGGATGTTGGTTTTTATGATAAGTTACCTAGTGTGGAGAATACACTATGGACTGAGAGTCATGTAATGATTGCATGCTTATGGAAATATGAGTGCTATGGAAAAGCACTTAAATGTTTCTCTCACCGCAAGTAAGTAGGTGGGATAAGGTTAAGGAAATTGATTTGAGACTTGAAGCTAGGCCTTGAGAAAAAGGAAAATTTTGGAGGTAGTTTGTTCTGGGTATGATGTTCTTAACACTTTTACCGAAAGTAGGCGCCCCGATTAGTTCGAATTTCCATCTCGTCAAGGTGGAAGGACATAGTGGTAGAAGAGCGTTAGTAGGTTAGCGAGATAGGATTTTAGATCATCCCGATGGTGTGCCTTAGGCCGTTATATCTCGATGACCGACGATGCGAGGAAGTAGTGTAACGGGAGGGTTCCTTGTCTGGATTTTGCTTTGCGAGACGTCCCACGCATGAAACAGAGTGAATTTTGGAAATTGAGATAGGTCTTGGGCACTAGGGATATAGTTAGTATAGTACTCATTTCACATGGGTAGGAAATGCATCGATCGTAGGGTTATTAGGAAGTTACGCCAGTAGGGCAAGTGGGGCTGATATAGGAAGAATTGAATTTCGAATTATTCGGGTTAGGAATACCCAGGTGTTAGTACCAGGCCGAGGAAATGAGGCCCATTTTTTTAGAAAGAGTGTTACGTGTCGGACGTTTACAATGGTTGTGTATATGGAAACGGGTTAAAGTTATATGGGCACCTTAGTAAGTTGATTTTATATACCGCTCGAAATAGAAGGGACGTAGTATATAAAGATGAAGATTATCCTGCGAGGCAGTTATAAATGGATTTGAAATGGGTTAGATGGAACGTCGTAGGAGGCACGTGATAACCCAATTGTATAGGTGCGACAGCAGTTAGCATACCTAAGATAAGCGAGAAGACTGGTGATAATGGTCAAGCGCCGGTGTGGTTTCATTTTTGAGGGAAACTAGATGTCCTGATGTAGATGAGTGGACGCTTAGAGTAGCGCATCTCCGATGGGATCAATAAGTTAGAGCGGCGGTTATAGTCTCGTTTTCCTTATATAAAGTTATGGAAGCACTAGGTGTGATGTGACGGTATGACCGATGTAGCGTTGTAGCATATGAAGATTTAGATAAGCTTGTCGTTAAGCTAGTGCGTTAGAATATAAGCCTTGAGATAGGTGGAATACGGTAGGGTACCATTGGGTAGTACCATCCGACTTCAGTGTATTAGGACAGAGTGACTTCGGTGGTACATGTTATAACCAAATTTCAAGGATGAAATTCAGTTGTAAGGGGGGAGTATGTAATATCCTGTGCTTTTATAGATATTTAAATTACAGGTGTAATTTGGAAATTTGAGGAATTATTATGAATAGTAGTTTTTGAATTTATGAGTGTAATTTAATCATTTAATTTTAGTTAAGTAACTCAGATGGAGATTTTGAGTGCGTGGTTGGTTTCAGAATGACCGAGATAGTCAGGATAGAGTATCCGGGGGTAGTGTTTAGGTTCCTGTGATTTTTGGACTAGTAGGGACTCGCAATTGAGTAAACGAATCATTTTTGGGTTTATAAGGGATAAACCCTTATTTCTCTCTATATAAGGCACGACAGAGTGGGAGAAATAAAGAAAAGAGGGAAAAGAAAGAGGAGAAGAAAGGAAGGAAGAGAGGAAGAAGAAAAGGAGATTTCCGACCAAACTCCGTGGGATTCGACTCGAGGTCGTCGGATTTTATCCACGAGGCAAGTGTTTACTTGCTTTATTTATTTTAAGCATAAATCTCATATTATAGTATAAAGTGATAAACTATAAATATTTTTGGGTTGGGTTTTCGTGAATTAAACTGGTGTTTCAGAAGATTAAACGGATAAAACTCGAATAATATCCAATTCGGGAAATTTAGGAATTAATTGAAATTAGTTATTGGTTATGGGTTCTAGGATGATTAGAACCTTTTTTATGTGTGTAAGTATAGTTGGTTGTGATTAAATGAGGTTGGGAGAAAAAATAAAAAGCTTGGAGGTGTATTAATGGACGTTTGGAATTTTTGGAGAAGAAGGTGAATAGTGACATAGCATCCTTTTCGAATCGATACGGCTCTTTGTCAAAAAATAAAATTTGTATATCTATTCGATAAGGTTGCGTGGGCGCCGACTGCGTATTTTTCTGATTTTTTTTTAATTTATAATGATTTTTTTACGAAAGGCTGTCCGAGATTGAAATCGTTAGTCAAAAATCCAACCTGACATTGGGAGAAAAATTAATTGATGTGTTAGATGTTTATAGAGTTGTTGGTTGAGATTAAAAACAACAAAAATGGAGGTTGGGTGGATATTTAGATTTTTGGGGATGATGTAAACCCTTAGAAGATTTCGGATTTGAACCAGCCGAATCGATTCGGTATGAGACGGTAAGAAAGTTGAACATTTTCGAATCGATTCGGACAGGCCGAATCGATTCGGGGTCAAGCGAATAGATTCGGACAAGACGAATCGATTCGGTCCTGTCAGCATTTTGAGATTTTCTTCCATAAGGTTAACGGAAGTGAAATTATAAATTTGGAGATTCATTTTAGGGGATTCAAAATTTGATATTAGGACTCCTATATAATGGTATTGAGGGTGAGTAAACCTTGGATCGAAAGAGGGAACCTTGGGTTAATTTTAGTGTACAATCCGGGGCATGGATTTAATGAAGGTTTAAGATGAGTAACGTTTGGGGGAATTCTTCGCCAAGTGAGTATAGATATATTTATCTAGTTAGAATATATAAGGGCTGATTGTATTTGAGTAAATCCTAGGATGTGAGTATGATGGAATTATGACGAATGGGTATATTCGGGATTTTATAAATAAATCCTTACAAAGTGATTAAGGTACAAGTTATATACTAAGTAAGAGAGTGCTTATAGGTCTAGTATTTTAAGTGGGTAAATACTTATATATTATTATGAATGGGAACACTCGGGATTATTGACCATCGCTATATGAGATTGGCAATTATAGCAACATATATCTATATATATATATATATATATGAGAAGTGATGAAGAATATATATATACGATGTGGTTATAATATATATATATACATGAGATGATACGTATAAATATATCTGTGTGTGATTGGTATATTTGTATCTTAGAGGCTGGTTCCACGGGCTTTCCTTTGGTGTACGGTTGGAATAGCCAGATTATATATTTTCTCTAGTGCGATCCAGGGAGGTTGCACGATGTGGGTTAATCCCCTGGCTTGAGGAGCAGGGAGAGTATATCCCCAGGTCATATCATCCCCTGTTCGAGTGCGATGTGTGTACTCCACTTGCATAGGGAACATGACCGCCTCCATCGTTGTGTATTTTTACCATGACCATGAGTAAGTCTAGCTTGGTACCGTGGTATAGTGAGTAAACCCAAATTTGGACAGACACTATGAGACTGCATCCTCGAGTTATAACTCGGTGGGATGGTTATTATACTTGTTAAGTATAGTATATTACTTGTATATGAAGATGAGATATCATATAAAGTAAACTTATGTATATGAAGTGAAAAGACTGATATGGTGTATTTCCCCTTCCGCTAGATTATATCCAGATTTATATGAAAATGAATTATAGGTTCTAGTGAGAACTATCTATATGTATATATAATTATACAAGATATATATATATACGCTTTATGTACTGAATGCAAAATGGATCTCGAAGATCAACATTGTCATGTAGTAGTGTATCGGGGGGTACCTTGTTTGGATTTCGCTACGCGAGACACCCCACGCACGCACGAACGTAGCGCAATGTTGGCAATGGGGAGAAGTTTAGTCCTTAGTACTCGGGTTTATGTGTATTTTCAGAGATTGCGTGAAACAGATTAGTTAGGTGGGGTAACTTAACTAGGTGGTTTATAAGGTATGCGATAGATGTGCACTATTAGAAGAGGGTGAGGGGTATCTCATGAGAGTGTGATACCAATTTAAATATGAGATAAATCATATTTTAAAATATGGCATTTATGCACTTGCAAAAGATTTTCAAAGTCGGGCTCGGACCCATTTCTCTATTTTTCCCTCTCTTGCTATATATTATATATATAGGTGTCCAGACAGAGGGATTCCTGGATGCAGATTCTTTAGAGTTAGACGTTCACTGCAGTAGCTGTGGATGCATGCAGGTTTACTGTAGATGCCAATATCCTTGAGATATAGATAGGAGGTACTGTAGAAACTTTCGGGCCAATAGCCCAATTGTATTCATTTATTCTTTTACCGCCTTTTAGTGCGGCATTCGATTTGGTAGTATTATGTTAAACCGAGTGTTCGGTTATTTTTTTTCATTTCAGCTGTTGCATATAAACTGTTGTGATTGTTTTATTTGAATGGTTTGGTTAAAAAGATTAGTTAAATAAAATTTTGATGTCAGCACAATAGGTTATTAGTAATTAGATTGGTTTTCAATAGTGATGCTGAGAATGAACCATATGAGACTCCTGTTTTAATTTGGTATAGGATTGATCACCCGAAATTTTATTAGGCGGGGTGTCACACTGTCCAGGCCCCCTCTCTTTGATGGAACCAACTTCCCTTACGGGAAAGTGAGGATGGTTTCTTTCATCCAAAGGGCATTGGGAGATGATGTCTGGGATGCTATTGAAAATGTCTACACTCTTACTACTAAACCAACCGTTGAAGGAAGTACTGTGAGGATTAGGAAGCTGCTAAGTGAATTCACCAGAGAAGAAAAACAAACCTCCCTTAACAATAATAAAGGAAAAAAGCCATATTCATGTCTATCAATGAACACGAATTCAAGAGGATATCTTTTTGTACTACCTCTAAGGAAGCATCGGACACTCTAGTGACTGCACAAAGGAGACACACGTGTTAAAGCTGTTAAAAAACCAAATGTTAATCCATCACTAAAACACTTTAGTCATGACCGAGACTGAGTCATTTGATGAATTCTACATCAGGTTGACAGACATAGTGACTAAGTTGCATACTAATGGTATAATTTATGATAGGAAGGAGATTGTCTCTAAAATTCTAAGGTCGCTTCCACAAAAATTTGACAATAAGCACTATGCAATTGAGGAGATGGATGATCAAAACCTTACCCCTGAACTCCTCAATAGCAAGCTAAGAACTGTGGAAATGGAATTATAGTTTAAGAAGAAATTGATACGGACCCATAAGAAATATTCTACCTCTAATCTAGTCTTTACCTCTACGTTAACTAAACATGAATGTCATTTACCTGAAATTGACTTAAATTCTGATGACGACTATAATTTAGAGAGTTTGAATAATCCAATTGCCTTAATGTCTAAATATTTCAAGAAAATTTTGAAATTTAGAAATAAAATTGCAAATAGACAAGGAAAACCTACCTATTCAAACCACTCTAATAATAGGCCTCATGAGAAAAGACTTGACAACAAACCCAGTAGAGACCTTAAGAACACTGAATATTACAGATGTGGGAAGTTAGGACACATAGCTAGTAACTGAAGAGTTAATTTGAATAAGAATAAGAACACTAGGGCTAACTTGCGCAAGACTCGGGATGACTCAAGTGAATCAGAAGCTGAGGAACCTGAGTCATCTAATCCTTATGACCCCTGCATGTCTTTCTTTGCCAAAATCATATACACTAATGATAAGGAATCTGATCATACTATGTTGAATGATGCTATCACTACTGATTTGTCTGCCTTATTACTTGAGAATGTTGATAATGCTTCAAAGGATGTGTGTGTGAGTCAAAGGGTATGATCTATTGTTGATGATAATGGGTGTGTGTGTCCAAAAAATGAATCGCTAGAGGACACTGCACACTGCACACTTAGTGACTCCGACAATGAGGACCTTCTTGACATTCACACACTGTAGTCAAACTCTCAAGAAAAGAACTAGACTTGAAAAGATTGTCAAAGACCTTACACAGAAGATAGACACCTTAAGTCATATGATCAAACATAATACTGAAGAGTACACTTCTCAATGTCTAATTCTTGAGAATGAGACTAAAACTTTTGAACAAAAACTGAAAGAGTTGTCTGAGTCAAATGAAATTTTGGAAAAGAAATACAAAGGGACGTTGTTAGAATTGGAACAAACAAAAGAAAAGACATCAAAAGTCTTCAAAACGTTTGCTAAATTTGAAAATAACTCAAAATGTTTTGAAAACTGTATTACTGAAAGTAAGACCAATTCTCATGACAGAACTCGAATAGGTTTTTGCCCCAACAATTCCAAGCAAAATAAAACTTTTGAACCTATCAAGTTTGTGTTTGGTGGCAAAAGACCTGTTGAGACTTGTCCAGATTTTAAAGCCTTGAAAATGATTTTGGCTCCCAATAACAAAAATTAGACATTGGTGAATCAAGTAACTCTAAGTGTAATGTTGGTCATAAGGATAAATACGCTTGCCCTCCTATTAGACAAGCTGATTCATCATTTCATCCTGTGCCACTTAGGAATAAGACTAAAGTTCAAAACTTAGACAAACCTTTGATTAACAATTTTCCTAAGGTTAAGATTTCTACGAGTCATCTTTACTGCTCCTATTATGATGTCTATGGACATTACCTTGATGGTTGTTATTCCAAATGTCTATATAAACGAGTTTATCACTCTCATATTTACCATAACTTTAATTATTCTAGGAGAAACCGAAACAATTATGTCCTACCTAAACAACCAGACAAGAATTCTAACTATCTAAATAGGAAGAGAAGAACAAATACTAATAGATCATTAACAAGAAGGAATCCTAGATTATTTTCTAAACCAAATGCTCAAACTTTTTATAATCCTCATAAACCTGTGCAAAAATATTTTAGAGAAAAGACTAAAGCTCGCAACTTTTATCAAATACAATAAAATAAGCACAAATTGAAAAATAAAGCAATTTGTGTTAGAAAATATGAGTTATTACCCCAGATGAAATGCAATATTTTGATCAGTGCCTTTATAGATGAACACACATCATCTAGATGGTATTTAGACTCTGGATGTTCCAAACATATGACCGGGGATGATACCAAACTTTCAAATAAAAATAACTTCTCCGGTTGTAAAGTCTTGTTTAGAGATGTTGTATCAACCCAGATCATCGGTAAAGGAACACTCTATGAAGAAGGACTACCAATTCTCGAGGATGTTCTTTTTCTAAAAGGTCTTAAAGCTAATTTACTAAGTATATCGTAATTTTGTGATTCTAACCATACTGTCACCTTTTCAGAGAAAAATTATAAAATTTTAAATGAAAAAGGTGATTGCATTATTACAGGACTACTTATGCCAGATAACTGTTATACAGTCAATCCAAGTACATAAGTTTTTAACATTTCCAGAATGGATTACAATGAGATATGGCATAATAGGTTGGGTCACATTAATTACTACAGCCTTGGTAAATTGTGTTCCCAAGAGATAGTTAGAGGTCTTCCTAAGATCAAACCAATTTCAAACAGCATATGTGGTCCCTGTCAAGAAGGAAAGATTTTTAAGGCTCTCCACAATAAAGTTAAATAAGTTCTATCCACTAAAGCTCTAGAACTCATCCATATGGACCTAATGGGTCCTTCTCATACTATTAGTCTTTGCAGCAACAGTTATATTATAGTTATTGTTGTTGACTTCACTCGATTTACCTAGGTTTCCTTTTTAAAACACAAATCATAAACATTCTGTAAGTTTTTGAAAATTTTAGTTCGTATTGAAAATGAAAAGGACTCCCAAGTAGATAGAATTTGTAGCGATAGAGGGGGTGAATTTATAGATTCAGGTGTTATTGAATATTGTGATTATAATGGTTACAAACATGAATTTAGTACCCCCAAGACACCTCAACAAAATGGAATTGCTAATCATAAAAATCGCACTTTTCAAGAAATGGCCCGTGTGATGATTCATGCGAAGAACTTACCTAAATATTTCTGGGTAGAATCCATTCGTACAACTTGTCATATAATCAATCGTGTATGCCTAAGGAAAAACACTAAACAAACATCCTATGAACTTTGGAATGGGAAGAAACCTAACCTAAAATACTTTAGAACCTTTGGCAATACTTGTTATGTATGCAAGGATAGAGAACGCCTGTCTAAATTCGAAACCAGAGGAGATAAAGATATTTTCTTAGGATATTCACAAAATAGTAGAGCCTACCGTGTCTACAATATTCGTACCAAAACCTTAATGGAATCCATTAATGTGGTTATAAGTGACACTAATGTAGAGAGTAAGATCAAAGGACCAACTATCGTGGATGAATTCAAAAATACTTTAACTTATGATTCTCCAGAGATAGATGATTCTTTACCAACTGAGACCTATGAAGTGCCTAATTGGGTTTCCAAAGATCATCCTTTAGATAGTGTTGTTACTAACTCTACTGAGCCAGTTCATACAAGATCCCAACTACGTACTCTTGATCATTATGCATGCTTTGTTTCTCTTATAGAACCAAAGAATGTTAATGAAGAACTAAATGACCCATTGTGGATAAGTGCTATGCAGGAGGAACTTCTTCAATTTGTCAATCATGATGTATGGTATCTTGTACCCCGGCTAGAAAATAAAAGGGTTATTGGCACATGTTGGCTTTTTAAAAATAAAACAGATGAATCTGGGATGATTATTCAGAATAAAGCTAGATTGGTGGCCTAGGGCTACTCTCAGATTGAAGGAATAGATTTCGAGAAAACTTTTGCACCGGTCACTCTCCTTGAGTCAGTTCGCTTACTCTTTGTAATAGCTTATTATTTTCATATCACACTTTATCAAATGGATGTGAAATATTCTTTCCTGAATGGTATCTTGACTGAAGAGACCTACGTAGAACAACCCAAAGGGTTCATTGACCTTCATCATCCAAATCACGTCTATCGGTTTAAGAATGCTCTCTATGGGTTAAAACAAGCTCCTAGAGCTTGGTATGAACATTTATCTACCTTCCTTCTAAACAGTGGTTTTAAACGAGGAGGGAATGATCAAACTCTTTTTGTCAAACATTTTGACAAAAATATTACCATAGCCCAAGTATACATAGACGATATCATTTTTGGATCTACCTCCCCAACAGATGTCAAAACATTTTCTGACATTATGCATAAAGTATTCCATATGTCACTTATGGGGGAGTTACAATTCTTCTTACTTTTTCGAGTTAAACAAAATTCAGATGGTTTATTTGTATCACAATCCAAATACGCTTTAGAGATTATCAAAAAATTCGGTTTAAAAACTGCCAAAGATGCTAGGACTCACATGAGTACTTCGGTTAAACTACCAAACGATGAGAATGGGAAATCCATCGACTCAACCTTATATTGTAGTATGATAGTAAGTCTTCTATACCTTACTGCCTCCCGTCCTGATATTATGTATGTTGTTTGTGTGTAATCCTAAAGAGAATCATCTTTTTTGCGTTAAAAGAATTAAAAAATATGTTAAAGGAACTCTCAATTTAGGACTTTGGTACACAAATGACACATCTAGCACGATAACTGCCTACAACGATGTTGATTGGGCTGGCTGTTCTGATGATAGTAAAAGTACATCAAGTACATGTTATTAAATAGGTAATAATTTGGTAGGGTGGAATAATAAGAAACAAAATTGCACTTCGTTATCCACAGCCGAATCCGAATATATAGTTGCAGGTAGCTGTTGTGCTCAACTACTTTGTCTAAAACAAATGTTAAGAGATTATGGTATTGTTGAAGAACAATTACATCTCTATTGCGACAATCAAAGCGTGATTAATATTTCCAAAAATCTTGTTCAACACTCTCATACTAAACATATTAAATTTGACATCATTTTATACGCGAGTTAGTCGAATCAATGGAATTGGAGATTAATTACATACCTACTGAATTGCAATTAGCTGATTTATTCACTAAGCCCTTGGAAAATATATGGTTTGAATCCTTACGTAAATCAATTGGGATGGTTATGGAAGAATTGTAATGTATCGTTGATGTTTATGCTTTGATATTTCTCGCTCTTATCTGTGTGTAGACCCTTTGTCCATTTGAGAAAAAATGGGGGAGAAACTTTGAGTCCACTTGGACATTATTTTGATTACTTTAACTGAAAAGCTTGATCTTAGTTATCTTATTTTCAGGAGATCAGTACCTCATGTTATCAGAATGTTGTAAGGGTTGGTTTGTACTTAGTTGAGTAATGTAATTTTCTTTTCTAGGATATGGGGTAGTTAGAATTTTGTGTATGAATAGGCTTTTCTTATTTCTTTTGTATCCCAACGAGTCCTTGATGATTCAAAGGAGATTTTGTCTCATATTTTCAAAGGGAGAGATTGAAACACCGTATATATTTGACTCACTTGAGTCTACATTATATAATCGATTGTCTAGTTTGGAAATAGTGACAAACTTGAGTCATATCCTAGTCTACCAAAGAGCCTCAGACACTATATATCAAATTCCTCTAAAAGTCTCAAAGGTAGAATACCAACACTACACCTAGGATTGCATTCATTTGTTGCATTCTTTATAATTGAGGTGTGTGTGTGTTAATTCCCATAAAAATGATTTTTTAATAATTTTTGGGTTATGTTAAATAATTTTTAGAAATTTATAAAACATTTTTAAACATTTAAAAGTTTTTTTTAATAATGTTGTAGGTTGATTTAAAATTACCCTTTCCCCTAAAAACTTGCTTCGGTAGGATCCGAAAGGGGCAGAGACTTCTGTGGTGGAAAATGAGATTTTTTAGAAATCAAAAACACGAATTTTAGGCTTGATCACTGCCCTACATGTGTTGATCAATGAGCAACTGGATTTGTGTTTATTTACTCTCACAACCTTAATACGTAATCATGTCCATTGGATCAATTGATATCTACGGTCTTCATGTCTTTACCTTAATCCTTGTGATATCAAGGAGAACCAATCAAAAGGCTTTTAATAGCAGTGCATCTTCAGCCATAAGATTTACATCGATAATGCTAGACTTAATCCCAACCATTGATCTTGTACAACAACTCCAGATCTTTCCTAGTATAGTATAAATAGAGACCAACTGGTGAACGTTTCCAATCTTTTGATCATTTTGAGTTCTGAGAGAAAATAAGAGGGGGAGAGAGAGAGAGAGAGAGATAGTAACCCTAATCAAACTCCGGCCAAAACTTTCACTAGAAAACCCATCTGTGAGTTTGAGTGAGTTCAAGAACCAGCCTCTCTAGTATTTAATCTCTTTTCATACAAATTTGAGATCTCAAACTGTGTGATACATATCACTTAGATCTTGTTAAGTTTGATTTCTTTTTTCAAGAAATCATTATTGTGATTGTTTTTCAAAACGAGAACCAACAAACTTATTACTTTTTTCCAGTTTATGAGAAAAAATAGACATAGATCTAGTTAAGATCTTGATTGGGGTTTTACACTTTCGTGAAATATTTCACATTTTGTGAAATGGCTTTGTAAAATAAAGAAAGTGTTTAGGACCTTGGATGCCTTTTATAGCAAGGTTCCCTCAAGATCTGTGGATAGAAATAAAGATCTGTGGTCTGAGACTATCAAACAAACTGTGATTCATAAATCCTTCCTGCATCTTAGAACGATATTTGTAATTTGTTAGGAATACTGTATGTATAAGTGTGTGTGGGTTGCATGCATGTGATTAGGCACTTCACCACTTACACTTATCACACTACAACACCAAAGAAGTTTTGGTAGAGATATTCTTGACTTTAAAGTCGACGTAAAGCTAAAAGGAGAAGCGGTTACAAAGCTGGAAGAACAACCTCAAAATCAGAACCTTCAGAGGAGTCAGAATAATCCAAAGGAGTTGGTAAACATTTTGGACTTAGATTAGGTCTGCTTGTGTGTTTGGTTTGTCATATAGTTTCTTGTGGTGACAAATATTTTCAACACAAATAGATAAGAGAAGTGCAATCACCAAGCAAAATAAAGAAGATAAAATGCCAATCAAACAATAGGAGATGTACGTGGTTCAGCAAGAATGCTTACGTCCACGGTGGTGCAGTCAGTTTTATTTCTATATACTCCGAGGAACATTTATAGAGAATACAGTTTGTGTCTTTTGCCCCAGACTTAGGGTTTATTATATACATGTTTGTCTTCGGGGAGTGGGGGTGTTGGACTCCCCCACGTTTAGCATCTTCTCCTGAAATATCTCTTTACGAGAACATGGGAGAAGACTCAGTCGTAATTCTATTCAGTTTAGGTAAGGGGTCTGGACTTTGGGCCGCTTTAATTAGGCTACTCGTCCGGGTCCGTAATGCCAAATCCGGGTACCCACAATTGCCCCTAAATTTGTTGGGCCACAAGTTGGGATCAATAAATTTAAATGATTTGTCATAATGGCTCTTTTGCATATCGTGTAACTCTTCCCAAAGTTTGAAGACTGATTTAGGTGACAGTTGCTTCGTGACATGTGCGCGATGATTAGTAACATTTAAAAGTCTTTTTGAGCAGCGTTTCATATTTGTCGTTTCAAGCTTCTTAGTGTTCTTCCATCGTCTGCGAGTTTTAGCAATTTGTTCCCTCTTCTCCAGGTCTTCATTTTCTTTGCTTTCGATCTCCCTCATCATTTGGGCTTGTGGTCTTACATTGTCCAAGTCAAACTTTCATCTCGTAAGTCTCCTTTGCTTTCTCTCTATGCTTTTTTTGAATTTGTAGTTTAGGGTCTACAAATGGCAAAGATAGGTAATAGATCAGTTTCCGAGTTTAGGAAATTTTACAATATCCCAGAATGGGTAGAGATTGAGTGTGATTCTCTTCCTAAAAATGTTAGAGATATAGAGGGCGCTCATTGGATTCACATCTTGTTGATTTCCCAAGGGGGGCTTACTTTTCCTCCAAACGATTTATTCTTGCATTTCTTTGGTAATTTCAACATTGTTCCTGCACAGTGTTCGCCCAATGTATGGAAGATAATCAATGGTGTCCATAGAATAAATCAACTTTATGGCACCAAATTAGGGCTCGCCGAAGTTTGTTTTTTCTACTCCTTTTCTCGAACTAGCTCTGGTGTTCTTTATCTCAAGGCCAGGAGTCCTGATAGGGTATTGGTAGTAAACCTACCTGATTCCCACAAGGATTACTGGCAAGATGGATTTCTTGCTAGAAATTGGAAGTTCTCCCCCCAGACTGAGGGGTTGAGGTCTGATAGGTTTACTGTTACCATTTATGGGGAAGAGTACATAGGTAGTCTTTACTATGTCCTTTCAATTTCTTTGTTAATGTTTGATCTTTCTGACTCTTTCCTGTTTTCTTTTCAACGAGGTCGAAGAACTTGGAACCTGCCCTCAACGAGGTTCGACTTTCAGAGTTGGTTAAAGCTTGGAATATCAGGGAGCCCTTGGCTGACGGTGAACATCCCCGGTCTGCTACTTTCTTGCTCGAGTACAAAAATGTTGGGTCTAGTTTTATAGTGAGGCCCATGGATAGCATTCCCGAGTTTGATATTTCTGAAGAAGCTGCTTCCGATCCTATTCAGATGGACAATGAAGAGAGCAATTCTGAGAGTGATATCAGGGGGGCGTAGAAGGTGGTCTCGGCGAGGAGAGATTTAGCAGTGACAGTTCTTCTGCTCAGAAGAAGTTTCTGAAGCCCAAGGACCTTCAAGCACATCCAGCAGCTCTAGTGAGGAAATGGTTCCCCCATGAAAAAACTTGATCTGTGATGATGATGATGATGATGATGATGATGATGATGATGATGATGATGATGATGATGTGCTCATTGCTCAAAGGTCGAAGAAGCAGAAGTCCAGTAGTGGGGCTGTTGCTACTTGTTCTCGATTTGCTTCTCAGGAGCAGGAGAAGAAGAGAAAGGAAGAAGAGAACGTGAGAGGGAGAGAGATAAGAAGAGGGAAGAAGAGAACGTGAGAGAGAGAGAGATAAGAAGGTTGAGGAGAGGAGGAGGATAGAGAAGGAGAAGGAAAAGGAGGAAGATAGGAGAAAAATAGAGGCGAGGATAAAGACTGGGCAGGCCTTAGTGCCGGTGTCTGCATTTCCAGAGGGGGCCTCAGTTGCCACTTCTCCTTAATTGGCCCTGGCACTACTCGAGAGAGCAGTCCTTCCTGTTGATTGCCAGAGGGCGACGGGGACTAACCAGTTAGCCTTGTAAGCGAGTCAGAGGCTAGCCTTATTAAGTCTATTTCTCTTGTCTAATGTTTGTCAAATTATGTATGTTTCCTTATTCTAATATCTTCTTTTACTTGCAGTTTGTGACTGATTTTGCTGTGCTCTATCGCTCTCGCGATGAGCTGATCAATAAGAATGGAGAGCTGGATAAGAAAAATGCTTCTTTAAAAGTGAAGATTGTCGAGCTTAATTCTAGCTTGACGGCTGCTAATGCTGCCCGAACGTCCTCTGACCTAGCCCTAGTCAAAGCCAACCGAGATAGGGAGGCAGTGGACAAAGAACTGAATGAATGGCGGTAAGCCTACGATCTAGTCTGCTCGCGTAAGCTGGCTATCTTGGAGGAGAACAAAGTGTTGACCGAGCAGCTGAAGGAGAAGGAGTCTCAGGTAGCCACCGTTAAGGAGGATTCATATAACTCTAGGTGGGATGCCGCGTATGAAGATGTTGAGGTTCAGATAGGCTACATCAGTTATCTGAACTTCAAGAAGGGCTTTTAGTTACTGGGGTGGACATTGCCTCTCCTCTGTTCAATGAGCACGATCCAGGCCCAAAGCTAATTATAGATGAAGCCCCTGTCCCAGCCATCGAAGGTGTTGACCCTGCCTCCTAGTCAGTTCATATCGATGCCCTTCCTGTTCAGGCGACAGAGGTTGTCCCTGCTGAAGGAGGTGCTCCTACTGTTGCTGATAAGGGGAAGCAACCAACTTCTTCTGGGCAACTCGAGGTCGCCAGCTAATTTAACTTTACGGTCCTTTTTATATTTTTGTTTGTAATCTTCCTTTCTGTTCCTCGATGTAATCTGATCCTTTTAATGAAATGATAAGGTTTCTTCCCCCAGTGTACTGATTTAGTTTTTCCTTTACTGCTCTTTTATGTCCTGTAGTTGGTTGATGTTGATGATTATATACCAGCCACTTCTCAATTGGGAAGAATTCTTGGTCCTGATGTAAGTCCTGAAGTTCGTCATACCTTTGTGAGGATTTGAAAATCGATGCGATTGAGGAACAAGCGTTTCATAGAGCAGACTGAGCTCATTGTTAAACTAAAAGACAGGCTCCAAGAGATGGAAGAAGTCGGTGCCTCAGTCCAAGAAGAGTTTAATACCATGAGGGTAAGGCTTCTAGATGCTTCTGAGATCAACCAGGTTGGAGAAATTCTTCAGCAGGAGAATGAAGTTTTGAGGAGGGAAGTCTCGTGACTTAGGGATAATGCACTGAGCACTGCTCATGCAGTATTACGAGGTTCCTCCTCATCATGAGCTGAAGCTGGACCAAGCGATGCTCCTCCGGTGCTGCGAGGTTCTACCCCGTCGACTGTTTCGCGAGCTGGTACAAACACAAGAAGTCCAGCTCGAGAAATGAAAGAGCTTCGTGATGATGTCCGACGAGCATACGTGATTGCTGCTGGGCTTCAAAGGGATGTCACTCGGTTGAGGCATCTGTTTAAAAGAGGACCTCGACGAGTATGGGCCGATGGTTACGACCAAGTTTGACTAGATGCTCCGACTAAGTTGATAGAGTTTGAAGAGCTCACCTTTATTAGGGGAAGGTTGAGTGCCCTGAGGGAGCTGCAAGTCCGAAGGAACTCAATGCTCTGGTATCGTCATGAGATCTCTCCTTCCACTCTAATGCCTAACACCTTTCAAAGAGATGATCAATGGATCCCTATCGATGTCATCCCTCGGTAGCTATTGGAGTCGGATGCGAATTAAGTCGAGGAGGAGCTAGTTCCCCATCCCGACGATGGTCGAAGAGCTCAAGTGGCTGATTCTCTCGTTTAGAGGCCTCAACCTCATTGAGATTTCACCAGTAGTAACTCTGTATACATAAGTAATGAAGTAATGTAATGTTGATGTTTTGGGTGAGCTCATCGACTAAACATGGGTTGTATTTTATTGTAAATGTGATGAAGTAATATAAAATTTATGTTCTGGGTGAATTTGCCGACTAAACAAATGTTTTATATTTTCCACATCTTTTAGACTTTGCTCAATGATCTTGGGCCTCTCTTGGCTTACTAGAATTGTAAGTTTGCATTGTTAAGTGAGTGTCCCTCCAATCCAGTATGTTTATGAGATACCATTTTGACCCACTTTACCATTTAGGTTGTGTCATCACACTCCCTTAGGCCTAAGTGTGGCAATTGGTGAGGACACACCTGGTGTTGGATGCTCTATCCGATCAGGATTTTATTAACCAAACATTGTTTGGAAACCAATTTTGAACTGGCCATATTGCCTAAGGATCTCCTGCAGGGCTTCATATATTTCCAGGGGCAATTCTAAGAGGTTTTTCATGTTTCATAATGAAAACCCAAGGAGGCTGATTTCCCCGCTATAGTGTAAAGATTAGTGTGCCTATCACTTGGAAAGGGTGTGTGAGTTATAAAGTTCATGTACTAGTTGACTGACACTTCGTAGAATGCAACTGCTAAATAACTTTTATTAATGATAAGGAAATGAGCTTCCAGTTTCATAAGTAAAGAATAAAAGAAGAATCTAGAAATGGAATTTCTTAAGATTGGCTGCATTTCATGCTCGGGGTATCTCTCTGCCTTCCAGCGTTTCTAAGTGATAGGCTCCTCGTAGATCATCTCTTGTTATCTTGAATGCTCCTTCCCAGTTTGGCCCTAACTTGCCGTCTGATGGTTTTACTACGTTGCCCAAGACATTCCTTAGGACATAGTCCCCAAATCGGAATGCCCTTCGATTGACCTTCTTGCTATAGTGATTTGCGAGCTGTTGCTGATAGCTCGCTAGTTTCACTAAGGCAAGTTTTCGGCGTTCGTCAACTAGGTCAAGCTCAGCGAGCAATGTTGCATCATTCTGGCCCTAGTCGACAAGGGTGGACCTCATAGTGGGTAAGCCTGCTTCCAATGGGAAGATCGCTTCCATTCCATACGTTAGTGAGAATGGGGTTTCCCCCGTTTCTTGATGGGGGGTAGTATGGTAGGCCCAGAAAATGTGCGATAGTTCATTCACCCATGAGCTTTGGGCCCGTTCTAATCGTTTCTTTAACCCATCGATCACCGTCTTGTTAGAAGCCTCGGCTTGGTCATTGCTCTAAGGATAGGCAACCGAGCTGAAATGGTGTCTGATTTTGTGCTCATTATAGAAATTCTGAAAGGAATCGCTCTCGAACTGCGTTCCATTGTCAGTGATGATGGTCCTGGGGAGGCCAAAATGGGTGATTATATGTTTCCATATGAATTTTATCATATCTGCGTCTCGAATGTTCGCCAGGGGTTCCGCCTCGATCCATTTGGTGAAGTAGTCAGTTGCGACCAACAGATACTTGTAATTGCCGGCAGCGGTAAAAAGAGGTCCTACGATGTCCATTCCCCATTGGGAAAATGGCCATGGGTTGGAAAGTGATCTTAGGTCGCTGGCAGGTTGATGGACCATAGGAGCATGAAGTTGGCATTTTTCACATTTACGAACATACACTACAGAGTCTCTTTGCATATATGGCCACCAATAGCTTTACTTCATTGCTCGAAAAGACAATGACCTTCCTCTAATATGGCCTCCACAGATTCCCTCGTGGAGTTCATGTAGAATTTGTTCGACATTCCTCGGGTGAACACATTGAAGATAGGGACCGGAGAATGATCTCTTATATAGCTTGCCCTCAGGAGATAAGTGAAAGCGAGAAGCTTTGACTCTTATCTGGTGAGCGGTCTTCTTATCATCTGAAAGTGTGCCATCCTTCAAATAGTCCCTTAAAGAATCTATCCAACTAGGTGCTAACTCAATTTCAAGCACATGCTCTACGCTTGGCAGCTCCTTGTTACAGTTAATGCTCAGATGAACGAGGAAATCGATGGGGATTATTTTTTTTAAGTCGGAATCGATTGCCGAACTCAGGGCTACTAGGGTGTCAGCATGGCTGTTCTGTCCTCTGGGAAACTGCTGGACACTGACTTCCTCGAAGCTGGCCATTAGCCTTTTTTCCAAGGCGAGGTAGGTTTCCATTCTTTCATCTTTTGCATTGTAGTCTCCACTTATCTGATTGGAGACTAATTATGAGTCACCGGACACCTGTAACTGCTTTGCCCCCAAAGTATGTGCCTTTTGGAGGCCGGATACTAAAGCCTCATATTCTGCTTCGTTATTGGAGGCTTCAAATCCAAGCCCGATTCCTTGTTCAAGGATTGTATCCTCTGGAGTGACAAGCACAATGCCTACTCCTGCCCCCTTTGAATTGGAGGCTCCATCAAAAAACAATTTCTAGACTCCCTATGTTGTGTGATTCTCTCTTTGCTTCACAGGTTAAAATTGATCGAGAGGTTGCTCGCCTGTGAATTTGGCTATGAAATCAGCAAGGACCTGCCCTTTGATTGCATTCCACGGTTGAAATTCGATATCAAATCGTCTGAGCTCGACTGTCCATTTAGACAGTCTGCCCGATAAATCCGCTTACCACAGGATTGCTTTAAGGGGGTGCGATGTAAGGACGATGATAGTGTGAGCTTCGAAATAGTACTTCAATTACCTTGAAGCCATTACTAGTGCAAAGGCGAGCTTCTCTAGTGGTAGGTACCACTGCTCGGCCTCTAATAAAGTCTTGCTCGCGTAATAAACGGGGTGCTGGATTCGTGCTTTTTCGCACATAAATGCAGAACTGACAGTGTGGTTGGAAATGACGAGGTATAAGTACAAGGACTCTGTTTCCTGGGGTATGAAGAGCAGTGGTGGTGAGATAAGGTAAGCCTTCAGATCGTCCAATGCCTGCGAGCAATCTTGATTCCATTCTACTGTCTTGTTTCCCTTTAGGAGCTGGAATAACGGCTTGCAATTCTCGGAGGACTTTGAGATAAAACGGTTCAAGGCAGCGAGCATATCGGTGAGCTTCTGTACATCTCGAATTGTGCGAGGAGGTTGTACCCTGTTTAATGCATCGATCTGGTCTGGATTAGCCTCGATGCCTCTCTTACTGACCAAGTATCCAAGAAATTTTCCTGACTGGACACCGAAAGAACACTTGCTTGCGTTAAGTTTCATTCGGTACTTCGTGAGGATTTTGAAGGTTCTTGACAGATCTGAGAGGTGGTCTTCTTTCTTCCTGCTTTTGACGAGCATATCGTCGATGTAGACTTCCATGGTGTCTCCCATTTGGTCTTTAAACGTATTGGTGACTAGCCGTTGGTAGGTTGCCCCTGCATTTTTGAGCCCGAAGGGCATGACCAACAGTACAATTCAATGGTGGTGATGAACGCTATCTTGTCCTGGTCTGGAGCATACAGAGGGGTCAGATGATACCCTGAGTATGCGTCTAGAAAACTCATTCTCTCGTGAGCTGATGTGGCGTCCACTAGTTGATCGATTTTTGGAAGAGGGAAACTGTCTTTAGGGCACTCCCTTTTAAGGCCAGTGAAGTCGATGTAGACTCTCCATTTCTCGTTGTTCTTTGGAACTACTACTGGGTTGGACAACCATTTAGGGAATTGGACCTCCCGTATGGATCCTGCATCCAGTAGTTTTTGAACTTCTTCTTCCACGGCCTTTGCCTTCTCAGGTGCAGTTCACCGTGCCTTCTGGGCGATTGGTTTGAAAGTGGGGTCGACTTGTAGCTGATGACAAACCACACTAGGATCAATCCCAGGAAGCTCGTATGGTTCCCATGCAAAAACGTCTACATTGCTTCTTAGCAGAATCGTCAACTTCTTCTGTTCCTGATCTGTGAGAGAAGCTCCGATCAAGAAAACCCTGTCATCGTCGCTACCTCCAGCTATAACTTCCTCCAGGTTCTCGACGACCCGTTCAGAGCGGAGGAGCCTGGTCTCCTCCACTTCGGGTATTCCGTACTTTGACTGCTATTTCAAAGGTATCAGACCTTCTTGTTCCTCAACTTTCTCGCTGGGCCTGTCGGCCTTCTTCTCTGGTCTTGGGCGGATGGACGCTATGAAGAAATTTTTTTCCATCGCTTGATCGCTATGGATCTCCATTACTCCTCGCTCGGTCACATATTTGAGCTTATGATGGTAGGTCGAGGAGACTGCCTTCATCGCGTGCAGCCATCCTCTATCGAGGATAGCTTGGTATGGAGAGTCAATATAAACCATTAGAAACTCAATCATCTTGGAGACATTTCCTGCTCTTACTGGCAGCACAATCTTTCCCAAGGGCATAGTCACTTTCCCAGCGAAGCCAACTAAAGGGACAGTGGCTTCCTTTAGGTCGGCGATGCTTAACTTCAATTTTCTAAACAGGTCGAGGTACATTACCTCGGATGAGCTTCCTTGGTTGACGAGTAACTTGTCGATGTCTTAGTTAGATATCCTGAGAGTAATGATCAAAGCATCATGATGTGGGGTTCTCACTCCCACTAGATCCTCATCTGTGAATACGATATGCTCACTATAGTCGACGTCATCTGCTCGCTGACGCTTTCCTGATTGTGTTTTTGCTAGATCGATCTGAAAATCTTGCATCACCGTTGTAAGCTTTTTTACCTCCATTCGAGCTGAATTTCCTTAAATCTGATTCACATCAGATTCCCCATGAATTACTACGAATTCATGGCCAGCATCGTCTTCGAGCACGTTGTCAGGCCTTGCTTCTCCATTGGCAGCAACTTTCTCTGCCTTTTTTTCCACAAATTCGTTCAGATGGCCAGACTGGGCCAATTCTTCGAGGTGGGACTTAAGAGCCTTGCAATGCTCGATCTTATGTCCTCCCTCTTTATGAAAAGCGCACCTCAGCGCGTTATTCCTCTTTGAGGGATCTCCTCCCATCTTTTTAGGCCACTTAATAAATGGCTCGTGTTTGATCTTTGCGAGAATCTTGTAAATTGGTTCTCTGAAGACATTATTGACTACCTGAAATGATTTCGACACATCATTCTTGCCTCCCGTTCTTGGAGCCCTTCTTGCTCCCATTCTTTCCTCCTTTCTTCTGGTTCTCAGTTCTGTCGCTGTCTTTCGCGGCCAGCTTGGTTCGATCGTTCTCTCTCGTGCTGAGGCTAGTGACATCCTACACCTTGGCGTATTTCTTAATGTGAGCCATCAGGTTGTCGATGGTCGTGGCCTCTTTCTTCGTTAGGATTAGGTCTGCTTGTGTGTTTGGTTTGTCATATAGTTTGTTGTGGTGACAAATATTTTCAACACAAATAGATAAGAGAAGTGCAATCACCAAGCAAAATAAAGAAGATAAAATGCCAATCAAACAATAGGAGATGTACGTGGTTCAGCAAGAATGCTTACGTCCACGGTGGTGCAGTCAGTTTTATTTCTATATACTCCGAGGAACATTTATAGAGAATACAGTTTGTGTCTTTTGCCCCAGACTTAGGGTTTATTATATACATGTTTGTCTTCGGGGAGTGGGGGTGTTGGACTCCCCCACGTTTAGCATCTTCTCCTGAAATATCTCTTTACGAGAACATGGGAGAAGACTCAGTCGTAATTCTATTCAGTTTAGGTAAGGGGTCTGGACTTTGGGCCGCTTTAATTAGGCTACTCGTCCGGGTCCGTAATGCCAAATCCGGGTACCCACAATTGCCCCTAAATTTGTTGGGCCACAAGTTGGGATCAATAAATTTAAATGATTTGTCATAATGGCTCTTTTGCATATCGTGTAACTCTTCCCAAAGTTTGAAGACTGATTTAGGTGACAGTTGCTTCGTGACATGTGCGCGATGATTAGTAACATTTAAAAGTCTTTTTGAGCAGCGTTTCATATTTGTCGTTTCAAGCTTCTTAGTGTTCTTCCATCGTCTGCGAGTTTTAGCAATTTGTTCCCTCTTCTCCAGGTCTTCATTTTCTTTGCTTTCGATCTCCCTCATCATTTGGGCTTGTGGTCTTACATTGTCCAAGTCAAACTTTCATCTCGTAAGTCTCCTTTGCTTTCTCTCTATGCTTTTTTTGAATTTGTAGTTTAGGGTCTACAAATGGCAAAGATAGGTAATAGATCAGTTTCCGAGTTTAGGAAATTTTACAATATCCCAGAATGGGTAGAGATTGAGTGTGATTCTCTTCCTAAAAATGTTAGAGATATAGAGGGCGCTCATTGGATTCACATCTTGTTGATTTCCCAAGGGGGGCTTACTTTTCCTCCAAACGATTTATTCTTGCATTTCTTTGGTAATTTCAACATTGTTCCTGCACAGTGTTCGCCCAATGTATGGAAGATAATCAATGGTGTCCATAGAATAAATCAACTTTATGGCACCAAATTAGGGCTCGCCGAAGTTTGTTTTTTCTACTCCTTTTCTCGAACTAGCTCTGGTGTTCTTTATCTCAAGGCCAGGAGTCCTGATAGGGTATTGGTAGTAAACCTACCTGATTCCCACAAGGATTACTGGCAAGATGGATTTCTTGCTAGAAATTGGAAGTTCTCCCCCCAGACTGAGGGGTTGAGGTCTGATAGGTTTACTGTTACCATTTATGGGGAAGAGTACATAGGTAGTCTTTACTATGTCCTTTCAATTTCTTTGTTAATGTTTGATCTTTCTGACTCTTTCCTGTTTTCTTTTCAACGAGGTCGAAGAACTTGGAACCTGCCCTCAACGAGGTTCGACTTTCAGAGTTGGTTAAAGCTTGGAATATCAGGGAGCCCTTGGCTGACGGTGAACATCCCCGGTCTGCTACTTTCTTGCTCGAGTACAAAAATGTTGGGTCTAGTTTTATAGTGAGGCCCATGGATAGCATTCCCGAGTTTGATATTTCTGAAGAAGCTGCTTCCGATCCTATTCAGATGGACAATGAAGAGAGCAATTCTGAGAGTGATATCAGGGGGGCGTAGAAGGTGGTCTCGGCGAGGAGAGCTTTAGCAGTGACAGTTCTTCTGCTCAGAAGAAGTTTCTGAAGCCCAAGGACCTTCAAGCACATCCAGCAGCTCTAGTGAGGAAATGGTTCCCCCATGAAAAAACTTGATCTGTGATGATGATGATGATGATGATGATGATGATGATGATGATGATGATGATGATGATGTGCTCATTGCTCAAAGGTCGAAGAAGCAGAAGTCCAGTAGTGGGGCTGTTGCTACTTGTTCTCGATTTGCTTCTCAGGAGCAGGAGAAGAAGAGAAAGGAAGAAGAGAACGTGAGAGGGAGAGAGATAAGAAGAGGGAAGAAGAGAACGTGAGAGAGAGAGAGATAAGAAGGTTGAGGAGAGGAGGAGGATAGAGAAGGAGAAGGAAAAGGAGGAAGATAGGAGAAAAATAGAGGCGAGGATAAAGACTGGGCAGGCCTTAGTGCCGGTGTCTGCATTTCCAGAGGGGGCCTCAGTTGCCACTTCTCCTTAATTGGCCCTGGCACTACTCGAGAGAGCAGTCCTTCCTGTTGATTGCCAGAGGGCGACGGGGACTAACCAGTTAGCCTTGTAAGCGAGTCAGAGGCTAGCCTTGTTAAGTCTATTTCTCTTGTCTAATGTTTGTCAAATTATGTATGTTTCCTTATTCTAATATCTTCTTTTACTTGCAGTTTGTGACTGATTTTGCTGTGCTCTATCGCTCTCGCGATGAGCTGATCAATAAGAATGGAGAGCTGGATAAGAAAAATGCTTCTTTAAAAGTGAAGATTGTCGAGCTTAATTCTAGCTTGACGGCTGCTAATGCTGCCCGAACGTCCTCTGACCTAGCCCTAGTCAAAGCCAACCGAGATAGGGAGGCAGTGGACAAAGAACTGAATGAATGGCGGTAAGCCTACGATCTAGTCTGCTCGCGTAAGCTGGCTATCTTGGAGGAGAACAAAGTGCTGACCGAGCAGCTGAAGGAGAAGGAGTCTCAGGTAGCCACCGTTAAGGAGGATTCATATAACTCTAGGTGGGATGCCGCGTATGAAGATGTTGAGGTTCAGATAGGCTACATCAGTTATCTGAACTTCAAGAAGGGCTTTTAGTTACTGGGGTGGACATTGCCTCTCCTCTGTTCAATGAGCACGATCCAGGCCCAAAGCTAATTATAGATGAAGCCCCTGTCCCAGCCATCGAAGGTGTTGACCCTGCCTCCTAGTCAGTTCATATCGATGCCCTTCCTGTTCAGGCGACAGAGGTTGTCCCTGCTGAAGGAGGTGCTCCTACTGTTGCTGATAAGGGGAAGCAACCAACTTCTTCTGGGCAACTCGAGGTCGCCAGCTAATTTAACTTTACGGTCCTTTTTATATTTTTGTTTGTAATCTTCCTTTCTGTTCCTCGATGTAATCTGATCCTTTTAATGAAATGATAAGGTTTCTTCCCCCAGTGTACTGATTTAGTTTTTCCTTTACTGCTCTTTTATGGCCTGTAGTTGGTTGATGTTGATGATTATATACCAGCCACTTCTCAATTGGGAAGAATTCTTGGTCCTGATGTAAGTCCTGAAGTTCGTCATACCTTTGTGAGGATTTGAAAATCGATGCGATTGAGGAACAAGCGTTTCATAGAGCAGACTGAGCTCATTGTTAAACTAAAAGACAGGCTCCAAGAGATGGAAGAAGTCGGTGCCTCAGTCCAAGAAGAGTTTAATACCATGAGGGCAAGGCTTCTAGATGCTTCTGAGATCAACCAGGTTGGAGAAATTCTTCAGCAGGAGAATGAAGTTTTGAGGAGGGAAGTCTCGTGACTTAGGGATAATGCACTGAGCACTGCTCATGCAGTATTACGAGGTTCCTCCTCATCATGAGCTGAAGCTGGACCAAGCGATGCTCCTCCGGTGCTGCGAGGTTCTACCCCGTCGACTGTTTCGCGAGCTGGTACAAACACAAGAAGTCCAGCTCGAGAAATGAAAGAGCTTCGTGATGATGTCCGACGAGCATACGTGATTGCTGCTGGGCTTCAAAGGGATGTCACTCGGTTGAGGCATCTGTTTAAAAGAGGACCTCGACGAGTATGGGCCGATGGTTACGACCAAGTTTGACTAGATGCTCCGACTAAGTTGATAGAGTTTGAAGAGCTCACCTTTATTAGGGGAAGGTTGAGTGCCCTGAGGGAGCTGCAAGTCCGAAGGAACTCAATGCTCTGGTATCGTCATGAGATCTCTCCTTCCACTCTAATGCCTAACACCTTTCAAAGAGATGATCAATGGATCCCTATCGATGTCATCCCTCGGTAGCTATTGGAGTCGGATGCGAATTAAGTCGAGGAGGAGCTAGTTCCCCATCCCGACGATGGTCGAAGAGCTCAAGTGGCTGATTCTCTCGTTTAGAGGCCTCAACCTCATTGAGATTTCACCAGTAGTAACTCTGTATACATAAGTAATGAAGTAATGTAATGTTGATGTTTTGGGTGAGCTCATCGACTAAACATGGGTTGTATTTTATTGTAAATGTGATGAAGTAATATAAAATTTATGTTCTGGGTGAATTTGCCGACTAAACAAATGTTTTATATTTTCCACATCTTTTAGACTTTGCTCAATGATCTTGGGCCTCTCTTGGCTTACTAGAATTGTAAGTTTGCATTGTTAAGTGAGTGTCCCTCCAATCCAGTATGTTTATGAGATACCATTTTGACCCACTTTACCATTTAGGTTGTGTCATCACACTCCCTTAGGCCTAAGTGTGGCAATTGGTGAGGACACACCTGGTGTTGGATGCTCTATCCGATCAGGATTTTATTAACCAAACATTGTTTGGAAACCAATTTTGAACTGGCCATATTGCCTAAGGATCTCCTGCAGGGCTTCATATATTTCCAGGGGCAATTCTAAGAGGTTTTTCATGTTTCATAATGAAAACCCAAGGAGGCTGATTTCCCCGCTATAGTGTAAAGATTAGTGTGCCTATCACTTGGAAAGGGTGTGTGAGTTATAAAGTTCATGTACTAGTTGACTGACACTTCGTAGAATGCAACTGCTAAATAACTTTTATTAATGATAAGGAAATGAGCTTCCAGTTTCATAAGTAAAGAATAAAAGAAGAATCTAGAAATGGAATTTCTTAAGATTGGCTGCATTTCATGCTCGGGGTATCTCTCTGCCTTCCAGCGTTTCTAAGTGATAGGCTCCTCGTAGATCATCTCTTGTTATCTTGAATGCTCCTTCCCAGTTTGGCCCTAACTTGCCGTCTGATGGTTTTACTACGTTGCCCAAGACATTCCTTAGGACATAGTCCCCAAATCGGAATGCCCTTCGATTGACCTTCTTGCTATAGTGATTTGCGAGCTGTTGCTGATAGCTCGCTAGTTTCACTAAGGCAAGTTTTCGGCGTTCGTCAACTAGGTCAAGCTCAGCGAGCAATGTTGCATCATTCTGGCCCTAGTCGACAAGGGTGGACCTCATAGTGGGTAAGCCTGCTTCCAATGGGAAGATCGCTTCCATTCCATACGTTAGTGAGAATGGGGTTTCCCCCGTTTCTTGATGGGGGGTAGTATGGTAGGCCCAGAAAATATGCGATAGTTCATTCACCCATGAGCTTTGGGCCCGTTCTAATCGTTTCTTTAACCCATCGATCACCGTCTTGTTAGAAGCCTCGGCTTGGTCATTGCTCTAAGGATAGGCAACCGAGCTGAAATGGTGTCTGATTTTGTGCTCATTATAGAAATTCTGAAAGGAATCGCTCTCGAACTGCGTTCCATTGTCAGTGATGATGGTCCTGGGGAGGCCAAAACGGGTGATTATATGTTTCCATATGAATTTTATCATATCTGCGTCTCGAATGTTCGCCAGGGGTTCCGCCTCGATCCATTTGGTGAAGTAGTCAGTTGCGACCAACAGATACTTGTAATTGCCGGCAGCGGTAAAAAGAGGTCCTACGATGTCCATTCCCCATTGGGAAAATGGCCATGGGTTGGAAAGTGATCTTAGGTCGCTGGCAGGTTGATGGACCATAGGAGCATGAAGTTGGCATTTTTCACATTTACGAACATACACTACAGAGTCTCTTTGCATATATGGCCACCAATAGCTTTACTTCATTGCTCGAAAAGACAATGACCTTCCTCTAATATGGCCTCCACAGATTCCCTCGTGGAGTTCATGTAGAATTTGTTCGACATTCCTCGGGTGAACACATTGAAGATAGGGACCGGAGAATGATCTCTTATATAGCTTGCCCTCAGGAGATAAGTGAAAGCGAGAAGCTTTGACTCTTATCTGGTGAGCGGTCTTCTTATCATCTGAAAGTGTGCCATCCTTCAAATAGTCCCTTAAAGAATCTATCCAACTAGGTGCTAACTCAATTTCAAGCACATGCTCTACGCTTGGCAGCTCCTTGTTACAGTTAATGCTCAGATGAACGAGGAAATCGATGGGGATTATTTTTTTTAAGTCGGAATCGATTGCCGAACTCAGGGCTACTAGGGTGTCAGCATGGCTGTTCTGTCCTCTGGGAAACTGCTGGACACTGACTTCCTCGAAGCTGGCCATTAGCCTTTTTTCCAAGGCGAGGTAGGTTTCCATTCTTTCATCTTTTGCATTGTAGTCTCCACTTATCTGATTGGAGACTAATTATGAGTCACCGGACACCTGTAACTGCTTTGCCCCCAAAGTATGTGCCTTTTGGAGGCCGGATACTAAAGCCTCATATTCTGCTTCGTTATTGGAGGCTTCAAATCCAAGCCCGATTCCTTGTTCAAGGATTGTATCCTCTGGAGTGACAAGCACAATGCCTACTCCTGCCCCCTTTGAATTGGAGGCTCCATCAAAAAACAATTTCTAGACTCCCTATGTTGTGTGATTCTCTCTTTGCTTCACAGGTTAAAATTGATCGAGAGGTTGCTCGCCTGTGAATTTGGCTATGAAATCAGCAAGGACCTGCCCTTTGATTGCATTCCACGGTTGAAATTCGATATCAAATCGTCTGAGCTCGACTGTCCATTTAGACAGTCTGCCCGATAAATCCGCTTACCACAGGATTGCTTTAAGGGGGTGCGATGTAAGGACGATGATAGTGTGAGCTTCGAAATAGTACTTCAATTACCTTGAAGCCATTACTAGTGCAAAGGCGAGCTTCTCTAGTGGTAGGTACCACTGCTCGGCCTCTAATAAAGTCTTGCTCGCGTAATAAACGGGGTGCTGGATTCGTGCTTTTTCGCACATAAATGCAGAACTGACAGTGTGGTTGGAAATGACGAGGTATAAGTACAAGGACTCTGTTTCCTGGGGTATGAAGAGCAGTGGTGGTGAGATAAGGTAAGCCTTCAGATCGTCCAATGCCTGCGAGCAATCTTGATTCCATTCTACTGTCTTGTTTCCCTTTAGGAGCTGGAATAACGGCTTGCACTTCTCGGAGGACTTTGAGATAAAACGGTTCAAGGCAGCGAGCATATCGGTGAGCTTCTGTACATCTCGAATTGTGCGAGGAGGTTGTACCCTGTTTAATGCATCGATCTGGTCTGGATTAGCCTCGATGCCTCTCTTACTGACCAAGTATCCAAGAAATTTTCCTGACTGGACACCGAAAGAACACTTGCTTGCGTTAAGTTTCATTCGGTACTTCGTGAGGATTTTGAAGGTTCTTGACAGATCTGAGAGGTGGTCTTCTTTCTTCCTGCTTTTGACGAGCATATCGTCGATGTAGACTTCCATGGTGTCTCCCATTTGGTCTTTAAACGTATTGGTGACTAGCCGTTGGTAGGTTGCCCCTGCATTTTTGAGCCCGAAGGGCATGACCAACAGTACAATTCAATGGTGGTGATGAACGCTATCTTGTCCTGGTCTGGAGCATACAGAGGGGTCAGATGATACCCTGAGTATGCGTCTAGAAAACTCATTCTCTCGTGAGCTGATGTGGCGTCCACTAGTTGATCGATTTTTGGAAGAGGGAAACTGTCTTTAGGGCACTCCCTTTTAAGGCCAGTGAAGTCGATGTAGACTCTCCATTTCTCGTTGTTCTTTGGAACTACTACTGGGTTGGACAACCATTTAGGGAATTGGACCTCCCGTATGGATCCTGCATCCAGTAGTTTTTGAACTTCTTCTTCCACGGCCTTTGCCTTCTCAGGTGCAGTTCACCGTGCCTTCTGGGCGATTGGTTTGAAAGTGGGGTCGACTTGTAGCTGATGACAAACCACACTAGGATCAATCCCAGGAAGCTCGTATGGTTCCCATGCAAAAACGTCTACATTGCTTCTTAGCAGAATCGTCAACTTCTTCTGTTCCTGATCTGTGAGAGAAGCTCCGATCAAGAAAACCCTGTCATCGTCGCTACCTCCAGCTATAACTTCCTCCAGGTTCTCGACGACCCGTTCAGAGCGGAGGAGCCTGGTCTCCTCCACTTCGGGTATTCCGTACTTTGACTGCTATTTCAAAGGTATCAGACCTTCTTGTTCCTCAACTTTCTCGCTGGGCCTGTCGGCCTTCTTCTCTGGTCTTGGGCGGATGGACGCTATGAAGAAATTTTTTTCCATCGCTTGATCGCTATGGATCTCCATTACTCCTCGCTCGGTCACATATTTGAGCTTATGATGGTAGGTCGAGGAGACTGCCTTCATCGCGTGCAGCCATCCTCTATCGAGGATAGCTTGGTATGGAGAGTCAATATAAACCATTAGAAACTCAATCATCTTGGAGACATTTCCTGCTCTTACTGGCAGCACAATCTTTCCCAAGGGCATAGTCACTTTCCCAGCGAAGCCAACTAAAGGGACAGTGGCTTCCTTTAGGTCGGCGATGCTTAACTTCAATTTTCTAAACAGGTCGAGGTACATTACCTCGGATGAGCTTCCTTGGTTGACGAGTAACTTGTCGATGTCTTAGTTAGATATCCTGAGAGTAATGATCAAAGCATCATGATGTGGGGTTCTCACTCCCACTAGATCCTCATCTGTGAATACGATATGCTCACTATAGTCGACGTCATCTGCTCGCTGACGCTTTCCTGATTGTGTTTTTGCTAGATCGATCTGAAAATCTTGCATCACCGTTGTAAGCTTTTTTACCTCCATTCGAGCTGAATTTCCTTAAATCTGATTCACATCAGATTCCCCATGAATTACTACGAATTCATGGCCAGCATCGTCTTCGAGCACGTTGTCAGGCCTTGCTTCTCCATTGGCAGCAACTTTCTCTGCCTTTTTTTCCACAAATTCGTTCAGATGGCCAGACTGGGCCAATTCTTCGAGGTGGGACTTAAGAGCCTTGCAATGCTCGATCTTATGTCCTCCCTCTTTATGAAAAGCGCACCTCAGCGCGTTATTCCTCTTTGAGGGATCTCCTCCCATCTTTTTAGGCCACTTAATAAATGGCTCGTGTTTGATCTTTGCGAGAATCTTGTAAATTGGTTCTCTGAAGACATTATTGACTACCTGAAATGATTTCGACACATCATTCTTGCCTCCCGTTCTTGGAGCCCTTCTTGCTCCCATTCTTTCCTCCTTTCTTCTGGTTCTCAGTTCTGTCGCTGTCTTTCGCGGCCAGCTTGGTTCGATCGTTCTCTCTCGTGCTGAGGCTAGTGACATCCTACACCTTGGCGTATTTCTTAATGTGAGCCATCAGGTTGTCGATGGTCGTGGCCTCTTTCTTCGTTAGGGACTGGTACAGAAGGGAAGAGTTGGGTAGCCCAATTTTGAAAGAGGCCACCGCTATTTGCTCCGAGCAGTCCTCGACTTCGTTGAATAACTCCTAATACCTCTTCGCGTAGTCTCGGAGGGTCTCTTGAGGTGTCTTTTTCATTATTAGCAAGGCATCCATCCTTTTGGGATGGGAGCTACTAGTAATGAAGCAGGCCGTAAAGATCTCGCCCAGGGACTCAAATCTTCTGATGGACCTTTGGGGGAGCCTTTCGAACCATTTTTGCGCCACGTCATGCAGGCTTGAGGGTAAAATTTGGCACATCAGTGCGTCTCAATGGTTCCAGAGGGTCATGGCTTGCCTGAACTGCCTAACGTGATCAATGGTATTAGTTTTACCATCATAAATCTTGAGCCTTGGAATAGCAAATTTCTTGGGGGCTTCCTCTTCTTCTATTTTCCTTGAGAAAGGTGATTTCATCTGAGTTTTGAGGGCTCGCCTAGCGAGCTCTCGGGTCAATCTGGCACCGCGATGAGCAGGGTGTTGGTCCATCTCCCTTCGGACCAAATTTTGTATATTCTCGTTGCTGCGAGTTGGGCTCCTATAATGGCGATCTAGTCACAGTTTCTCGAGAAGGTTGTCCTCTGACTCATCTCCCTCAACTTTCTGGGACCCGCGTCTAGGGCTCCTTCCTCGGCTGCGAGACTTGCTCGCCTGAAGGCTAGGAGTGCATTACGGACGTCTCCTGGTGCCACGATGGATCTCTTTCTCCATTCTTTCTAAATTTTTTTTAGGCGAGCATTCTCAGCTTCGTGCTTGCGAGAAGTCTCCCTCTGGTCTTGGAGCCTCGCCTCATATGCATCAATCAACCTGGATATTTATGTGGACCTCCCTGGTCCTTGGATTTCTTCTGAGGATGGCCTCTCTAGGCGAGCCCTCTGATCTGAACGCCGAACTTCAGATCTGATCCTGCGAGGAGCAGGTTGTTCTTGGATATCTCCTGCCTGAGGAGCATTACTACTGTGACCAGAAATTTCAAACTTCTTTGTTGGTGTGGGCTTTCTCAGGGAAGATAAACGTTCCACAGACGACGCCAATCGTGGTGATAAATATTTTCAACACAAATAGATAAGAGAAGCGCAATCACTAAGCAAAATAAAGAAGATAAAATGCCAATCACACAACAGGAGATGTACGTGGTTCAGCAAGAATGCCTACCTTCACAGTGGTGCAGTCAGTTTTATTTCTATATACTCTGAGGAGCGTTTACAGGGAAGACAATGTGTGTCTTTTGCCCCAGACTTAGGGTTTATTACATACATGTTTGTCTTCAGGGAGTGGGGGTGTTGGACTCCCCCACATTTACCATCTTCTCCTGAAACATCTCTTTACGGGAACATGGGAGAAGACTCGGTGATAATTCTATTAAGTTTGGGTAAGGGGTCTGGACTTTGGGCCGCTTTAATTAGGCTACTCGTCCGGGCCCGTAATGCCAAATTTGGGTACCCACATTTGTAATATGTTACTCTATTTTAGTGAATTTTTCTTTTTGAGGTGTAGAGATCTTCGTGGATGTTTCCCCAATTGGGTGGGTTTTTACCACGTTAAAATCTTATGTACTTGCATACTTACTCTAACTCTCATCATATTGTTAAGGCTGTGTTAATTTAGAACCTATATAAGTTTTGTTTTTAAAAACTGGTACACCTATACATTAAATAACTCGTTCATATAATCTTATATACACGTCTTGTGTTAGCTGTTTGTTTTGATTGAAGAGTTTCTTCAAAAAACTGTTCGGGGCCATTATACTGTTTAATCTTGAATTAAACGACTTAAGTGGTGATTTTTCAAAGATGATATCATTCGGGTGAAAATTCATAGCGGGAGGAGATACTAGAAGTGGAAATGGATCGGTAGAGAGAGAAGCCTACCTAAATGAAGCAAAGTCTTGTGCCCATATCAGACTACTCAACTTAGTTGGGATCATGGCATCTCTCCCTAGAAAGGTAAACAAAGATCGTCTTATATATGGTTTTCTCTGAAGATGATTTATCGGGTGTACTCTATCCATACGATGACCCCTTGGTCATCACCATGGTAAAAAATAATTGCTGGGTGGTAATAATCCTAGTGGACAATGGAAGCTTAGTCCATGTCCTATTCTACAGTTATTTCAAGAATCTGAGGCCGAAGGACAGAAAGTTAGAGGAATATCATAGACCTTTTATCGTATTTTAGGGGGATAAAATGTTACCCTTAGGAAATATAGAACTTGAAGTTGTGGTTTGCGACTGGCCAACATACTGAATAGAAAAGATCAACTTTTTCATTCTAAACAAGAACGTGCATTCATCTTACTACATTATTTTTGGAAGGGTCGGATTAAGGAAGTTCGAAGCTTTTCCATCTACGGTCCACCAGTGCATGAAGTTCCCCACTAATTATAGGGTTGCCGTGGTGAAGGGGCATCAGGTAGAAGCCCATGAGTGCTATTATGCGTCGACGAAATAGGAAGATCGAAAGAAATTGACTACCACTTATAAGATCGACGCATTGGATCCTCGAGATGAAGATAAGCCAGTCAAGGGCCAAGTAATTGAGGAAATAAAGTAGGTGACGCTGGATGACGAACACTTAGAGTGGACAGCCCAGATCGGCTCATCGCTGAATTCCACTCTCAAGATGGAATTATATGAGTTCTTAAGAAAGAGAAATAATGTGTTCGCATGGAGCCATGAAGATATACCGGGCATAGATCCAGGCATAGATCCAGAACTCATTTGATATGAACTCAATATAATGAAGGATGTTAAGCCGATAAAATAGAAACGTCGTGTGTTCAGCTAGGATAAGAACATGACGATCTAAGAAGAGGTGGATAAATTTAAGAAGGCAGGGTTCATCGAAGATGTGAAGCATTCGAATGACTCTCAAATGTTGTCATGGTCAGAAAGAAGAACGATAACTGGCGTATGTGCGTAGACTTCACTGACTTGAAAAAAGGCATGTCCAAAAGATCACTATCCCTTGACCATGATTGACTAGCTAGTTGATGCTATAGTAGGACACGAACTCCTTAGTTTTATGGATGCCTACTCTAGATACAACTATATAAAGATAAACCCAGAAGATCGGGAGAAAAGATCTTTCATCACCAGCCGAGGTACCTACTGTTACAATGTCATTCCTTTTGGGCTAACAAATGTTGGTGGAACCTAACAAAGGCTGGTGAATAAAATTTTTTGAAGAAAAGATCATAAAACCCATGGAAGTCTATGTAGATGATATGCTGATAAAGAGCAAGAAATATAGCTACCACATCAGTGACCTTGGTTGTACTTTTAGCCAACTGGAAAAATACCAAATGAAGCTCAACCCCGCAAAATGTGTTTTCGGGGTTAAGGAGGGTAAGTTACTGGGTTTCATAGTTAACCAAAGGGGTATAGAAGAGAACTCGGATAAGATCCAAGCACTGATAGATATGCATCCTCCAGCGAGAAAATAAATATCCAAAGAATGGCAATATAAGTGGCAGCATTAAATAAATTTGTGTCTAGAGCCACTAACAAAAGTCTCCCATTATTCAAGGTGCTAAGAAAGGCCTTCAAATGGAGCGACGAATGCAAAAAAATCCTTTCTATAATTGAAGGGATACCTGAGATCTGCACCACTATTGTCTATGCCATTCCAAGGTGAAAAAATTTATATGTACTTTGGCAGTTTCAGAATCAGCTATGAGCTCAGCACTGGTTTGACAAGAAAATAAGGTTCAAATGCCTATTTACTACACTAGCAAGGCATACCGAGGAGCAGAAGTCCAATACCCTTGGATAGAAAAGTTATTCTTAGCTCTGATTGAGGCCACCAGAAAAATAAAACTGTATTTCTAGGCGCATGATGTTTTCATTTATATAAGCGTACCTCTACGCCAGGCCATTCACAAACTTGAGAAATTGGGTAGACTAATGGCTTGGGCAGTAGAACTAGGAGAGTATGACATTCAATACGAGCCTAAGAAAATGATTAAGGGCCAAGCGATGACTGGTTTTATAGTGAAGTCCACTTATAAAGAAAAACCTGTCGAGCAGACTTCTACGAAAGAGAGCTCAACAATAAGACCGAATGAGCAGACTTCTATGGAAGAGAGCTCAGCTTCAAGACCGACAAATAAGACTTCTAAGGAAGAGAGTTCATCCAATAAGAAAATCGAGCAGAGTTCTCTGATAGAGAGCTCAACATTTTAACCAACTAAGCAGACTTCTCCAAAAGATAGCTTAATCACTATTGCACTGGACCAGGTTATGAACATACTATAGTCGTCAACTCGACAAGAAGAAAGGGCTTGTGATCTCGAGCAAATGAAAAAATTATTCAAAACTGGGAACTTATTGGAAGGAAGTTTTAAAAAAGAACCCCCGATTTTGTAAATATTTGTAGATGGCTCATCATGTGCTAACGACTGTGGAGCAGGTTTGATAATCACAACGCCGGAGGGAGGTGATGTGGAGTATTCCCTCAAGTTCCACTTTTAGGCCTCTAACAGTGAGGCATCACTGGGTGCCGAGTAGCTATCATCTCACAACAATTCTCAACTCATAGTTAACTAGGTACTTGGAATCTATGAGGCAAGAGAAGAGTTAATGATAAAATACTTGGCAAAGTTAAAAGTGTTGTTGTCAAAATTCTTAGCTATTCATATGGTCAGAATACTAAGAACTGAGAATACACGAGCTGATGCACTCGCCCGCCTGCCTGTAGAAATCTTGGTGCATCACAGTACTGATGAGGAAAGTGTATTGGTGATCGAGTTAGATCTGGGACCTTCTTGGATAGATCCCATTCGATCATATTTGGAGGTCAGCGCAGCTCCAATGGATACAAAAGAGGCAAGAAGACTTAGGCACATGTCGGCGAGGTATGTGTTGGAAGGCGAAATCCTGTTCAGAAGAGGATTCATCATATCACTTCCCATATGTGTTCACCCAGCCAAAGTAAATGATTTAATTAAGGAAGTGCATGAGGGATCATATGGGTCCCAATCGGCAGGAAGATCACTAGTAAAGTGAGTGGCTACTCAAGGGTACTACTGGCCAACCATGAAAGAATATTGTGCAAACTATGCAAATAAACATGACAACTGCCAAAAGTACGATGTGATTAAAAAAAGTCCAGGATTAGCATTCGCGCCGATCACATCCCCTTAGAACTTCACCATGTGGGGGATTGACCTCGTCGGCCCCCTACTGAAGACAAGGGGTAAGTTTAAATATTTGGTCATAGCGCAGTATATTACTTCACTAAGTGGGTTGAAGCTAAGCCTTTAGTTGAAATGTCTAATGAAAAAATCTTCCATTTTATATGGAAGGACATTATCTGCCGCTATTGAATGCCATATGCCTTCATCGCAGATCATGGTACCTAGTTTGACAACAAAGAGTTTGAAGATTAATCTATGCGTTCAAAGATCCAGAAATTACACTCCGCACCTCGTCACCCACAATGCAACGGGCTGACATAAATTACAAATTGAACCCTACTCAGTGGCATGAAAAAAAAGATTAGATGACGCTAAGGGGAACTAGATCAATTATCTGAAGAGAATGCTATGGGCATACAAAATGACCCCAAGAACGGTGATGGTTGAAACACTATTTATGTTGGCACTCGACACTGAAGAAGTAGTTCCCACTGAGATCGGCCTGCCCAGCCATCGGGTGCTCAACTATAACTCTGCAAAAAGCAATCTAATGAGAATGCTTGATCTAGACCTACTAAAATAGGCTAGGGATTATGGAGCACTATGAGTTTTCACCTATTAACATAGGACTGCTCGATTTTACAATAAAAGAGTAAATTAAGAATTTTAAATGAACGGGAGTACGTTCTAAAAAAGGTTATTCAGAAAATAAACAATGTGAAACCCAACTAGAATGGTCCATATATAGTATCTATTATCGTATGACCATAAACCTATAGGATTAAGACTCTAGATGGTGACCAGTTCAAAAATCCTTCGAACTCCGAACACCTGAGGAGGTACTACTAGTAGCGGTGACAATGTATGCCAGATTGAGTAAAAGATCATATATAGACCTTCTTTTTCTCTCCTTTGCTATTCCACTCAATGATTAAGGAGAACCATAACTTCATCCTCTACATATGTAGTTATTTCAAGTTTTTATGCATTATTCAAAAACCATTTCATCGGTGTGAGTGTTGTTCAAGAAGCCTAAGTCGAAAACACCTCAGATTCGAGCACATCAAGATTCAATATAAAAAAAAACTTACTTCATGTATGACCCCGTCTATGGACGGGTCACGATAAAGAATTTTCAACCAAGTCTTGGAAATCTAGTGCAGTCTTATGGACGACAATAATCGACCATAACTGACTAATACAAGGATAGATCCTAGTATACTGGTCGACTCTGGTAATCAAGGCTAACACATGGTCAAGACAACAAGATCTGTTCACACTACCAGTAAGTTGGCACACGCATTGGTAGTTCCTAAGTAAGGAAAACTCAGGTTCATCCAAAATTAGTAGCTAGTAAGGCCGATCAGGGTGATAACTCAACCACATGGTTGTAAGTCTAAACTACTAGTAGGCCTACCCTAGCACCTGACAGCATGTAAGTTGATATGGTAAGTGGATAAGATCCCACCAGGAGTCAGTAAAACTAGAACTAACTGAAAGGTCGACGATATTCGAGCACATTTACTTGTAAATGTTGACACCAAAAATGGCATAATCATCATAAACATGTAGAGAAGATGTCATATGTGACAAAAGATTGATCAATACAACAAAAGAGGAGCATAAATATGTTCATCACAAATTATAAAATGTTTGTCGAAAGATAGAAGATCATAGGTAAAATATTCACATAAATTATTAAAAGAAGAAGATTTATGCTTCAGGAGCGTGCTCTGCACCGGCCTCAGTCTTCTCAACATCCACAACAATGAGAGGAATATCATTAGAGGCACTAGTTTGTTCAGTAGTAATCTCAACCTTCTCATCCACAATATCTTTCACAACAACATCCACTCCAATGGACTCACACTAAGTAACCAAGGCTCTGGACTCATCATCATCTCCCTCATATGTCTGTACTATCTCTGGGATATCAGGGAAGTGCCGATGACCCTCTTCTTGAGCTTATCTTATCCCTCCATAAAGATGGTCACCAGGTCGATATTGTATTCGTGGAAGCTCTTGAACTTTTTTACTCGTTCCTTTTTAGCAAGTGCAAGGGTAGAAGTTGCCTTCTCTAGGGCCTCAATAACCTTTTTTCAAGTTTTCTTCCCCATTGGCAATCTCCTCATCCAAAGACCTAAGCATAATTTCATTCGTTTATGCCTGATCCTTTATCTTTCTGATCTCCTCCTCCTCCTGGCTCAAGACACTCACTTTGGCTACCAATTGATCATCCTTACCTTTCAGCTCAGAACAGGCCTTATCACGATCAACCTTGACACTCTTTATCTCCTCGAATAGGATCTAATAGTTATCGAGGATATTATTCTGATCTTCCTTCAGTTCATCGTATGCATCCTGGTACAAGGCCACCTGCTCCCTCATAATGGTAGTACCCATTGCACCCCAAAATGAAGAGATCAACGTAATATGAGACATGACATAGAGATATTCAAAAACACAAGTCTGGATTGGAGATTACCACCATCATACTGTGTTATTACATGCTCCAAAGCTCATCAACATTGAACTGTCGGAGATGTTGAAAGTCACGGGCATAATTATGGTACCCAAGCACATCAGAGAATGGAATCCAATGGACTCCTTTTTAGCACTCAACTGCTCTATAGTGACCGAATTCTTAGGGTCCCTAGTAAAAGAATCCGCCTCTATATAGAGGCTTGAAGATCCAACACCTCGGATTAGTCGTCGAGCAGGTGCTCCTTAAATGGACCTCTTTCCACCCTATCCCTAGTTCTCTGTTGTTTAGGGCTAGGTTGGGAAGGGGGATTCTCATTTGGCATCTTTTGGTGAAATAAAAGACCATTAACTTGTCTGTTGGTTGTGTGCTTAGCATTTTTTCTAGCCTCTGCTGTAGCCCTCTTCGCTTCATCAACCCTCTTCTTCTCCTTGGTTTCAACAGTGGAAGCAACTTTCCTCTTCTTGGCCTCAGTATCGAACATCTTTTTTTCAGAAATCTCCATTTTTGCACAGTCAATGACTGAAAGCGCCATTGAATTTGCTGAGATAGATGAACTGAAAGAAGAGGCTCCACAAAAAGAGATAATCAGAACTTCAGAATGAGAATAAACCAAGAAAAAGTGCTCGTCAAAGACGACCATAAGTAAGGGAAATGTAATATCCCTACTCTAACTTCCGGATGGAGAAGGGTTTTAGGAATTCTATGGGGTTAGGAGTTCAAGTAGTTCTGACCAGCTCCCTCGGAACAGATAGAAGTTTGGGAGACCTCTTCACTACAAGAAGGATGAACATAATAATAGGTCACTACGCATAAATAAAATAAATATAATAGGGGGTCTTGTTAAGTTTATACCAATGCGATGGGGGGCACCAGTCTCGATGGACACAGTAAGATACGTCCCACTCATCGATGCAAAATTCCCAGTCGCCTTTCATGAAGACGAACTGGTTTTTCCAACTATGGTTGCTTGATTGCATGACCTTCACCATATTCTAGTATCACTTTTAAGGGAAAAATAATAATAACCATTGGCTTTGGCATTGTCTTTCATGTCGTACACCAACCAAAAAACACCATCGGTTAAGTCTAAACTAGTATGAAGTTTCCAATACGCCATAGACCCAAGGAGTGAACTATACGCATCTTATGGGAGGGAGCTGAGTAAGAGCCACGCCATAGCCACTCGGAATTGATCTAACTATGGGGTTATAGGAAGTTAAACTCCCACCTATAGGGCCCCAAACAAGGAAATAAATCCTGTCGACATCATGGCTATCATAGACCATTCTATCACAGTCAGGCAATCTCATGGTGACACTTAGGGGGTGCTATACCTATCCCTCAAATATTTGAGCTTGTCCTCCAAGATATCACAACCGTGATTTAGAGCATCAATGGTGTCTGTATCGTTCGAGTCAGAGGCCCTTGAAGTGCCCTCATTAGTGAGGGGAATCACAATAGGAGATGCGGAGGTCATTTGGTCGTTAGGAGTATTACGAGGAGGGGAAGGATCCAGGTCAACTAAAAACATGAATATAGTGCTAACGAGCCTCTCCCCACTGGGAGGACTCCAACACTCTGGTAGCTGCGTTAATGGAAGACTTAAATCCCACTATTGGGGGTTGTGAAGCTAACCCTATGGATGAGGCAACTATAGGGGTGTAACTAGGATGTTCTGGATCATTTTTAGTTAATACTGGAATAAGTTGGGTCCAACTTAGATAAAATCTCAAACAATCTCTAAATTTAAGGAGGATAGCTCATCAAGATAAAAGACAAAGTTTTTTATGGGTTGCCAAAGCTTGGGGCAACTCTGACGCTGAAAATAGAAAACCCTAACTTAGAATCCTAGGACAGCCACCTCAATGGTCGTCTATATATTGACACTCATCTAATAAATCTATAAATTACCATCTAATAGTTTAACCACAATAAGATTATAATGGAAGAAATGTCAGGAAAAGAGGGTTCCCTCGAAAAAGTCGTAGAAATGCAGAGATAAAGATGAGGGTGTACCTAGAAAATCCTAAAGAGTTTTGAAGACATCTAGAAATGCCTCAAATACAAAAGAATGCGAGGAAAATCTTGGGAAATTGTTGGCTATGGTAGAAACGAGAATAATTTTGGAGGTTGAAGAAAAATGGTTTTTAAAAAGTTGAAGCTTTCTCTCTCTAGAAATCGATCGTCAAAAGATAATTGATTGGAAAAAGGTAAAAATGTTTTGAAATGAGTATTTATAATCTAAAAAGGAGAAAGCATTTAATCATGACGCGTGATGTCATGCATGGAAAAATGGGCAGGTGCTGTCGGTCTTAGCGCACGCGCACAGCCCCAGGCACGCGAGATGATTACTCTGGATGTAAAAACCCAGCTAGCGACACGTGTCAAATAAAATCTTAGATAGTAAAATGTTACAAGTTAATCTGTTTGATGGGAGCCAAGAAGATTTCAAGGCCGATGACATTATCTTCTGTTACTTCACTTGCTCGTATCTGCTCAGTAGGTACCCCCAAAGCACAACACTTCACAAATTCTGCTTCATTCCTCAATCGCTAGCAAAGTCTTGGGTATTTTCTTATACCTTAAATATGGTGTGATCAGAGAACCAAGTACATAGCAATAACTGGATTTCTACATGACCTGAAAGAGGTAAGCTCAGGCTGTAACCTAGTCGTCTTGCGCAAAACTACTCGACATCAACATCACAGGTAGTAACTCTAGTTCATGTGATGGTGTTACTTAACACCATATGCATGTTGGAGTCATATAGTGGGATTGACGTCAGCATCACTTAACAGCCACGCATGTGGGGTTCAAGGTATTTTATTGCTCTACTATTGATGGGCAACGTATACCCCTCCCATTCCTCCATTATGCATGTAAAGGTGCATCTGCCTAATCTATAAAGGCATGACACCTATCATTCTAAATTCCATTTTGTCTCCACTTCTCTCTCTCTCTCTCTCTCTCTATCTATCTATCTATCTTTATCTCTTCCCACTCAGGGCACATATAAATATGGTACACAATCTTTCATACATGGGATCAAAATATTAATTTTGACAATTATGTTGACCATATCTAGAGTGAACTAGAGAGCTCATAATACTCTATTCATCTATGGATTCTACCCTCTTAAACTAATACAATCACTAATTCACCTGTGGACGTAAGCGCCATCTTGGGTTAAACCACATAAACACGATCACCAACTTTTTTTCTCTCCTTTTTTGTCTATTTTATTTACTCTACATAAGAATTTCTTCGATTATTATTTCTTTATCTGTTATGAATGATTAGTGTATTAACATAAGATATAAATTCATGCACCAATTTTAGGCATTAAAAATGCAAAAGCAAGAACAATCAATGATGACCTAAACATTTAAAGTGCGTTTAATTAAAATGTTGGTATATTTTGAGTTCAACTCTCAATGAAATCCATGTATCAGGGTTGTACACAATTATGACTGGAGAACAAGATATACTTTCTCTTTGTTTTTATTTGGTTGAAAAGTTAAAAAATGTGAATTTGAAAAAATGAGTGGAGTAATACACGAGGAAACCTTACAGATTTGGTGCCTTCCAGATTCGATGCATGTTGTTGTTAGCCGCCATAGCAAAATTTTAATAAAACAAACCAAACCATAAAAACATAAACACGTTAGACAAATAATGTTGCTTTATTGTAAAACATGAGCTACTATGCTTGATCATATAAGGTAAACGCACAATACTGACTATATACATGTATATTTTTTTGTATAGATTACAATTTTTAGGGAGTTCAGCAATTAAGAGACACAAACCACTCCAATAAAAAAGAAGACAAAAATAATTTGACTTATATTTTTTATTAAGAATAATTTGACTTGTCTTTTTTATTAAGACCATTGGTGCATGCACAACTATACGCAAATATGTGTGAATTTTAAAAAGTATTTTTCATATTTAGTAATCATGCAAATTTCGTAAGTAATATGTTTCTCCTTAGTGAAAGAAGAGTTTTTATTTTATTTTGAAGTAGAAAACAAAGAGGGCTTCACTGAATGAAAAATGTTTAGAGAAGGACTGTCCACCTCTCTGATTTAAATTCTATAAATTAAAACTATCTGGATTGCATTATATATATTTGATAGTCTAGGGACATAATCATAAACCCCTTTCATTTTATCATATGAGGAGGAGATGTGATATTCTATATCTACAAAAAGTTACGATGATGTTGTATCGACATGAGAGTAGTTTTCTATTCATTTAAAATGTGTTTTGACTTATTCTTGTCATCATAACCGATGTCGCATTTGCTTTATAGATAGAATTAACACAATTGGGTTGAGGCATGGCAATTTTTGTAAGTTCCTTGGGCTATTTATATGTTCAATTTATGGTGAGAACTAACTTTAGTTTACAGTACAATATGTGGAGCAATAACTGAACATGAGACATGAATCCACATAGTGATAGTTCCATAAAAAAATTATTACTCTACTTATACTTGCCTTTTAGTCATGTATATTCGTGTTGAATTAATGTCGTGTTCGAATGATGTATTTTCTACATATTCATCGTGTTTGCATCATGTATTATGTCACCGTTTGTGTTAATGTGTTAAGTTGTTTGTTATATATGTCGTGTTATCATTTTCTGTCCCATTTTACCACATCCCATAACAACAACAATCCAGGACACCGCTAAAATAGAAAAATATGGCACAAAAACATGGAATTACAAAGATACATGAGACTCACTCGGCCAGCCACCAATATGATAACTCCAAAGCCAAATACACGATTTTCAAAGGCATCTCCCAAATAAATCTTCTCATTGCTCCTCAACTAAATCCATAACATCAGTATCTTGTGTAGGTTTTACTAGAGATCTCAATACAACAATGGATTTCCCAATTAAGAACCACAGATTGACAATCATTTGGGACTGTTCATCGATTTTGTAATTATAAAAGATGTCCAATTGCGTGAAATAGCTCCAATAGTAGCTCCTTATGTAGAAGCTAAGAGTTGTGACACGCTTGTCAATCCGTTTGAACTCAAACATCAGTAAAGGTAATTATCGCAACCTCCGTTGGATCAAGATCCTAATCAGAAGAAACAACATATATTGCATGAACAATATTAATCCTAAAATACTGCATCCTGGACTCATTTGTTTTCATACCCGTGGAGTCATTTCAATCCAAAACAATCATATTAAGATAGCACCATACAATGTGAACAAAAAAAACATATTGAACAACCTCAAAAGCAATGAAAAAGAAGAAAGAGAGAAAACATAATGTCAAAGTCAAATGAAGGAACTTTCACTCGTGACTGTTGTTTCTCATTATTTACATGGTTATTTTTTTCTTTTAGTGCCAAAGTTTAATGCCCCGGATTTAAAACATTGATATGGGCAATATATGATAAAATCAAAATGCATGACAATTCATCATGTAAAACTACTTAAACATACTCCCATGCCAACTCGGCAATGTAAATAGAAGAAACTTTTAAACATGACTTAAGCTAGCCTTTTTTAGCTAAAAAATTATGGCATAATCCTAACAAGAACGAGTAAAAAATAAATATAGGTTTTTACGGTCTAGACCTTTGAATAAACATTTTGGACAAAACAACCGGTGAAACAAATTTTAAACGATTAGGTCCAACATATAAATACTGCCAATCTAAAAAAAATCATAAACCTAATCGGCTATTGGAGGTTTCTCTGCAACTAACTCCTATTCTCTGAAATCGAAAATTACATCAATCTTGATGCTTTTTTCGTCTGTCCAATAATCGATTACAGTCTTCTTAATCGATTCTACTTGTATCACTTGGCTCTATCATTTGTAAGTTTATCTTTATCAGCAGTTGGTTTTTCTATTTTCGATCGATTATAATAGGTCAATGTACTTTGTTTTGATTCAAGAGACTCATTGTAATTTCGTAATTCATGTGATTAAATAACTTTTTATATGTTTTATATGTATATATTTTGATTTTGTGTTTATTATGCATTTATGTTTGGATTCTTCATATGTAAGATTATATTTATCAATATTTGTAATTGTTAGTTGAATGTGCTGAATGAATATTATTGATGTTTGATTCTAATTTTAAGAGTACTTGCTTTTGAGTTGGTATTAAATCACTTATGGACATAGGTTCACGCCAGCGATACTAACCAATTCGACATCAGTTTTTAAAGTACACACAGTGTTTATAAAGTAGACGTGATTGTTTTTTTAAAAATACGTGTCTACTTTATTGCTTCATGTATAAGTTTTTAAACAGTGCCTGTAATTTTATATTAATTATATATAAATATTTTAATATTTCATGCATTAAATTATTGCACATATTTTTAGAATTATTGACCTTGAAGTAAATGTTTTTCGTCCCTCTTTTACTGCAGGACATTATGGTAAGTAGTATAATAGCAAGGTATTGTTATTTGGATAATATGGCTTGTACTGAAATATTTAAAGATAGCTCATTAGATTTCATATGCAATGAGTTGTGTATTAGGTTTACTAATTTAAGAAGTGGGAGTTTTTCATTGAGGTATTCATTTGGTGATGAATGTCAGTTCATGTTGGTTTGTGACAACGATATTTGTACGTTACGGTCCCAAATGATCGTGAAAGCTAATTTCATTTGGATATATGTCATTGATTCATTAGAATTGCCAAGTAATACATGTCGTTAACGATTTGAATGCTCTAATCGAATTTTTGAAGGGGTTGACTGCAGTAATACAAGTTCTGAGAGGGTTGACAGTGGTGATACAAATACACAAAGGTTAGAGTCTTTATCATCAGGCACTGCAAATGATTTTAATAGTTGAATTGAAAATGACTTTTATCTTGGAGGTGTGGAGCGAAGTAAGTCGAAAGTCTATCTTTCGAATGATTGGAAGACATATATAAGTCATGAGCAATAGTGTTTTGAAGGAGGTGTAGTGTAATTTCGAGATAAATTGCGAAAGTATGTTGTTGAGGTCGGGTTCAAGTATGTGTATTTGAATAATGATAAAACTTTGAATAATGAGTATACATATAGAGGTGTCTTTCATAGTCCGTCAGCCAAAGTGATAGCCTCCTAGTTGGTTTCAACATTGATAGTTGATGATCTTAGAAATAACCCGCTATTGAGACCAATTGATGTAGCTAGAGATATGAAGAAGAATTATGGTCTTGATATAGCTTATCAACATGCATGGAGTGCAAAAGAGATGGTTACTGTTGATATACATGGTGATGAAAAGGTTTCTTATGCATTAATGAGTAATTATCGCGACCTTCTATTGCAGTATAATCCTGGTTCGCATTGCATCCTTGACGTGGAACATGAGAGTAAAAAATTCAAGAGAATATTTATAATGTTTTGATGATGTATTTATAGATTTCAATACTGCAGACCTGTTTTATTTCTTGTTAGTGTCTTTTGGAAGAGCCGTTATCGTGGAACAATATTGTCAGGAACTGGAAGGAATGGGAACAATGGTAAATTAATTCTAAATAATTTATTTTGTGTATTGCATTGACATTTTGTTTGTTCCATTCCAGATCATCAAAATACAAGCATAAACATATAAAGTACGTCTGAATGTTTTTGTTTTAGTTCACATGTACTTTTCATTTTTATGCGTGTATTTTGATGATAAGTCTTATTATGTTGAATACTAACTAAAGTACACGCATAGTACATGTCAAGTACACGTGAATATTTTTGTTAATTTCTCGTGTACTTTTTATTTTTATGCGTGTACTTTGATGATGTTGTTATGTTGAATTCAAACTAAAGTACACGCACAGTACATGTCAAGTGCACATATGTTTCTGTTAATTTCACGTGTACTTTTCATTTTTATGCGTGTTCTTTGTTGATATGTGTTGTTATTTAGAAATAATAAATCCAAGTACACGTTAAAAATGTAAAGTACCTTTGAATGTCTTTGTTTAGTTCACGCGTACTTTACATTTTTATGCTTGTACGTTGATGTTAGTGTTGTTATTTGAAACTAATTCAAAGTACAAGCAAAAGATTGGAAAGTAAACGTGCATATCTTTTTATCTTTATCACGTGTACTGTACATTTTCATGTTTTGTCTTGTTATTTACAACCAATTTAAATTAAACACACAATATATTTTCCATGTGTTTTAAGGTCTGCGCCAGCAGCATCAATTTACGATGTGTTCTACATTGATATGTTATTTATTTTAATTTTGATATATTTTTATATTTCAGGCCTTTTTCCTGTTGCATATGTTGTTGTTGATTCTGAAATCGAAGATAACTAGATGTGGTTTCTTGTCAATTTGCATAGTACAGTAGTTGAGCAATATTGAAACATAACATTTATATCATATCAAAATAATGGATTGCTTGAAGCTGTTTCGAGGGTCTTCCAATTGTCTGTACATTCCTACTGTATACATCATCTACAAGGGAATATAAAAAAGAAAATTCATGGGAATTGTGGTGGATTTCGAAAGACAATTGTTAAAGTTTTTTGTCTTGTGCATATGCTGTCTCAGTAGATGAATTTCACAAGAATATTAAAGCATTGAAGAAGAAAGGAGGAGCTAGTATTGTTGATTTCATTGATAGTTTGCCTCCCGAGATTTGATCATCTGCATATTTCCCTGGTAAATGGTATGGTGACATGGCATCTAGTGTTGCGGAGTTATTCAATTTATGGATATTGGAGGAAAGGCATTTACCAGTAATGAATATGCTTGATAAATTGAGAGTGAAGATAACGAATTTCAATGCAAACAAACTTCTTGAGTCTGACACTTGGACAAATGAGCTATGTCCTTTTTTTCAAATGTTACTGAATGAAAATTGGAATAAAAGCCGACATTGGACTATTAGTCGCTCAAGTCAAAATGTATTTGAAGTTCATTGAGAAGTGCGAGCAACAATTGACTTAGGAGAAAGGACTTGTTCTTGTAAGAGTTGGCAGATTATATGTTTTCCATGTTCTCATGATGTTTGTCTTGTAAGGGGGAAAGGGGCCAGTATTTATGATTATATTGAGGAGTACTATAAAGTATCTTTCTACAGAAAATCATACTCGATACCTATAGTTGATTTCCTTAAATATTCCTATACCTGAAAATCCATGTGTCCTTCCACCAATGACTAAGAGACCGACAGGCAGGCCAAGAAATAAGAGAATAAAGTCTTCTGGTAAGATCACAGTAAGGGAAGTTACTTGCTCGAGGTGTAGTAAAACGGGTCATTACAGGTCTACTTGTAAGGAACCCATTTGATTACGTTTAGAATTGTTGAATTCATTCATTTTAACCACTTGATTGAATAAATTAATTAATAAACCATTTGTTTCACATAAATGAATGTAATTTTAGTTTTTAGTCTCATTTTTTAGTTTGTTTTTTGTGTAGCTGTACACATATTTTTCATAAAATACAAGTGATCATTTTTCCTGATGTTCACGTGTACTTTACATTTGTATACGCATGTTATGTACAGTAAACGTGCATTGTGATGACCAAAGCCATTTTATCAATGGGTGTACATGATGAAATATGCGTGTACTTTATGAAGTACACACATAATATATAAAGTACACGCATTTAAAAATGGATTTGGTCAGTTCAATCTGTGTGTACTATATAAAAGCATGCGTGTACTTTATTTATTACATTTAGTTTAGATTTACTTGATGAACTATGCGTGTACTTTATTATGTACATGCATAATATAAATATAATATGCGTGTACTTGATGAAATATGCGTGTACTTTATGAAGTACACGCATAATATATAAAGTACACGCATTTAAAAATGGATTTGGTCAGTTCAATCTGCGTGTACTATATAAAAGCATGCGTGTACCTTATTTATTACATTTAGTTTAGATTTACTTTCTTCATTTTATTCAATTGTTTTGAATAAAATGAATGTAATTTTAGTGTTTAATTTTTAGTCTCTTATTTTAATTTAATAAATGAATATAATATTATTGTTTACTGGTTAGTTCTTTTTTACTAAAAAAGAACTAAACGTGATCATATTTTTAAATGTTCACGTGTACTTTACTAAATTTGTGTGTACTTTACTTTTTTACACTATCTATGAGTCATGGTCCGATATAATGATATATTATGTAGGTTTTAGTGTATGAGATAACTCACAAGACATGCATGAAGGAAAAAAAGTTTTTATTAAAACTGAAAAAGAAAGTACAATTTTTTCACATAACAAAAGCTGAAAAAAATAAAGAAGGCTTATACTAGGGAAAGCTATTAAAGGCATCTATGGTGTCAGGAAGAGAGTCAATTAAATTCGAGTCTACTCGAATTTCTTCTTTAATGACAGCCACAAGGCCTTCATGGTGCGCCTTCTTCTCCTTCATCTTGGCGATTTTCAAGGGAGCTTCTTGTCTATAGAAAGACATAAGGTCTTCATATGTTTGAGGAGTGTACTTATCCACATCAAATAAATCTATGGGATTGGGTGAAAGTCCAGAGTAGCCTTCCCTCACATATGTTTGTAACTACTCAAATGCAGTTCCATATGAGGAAATATTTTCCTCAATTTCCCTTTTTTTTTATTTCTTTCATCTCTCTCAAGAGTACCTCGCAACTTTTCTACTGGTATACTCATTATGTAATCTTTACCCTATATGTAATGGTTAAGAAAGGAACAAATATTACTCTTTTATAGGAAAAGTTAAATCTATATATTTCTTTGACCAGAAGTAGTTGGGAAGTGAGTGGTTGAGCTTAATAAATTGATTTTGGTCATTGTGTCCTTCTGAATAAATATATAAAGTAGTTTTCAATTAAAAATTAAAAATTATTACATTAACCAGTGCGTGTAGCTTGTTTATATTGCGTGGACATTGTTTATATTGCGTGTACATTTTTTATATTGCGTGTACTTTGAAGAATTCATATGTGTACTTAGTAATTATCACTTGTAGTTTTGGTTAAAATGCGTGTAGATTGTTTAATAACACTCGGGTGCATTGTTTGTATATACCTTGCGTGGATAGTGGTCCGTGCGAGCGGAAATAAACCATTTTGGTGTAATAAATATTGTAAACAATAACCAATATAACACAAAATAAATTACAAATATGGTGTGTATTTGAATCAATTTATAGAAATTTTTTCTCCTTTTGGGGGAAGAACTATTTTGATAGAAGAATTTCCCTTAGTACATATGCTCTGTGTTTTAGCATGTCAGGGTCTTGAAACAATTTTTACATTCTCTTGTTTCTGCTAATTTGTTCAATGTAGTAGATGCAAAACACCCCACAGTCAACCCTGAAATTAAAATAAAATAAATAGACAAATTAGTATGACGTGAAAGAAATTTTTTGAAAATATACAAATTAGTAATTTTTAGAAATGAAGTTTTTGCTTACGCATTATATTGCTTAGGGAATTCATGATCTCTTATTAGGTCAAATTTGAGATCACTTTCCAGCAAGAAATCTATTGTCATTTTTTCTTGCTCAGTCAATGGATCATTCATTTGATGTACCTTCATCAAACTTTCTCTGAGTTTTGAAACCATTATTTTTCATTGTTTCTGCTTCAGTCTTCAATAGGTATAGTGTTTTTTGGAAGACAGAAAACTGTTAAGAAGATAAATATTTAGTGTATACAAATAAAAGAGTACATGAAGATTACAGAATGAAAAGTACACGCATAATATTAAAGTACACGTGTATTTTATTTGTCCATTTCACGTGTATTTTAAAATATGATACGTGTACTTTGCCTAAAGAGTGAAAAGTACATGCATAATATTAAAGTACACGTAATTTGTATTCGTTCATTTCACGTGTATTTTAAAATATGATGCGTGTACTTTGATAATCTTGGTGATTATGTGAAACTAATACAAAGTACACGCATTATATGATAAAGTACACGTGTATCATATAAGTACAGGTAACATTACAAATTAAGTTTAGGCACACACCATTTTTTTTACATCATCGAAGTATATTGTGTTTGTTTCCTTGTCGTCCGGTCAGAGGGAATCCATGTGGACGACTTTCTTTTCTTTTTTGTATATCACAAGTAATGTAAAATGTCCTATGTTATGTCTTAGTACAATGAACAAATTATTACAAGTGCCTAAGTATTCAAATAAATTTCTGTATAACTCCCCCTTCTTATTAACTTCATTTTTTCTACAAGCTTCTATCTGAATAAAAATTATAGACATTGTGTTAATAAAAAAACTGAAATTTTGTTTCACAAAGCTTTCGGTTTAATTTTACTTACCCAACAGTAATCAGACAAAGTGTGTGAGTGGAGGAGCCCTTCCTTTGACAATTTTAACCGCAATACATCACTAAAGGCAAGTATTATTTGTTTCACACAATATAAAATGGTGAGGAAATAATAATTTTGAAATTTAATGAATGTCTAATATTTGGACTACAAACTTGGCTTGAAATTTGTTAATTCTTGAGGACTTCAACAAAATCTTCCTAGGGGACATACGAAACCAGCCCTTTGAAAATAAATTCCCCGCATTTTATATAAGCAATAAAAATTGTATAATGATAATAACCTTATTCTTTTGCACCAAAAAAATATAAATAATCGAAGTGATAAATCATAAAACAATACACTTTACCCTAGCTCAGCCTTTTGAAAAACCTCTTCAATTTTTTTCTTCGCAGCTTCATCGAGATATTTGTATGCTTTGACTGCTTCAAGTTTGAAGTGAGTTTCTTTTATTTGTTGAGCTATTGTTAGAGGTCCTTTTCTCGGCTTTGTCTCTTTTTGTTTTTTGATTGGTTCATGCTTTTTGGTTTCTCTGTCATCTTTTCTTTTCTTTTGTCCTCTAGTAACAGGCCCTTTATTTTGGGTATTTCGTGGGTGCCCTGAACTATCTTTTCTTCTATGTTTTTTAATTGCATTCTCTTGTACATTGAGGCTAGTTCAATCTTCAAGCTCGAAATTTCGTCCATGAGTTGTTTATTAGTGTTTTCCTGATATATTTAAACAAGGAATGTTGGATTGTAAGCATTTTTTGAAACAATGATTTAAGTTCTCTTGCATGTATTTTGATAAAATTTGTGTTTTTCATTCAAATTTGTGTGTATATTATAAAGTACACGCTTGTATTTTATAAAATACACGCGTGTACTTTATAAAATACATGCGTGTACTTTATAAAATTTATCAAATACACGTGTACTTTCATCATAACTTGCGTTTACTTTAGAAATTACACGCGTGTACTTTATATCTATTGTACTTTATAGATACCTGATCAGTTTTTTTCACTGCTGATTCATCAAGCATTTTCTCCAACTCTGAAATTTCGTCATTAAGGATTTTATTATTGCTTTCATGTTATATAAAAAGAATGTTAGATTATAATCAATACTTGAATAAAACTGCATTATTTCTAATCAAATAATGTGTGTACTCTGCATTATTTCCAATATTAAATAAAACTGCATTAAAAATACTATCAAATAAAATTGCATGTACTTTAAGAAAACTATGTGTACTTTAGGAAAAATGTGTGTACTCTGCATTATTTATAATAAAAAGTACCTGTTGAGTTCTTTTCAATTCTTCCTCCTCAAGATTCTGCCTCAATGTCATCTTTTCTTTGTCAGCATCTCTCCATTTTTGCAATGTATCATCATACTTTTTTCTAGATCGTCATTACTCAAAGACAGATATCCATTTTTTTGTTCCAAAATTCGTGATGATTCTGCCTATTTTTTCAATGATTCATCAAATTCTTTAATTCTATTTGAGTCACTCATTGTGACTTGATCAATCTTTTCTTTTAAAGAATTGTTTAACTCAATTAGTTAGGCATTTTTCACCTCCAACTTATTTAGTAAATCTTTTTCCTTCAAAAGGTTGTAATTCTCCACCTTTAACTTCTTCATTTCCTCTTGGGCTTCCAAAAGTGAATCATGATCTACCTGCAACTGTACATTCAAAATGTCACTCTCCACCTCCAAAGAGGTCACCTTCTCCAGTGCACCATTAAGGTCTTCAGCTGCTTTACATAGTTCGTTATTTTTTCCAACTATTCCCTTTTCAAAACAGCAATTTGTTCCTCCAAATTAACCTGTGGTTGATCATTTCCCTTCTTTTTCTTTGGAGTCACAATGTTTTTAAGGGGAATATTCCAACCATATGAAAACTCATTGTCACTAATATCTTCAGCAACTTTTTCTGATGATGAATCAGCATATATAGGACTTTCTGTAGAAATGTTCAAAGAGTGACTTGGACCTTCAAACTAAGATTCCTTTTGTACATAACTCTCCTTACAAGATAGTTTATTTGTAGTCTGCTTCAAAGTTGTTGTTGCGATGTCATTCTTCACAAACCATTGTCTCAAAGAAGACAGTTTCCACCTCAGAAATTTTGGCGTCTTATCTTTAAATTCTTCAACAGGAGAAATAATTTCAAATTTCTCACATGCCCAATACTGTGATCATACAAAAAGCTAAATGATACTAATAATTTTATTACCTGGTATTCATAATGTAAAGTACAAGTGATTTGTTCAAAATACTCGCAAAATTAAACGTGTACTTTGTAAATTTTACAAGTGTATTTTGAAAGTACGGGTGATTTTAACAAAGTAAATGTGTATTTTGTCAATATAAGTTCACATGTACTTTCTAAAGTACACTTATAATATTAACAAAAAATATAACAAGTGTATTTTGAAAGTACACTGGTTATATTTACAAAACATAGTACACGTGTACTTTGTAAAATACACATGTACTTTATAAAGTACAAGTGTACTTTCAAAATACACGTGATATAAGACGTGTATTTTCAAAATACACGTGAAAATGTCACGTGTATTTACAAAATACACGTGAAAATATCACATGTGTTTTCAAAATACACGTTATTTTTACAAAGTACATGTGAGTATTGGTATGTAAATTTTGAAATATCAGGATTTTTTTTGCTCACCAGTAGGTAAATGACACATCCAGTAATTGTGCTAGGTTTTGAACTTGTTGATTTGTCAAGTGAATGTATGAGAAACTCATGCACAGCAGATGCCCAATCATACTATACATTTCCTCAATATTGTCGATGTATTTCAACCAAAATTCTGCAAAGGTGAAGTTTGAGTTGAAGAAAAATAACATGTTCAAGAAGTGGAGACACATAATTTTAACTAAATTGGCAATGCCTTCATCTGTCTCCAATTCGACTGATTTCTTCAAACCATTCAATATTTCTGACTTTCCTATTCTTTTTGCGAAGTATCGTGCATGTAATCCAAGTTTTTTAGCAGTATTTTTTCCCTTTTTCAGTTCTAATGATTTTAAAACCTCAACCAGTGGTATGCCACATATTTCACTTATATCTATTGGTATTATTTCAATCCTACTCTTTATACAGAAACTTTTGGTTTCCGTATTATACAGTTGAATAATTGATAAAATATTTTTATCGGTCTTCTTGTGGTCCACGTCTACTACTTTCCCACCGTAGTAGGCATTAAAAAGCTCCCAAAATGGAGTCTTCTTAAGAAGTTTAATATGCATATTGTTTATTTTCTCTTTAATTTGACGCAAATCATGAAGAAAGCTAACAATATTTTATCGATATTGGTCATTCTTCTTTGCAGGACATTTAGATTTAAATGCCACACTAGAACTAGAACTGGAACTGGAACTGGATGAAGAACTATTATCAGAACTGCTCTTTTGTGTTTCTTTCCTCTTCTTGCCTTCATCTTCATTCCCATTCTATTGATCTATAAACAAAATTTAAATTACTAACCTATAATGATATGTACAAAAAATAATATACATGCGAATTATAATAAAACATAGACTAAAACAATAAAATACAAGCATATTTAACAAACATACATGCAATATTCTCACAAATAATTCATACAATTCTCAATAAAATACATGCTAAAGGGAGTAATATATATCGTCCGTTTCATGGTAAAACCTAACAGAGGTTGTTCGACAAGTCAAAAACCAAGATTCTCTATTCCTAACATATTCAGTAAAGAAGTGATAAACTAGTTGCATGCTAAAAGCTCCAACATTATCAAAACCCCTTAAGCAATGCTGCTAAATTCGTTTAGCTAAATCCTTCGCTTTCGATTCAGTTACTTGAAGCTGTTGCACATCAAAGTGCAGTAAATGTCTTCATAGTAGTAGTAAAAACCAAGTAACCTTTTAGCTCTATCATTGACGCGAAGGAGAAAATGAATTTCATCATCATTAGTACTATTGATTGTCAATGTGAAAGGTTTTGTATTGTTGAGATCTTAGAAGATGCAAGCAGCAGTTGTGTAGTTGAACATGTTTCATCGTATGATTCCTAAACAATAACACAATAATATAAAATAGTACAATCATAATACACATTAGTACACGCATATTGGATTGAACAAATTGAATTTCAATGTGCATGTACTTTATGAATTTTGCGTGTACTTTCAACGAAGTACACGCAAAAATGAAAAAGTGCACGCAATAATACTTCTTACAAACCAATAAAATATCATTCAAATACCGTTGGAGCGGACCAAAATAACTCCTAAATATTAACACACTAATATTAATTCTCACAAACTCATGGAATATCATTCAAATGCCGCTGGTGCGAACCAAAATAACATAGGATTGATCAAATATGGATTTGAAATATATATTTTATAGAGTACACGTATAAAATATAAAAGTACACGCATATTGGATTGAGAAATTCAATTTCAATGTGTGTGTACTCTGTTTATTTTGCATGTATTTTTTGAAAGTACACGCAAAATACACAGGGTATACGCAATAAAATAGGGCTTGTACATGTACATATTCCAACTATGTATATATTCTTAGTCCTCGATAAATCCTCGATAAATAATGTATACAGGAAGAAAATTACAATGATGAAATGCATATATCTAACATGCAAAAATTGTGTTTTGTAATTAAAATGAGGGAAACAACTATATTTTTTCATATCATGAAGAAGAAGAATGTGATTTCATTAGTCCATGTGTCTACAAATTTATACATATGAGAACACAAAATACACAAGGACAAACAGGTGATAAGAGAATGTATACATACTTGTTAGTGGTGTTTGGAAGAATTTTATTGGGAATGTAAAATTTTCGGTAGAACTTAAACGATTAGGGTTTAATCGAAGAGATTTAGGGTTTTGATCGAAGAGAGTTAGATTTTTGATCGAAGAGAGTTTTTGGCGCTTCGATCAGGAGTATTTATATCTTGTTGTTGACCAAAATTTGATTGAGAATGAGATTTATTTTAGGGTTTTGATCGAAGATATGGTATGATTAAGGTTTTGATTCAAGAGAGAATAGAGTGTTTTTGGCGCTTCGATTTCCGAAAAGTGTGTGTTTGTTTTAATTTTGGGGTATTTATATGTTGGACCTATTCGTTTAAAATTTGTTGGGCCTCGTTTTTTTGTCCAAAATTATTAGTCCAACGACTAGATCGTAAAAGCCCCAAATAAATATCAATGCTACTTTATGACAAACGTGAAAAGTTTCAAAACTAACAAACTTGATGTAAAACCCCGTAATTTTAATGATATTTGTATCGGGATTAATTAGGATTAATTAAATTTATTATGGGAAATTAATCCGGAGTAAAATAAATATTAATTAACAAGACAAGGGTTAATATTTATTTATATTGAATATTACTTAGTGAATGATTAATAAATTGATAAGAAAGTATTACGATTGTCATGAGTGAGAAATACGGCAATTATGATAAATTTAGTCAAGATGCGCATGTTAGTCTTGTCGAGACTTAATTTTATGAAATAAAATTTAATTTCATTTAGATAATTCAAATGGTCATTTCGAGTGCGCCAGTGTTTCCGGAAGGGTCATAATATTCAGAACAGTGTATTTGAGGGTTTAGTTTGGGTCCCGGGGCATTTTTTAGCCAAACCGGCACCCCAGTGGAGTATTTTCGTCTTTTGAAATTTTAGGAAAAAGAGACCTACCAAATTTATAAGTGTATATCAGAATATGTGTTGGGGAAGTTACGATTATCAGTTTCAAAACCTAAAAGAGGCCATTATAGAAGGAAGGAGAAGAGTTCAAATGCTTTCTACACCGTTCTGCACCAAAACCACCATCCGAACGTAGATCGGGAGGAAAGGAAACCAATCATACCATTCTTTTGTAGATATTCAGACCTTCTAATTGAGGTAAGAATTTATCTTGCTAAATTATGAGCATATATACCATCCATGTTATATAGGATGAACAAATTCAGGAATACATAAAGATTTGGTGTTAATTGGGAAGGTTTCATTCATGCTCTTGGGTAGGAACCATGATAGGTTAAATCTCTTTATGCATGTAGAACGAATTCGATGAATTTGTAACGTTAACATGTGAAGAAATCTGGGTTTTATTGACAATCTTGAATAAAAAGTATAAACTAGGGTTTTTAAGGATTAATCTTGAATTAATTTTATTTAAAGGTGTTCTTTGACAATTTGATGATTCTATTACGTTGGAAATCATGTATATATTTTGTTTTAACATTTAGAATATTTGGTTGGGAGTTTGGGATTGTGTAATGGATGTTTTGGCTTTAGCTGTGGAGAAGATGAATTACCACGTACCCCGAACCAGTTCGGTCTGTCCCTCGAATCGGTTCGATGTATACCTCAAACCGATTCGGATGACCTGTTAGTCTGGGACTTGAGTTTTCTTTTTTTCAAAGGTTAGTATTTGGATATTCCTCAAATGATGAGAATTAAGACTAGAAATCATTGGACATAGTTTGATATTAAATAATTTCTCGAGAGTTAAAATGGGTCACGGGAAATACGAGTGAACCTTATAGCAGGCCAGTAAAAGCGGAATATTATAATTACTGAAATTATTTAATGGCCAGTTAGGACCCTTTGAGTAGTGGAGAATACTCGCGAATATATGATGATAAGTATAATCGAAATTTAAATATACGTAGGATGTTCGGGAGTTGTATATACTGCATATGTGACATATTTATAGGTTGAGTGTGTACCTATACCGATGTTATATTTATATAGGATGTGTAATTACCTATTGTGTGAATTTGCATTTATAAACATACCTTGGATATTTTCTATCACGAGAGGTTCCGTGCCATATACATTCTTATCCTGATGATCCTATTAAGGGGGATTTTGACTTGTACCTCATAACATAGAATTTAGGGACTGAGAATCACTTGTATGAATAAGGGTGTGACCGGTCATTTGGGTGCGTTAGGTGTGTGTATAGCCCAAAGGCTTAGAACTATGTTCGCCTCCAACTTTATGTGAATTTTTAAATGTATGGTTCGAGAGTGATTCCGAAAATGATGTCCCTAATTAGTACGTGATGTACCAGGATTTAATAGCAAAGTATGCCCGTATTGCGGGTCTCGACCTAGGGATGTTGTATGCATATATATTATAAGAGTTATGTAAATATATATACGTGTGATTTGTTCTACTACGGGTGTATTATTTGATCAGATAGATAGTGATATCTAAATCACTCTGAGTGTGTAATAATTTAATCATTAACTGGTGACTCTAAACAAATAAAAGGGAATGGAAATTTAGTAACGTATTATATGGGCAATATGGGTATGCACGGTAAATTAATAGACATGAAAAGGCACAAGTTAAACTAGCTGGGCGGGGTAGCGTAATTAGGTGAGTTTAGAAGAGTATCTTAAGTGTGCACAATAGTTGAGAGGTGAGGATCTGAAGTGAGAGAATGTCAAGCTAACATGTATCTAATATGTACTCTTTAATGCATTTTAAATACTTGATAAAATGTTTTCAAACAATTTTACTTGGGCTCTGACCCATTTCAAATTCATTTTTGTAAACATATTTTAGGTGCCCAACCAGAGGGACACCAGGCTTAGGAGTTCTTTCATCTTTGAAGTGTTGCAGTTGTTGTGAAAGTTGTAGGACCTTGGTAGTAGACGGCTTCACATTTATCAGTTCCTATTTATCCTTTTACATATCTAAGTCATGTCACCCATTCCTAGTTGGTGATTATTACAGAGACATTGTACCTCCATTTTATTTCCAGTATCGGATATGGTTTATTTTATGGATGGTTGTATTTGAATTTTAGTCTGGAGTGTTTATTCCAATCACTACTATTTATTTAGATGTTATAATATTTATTATGTTGTTATTTGTAATGGTTAATGTGAAATATTAATTTACATTTTAATAACAAGAATTAAAATTTTGACACTGGGCCATTATGGTATTAGTAGTTTAATTGGATTTCGATAGTAATGCTGAGAATGAAACCATTAATGACTCAATGTTAATTTAATAATGGACTGATCACCTAGGATTAGAATGTGCGGGGTGTCACACTTAATTTCTAAGAGCATCCAGAACGGTGAGAAGTAATGAAAGGCAAAGTTGCCTTTTGACTTACAGGTTTACCTTTCTCTCAACTCAGTTGGCCATAGTGGGGGATGTTTTCTACGGACTTCTTAAGTTCGTTGGATTTCTTACGAACTTTTGAGTTTCGTTGGATTTTATTTTGAATTTATTTATTTACTTTATATTAAGCTTCTTACGAATTTCATTAGTTCATATGAATTTATACGAACTAATGAAGTTTGTAGGAATGCATACGAACTAATGAAGATCATAGGAACCCGTTACATAATTTGTAGTCATTCTCCAAATTTGAAGAACGATTACAAATCCAACTACGAAATTTGTAGCCTTTTACCCACCATTGTTGTTGTTAGAATTTACAAAACTACTAAATCTTTTGTCTTATACTATCACCATTGGTGATGTTGTAATAAGAACGAGTGCAAAAAAATTATTTAGGAATGAAGACGACAGGTTTAAGTGATGTGTATATTATTCAAAAGTTGTTTCAAAATTTCATTTTTTAGGCATGCATGTATCTTTCTTGTGTGGATGGGTGTCTTGCGTGTCTCACCATTATTTTGAGAAGAGAACTATTGGTTTGACCAACAACTCTTGAGTAGGGTCAGCTTTGTTCGCAAGCTTTAGAGCATCTTTCTCAATTGTTGAGTATGGACGACTTTGATTTGGTAAAGGATTAGACTAGAAGTCCATTGTTATTAAAAATAAATAAACACTATCAGTGTACAAGAGGAAATAAAATTATCCAGGAAACACAGCATGTGCATTTATCAAAGATATGACTCTACCAATGCAAGTGTTCATCATTGTCAAGTTAAACATCTAATTTGTACAATAAAGAAAGTAACAAGGAGAAATAAAGCATTGGAATTTTCAATTATAATCACAATCTTCATAGAAAAAACCCAGTAGGATTTACCACTATTAGATCCATTTCGAACTCCATATATTGAGCATATGAGCACGTGCATGATCTATGGCATCCTTTTACATCACGTGGAAAGAAAACATAACTTTTTACAATAAAATTTTACATTTTTTTAAATTGATGTGTAACAATTATGATCATAAAATTATTAAAAAAGGACAACACCCATGATATACACACATCCAGGGGTGGATTGGTATAGGGGCAAGCATGGGCGAAGGGCCCTCCTCAAATTTTTGAAAAAAATTCTCGAGAAAAAAAGTTATGGTGTGTTTTGTGTGAAAATAGGAAGTAAAAGGTGACTTCATAAAGATTCTGAAACTTAAAAGGGCAAAATCGTAACAAAAAATTTCTACCCTAATTAACTTACACGATCATCGGTAAGATTTCTCACTTTTGTCCCCAACTTTTAAAGTCGTTCTCATTTCTTTTCTCTCTCCCCCTATTTGTTACTCGCCGGCTATCCCCCCAGCTATACGGTACAGCCCCGCCAAGTCTCTCTGGTCGGGTATGTTTAATGAGTTTAATATTGTTAATATGCTAGTATTATCTCAACTAAATGTTATTATTGTTCATAAGTTCGGTCTCATCCTAGACTACACTCGTCCAGGCTCAACAACCCTTATTCATCATCCATCAGATTCATCTACTCATGGGTCGACGTAACACATGCCCACCACCATTAGTTTTGGAATATAAGAACTCCTATTTAATATGTAAAGAAACTCATAAATGGACCATCCTCTGGTCCAAACGGTCTCCTATGTCTCGACCCCACTATGTGTCGGCCTCGTATCACACTGATAGGCCAAGACCATATTGATCATCCAGTGACGATCTTCATAATCCTCATGGTTGTCTCCGTAGATGACCATCCCTAAGCCTCGGCTTGGATAGGATCATAGGATCTAACCTCAATATCTCATATGGGACACGTGACTTATGCGTCATTGGGCCACAAGGACCATACCGTTACAAAAGATCTTTAGCCCACGTAAGGGAATATTTCATCATCATGACGTACTTGCGCAGGGGATAGTTGGTATCCTCGTAATGGATGCCTCATCTCATGCACACAGGGTGTATGTTTGGGGGTCGCACTGGGAACCCCCAAGCCTATATAAACCCACTTCATCTTCATTACAAAGGATCGAACATTTACAACCCTAGCAGAATCTCTGCCCAGTTGTAAACAGGAGAGATAGAAAGATTGTGTAAATTGTAATTCGTGGCCTTGGGGTGCTTTTTAGTAATATAAACACAGACCCTCTTCCACAGTGGAGTATGCCTTTAGCTGAATCACTTACATCTCTATATTCTCTATTTCTCTCATCTTCTTCTTCTTGTATATTTACATTTCTATGATTAGTATCTCCATTTGAGACTTAACTTGAGCTTGAGATGTGTATACATTTAAATGGTGATTATTAGCATCATCATTTTTAGCACTGTCTGTGGGAACAAATTTTCTTCTTACTCTTCATTCCTCAGCTTAAACTCTCATTTTTTCCTCGTGTTCTAGATCGCCCATTTTTGGACTTGCACCACCACTGAAAGAGCTGGGCGGGTGTTCTTTAAGTTTCTTGCTAGCTCATAGCTCATCTAGCCAGCAGAAGATACAGAAAAAATTCATGGCATTTATCCAAAGCATTTTAGGAAGGTCTCTAGACGACCCAGCGACGAAGATCATTACTCCAACCAACTGAGAGACAGCGGATCAAGCGATAGGGGGACCAACCCCGACCCAATAGAAGGAGGTTCAGCACCATCAATGGCAGACTAATATCGCATATCCTAGGCATCTATGCCTGGGAAAATAACTCTAGGATTTTCCAGAAGACCAAGGCTGTGACTAAGAGGAATATTAGTAGTCGTATGAGATTTTTAGAAACACAATTCTCCCAGTCCTGACGTATCAAGGAAATAGTGATCGGTCGACACCTGACGACCGATCGAGAACCTCTGTATTTGATTAATTAGGAAGGGTTGGCCTTCGACCATCTTAGTCCTAGAAGGGATTTTCATGATCGCCTCTCCCCCTCTGATAGTAATGTTGCATCCAGGAGAAATGGTATTTGTTGTGATGAACAGCCTAAGCAAAGCTGAGACTGTGAGGAACAAAGAGAAATCTATAGCTGATAAAGGATTGTGGCGTGAGAGCCGGTACCAGTTGTAATTAAGCCAGAAGGAGGTGATGATAATGTTGTCATTGAAGACAAGCCTTGAAATAGCTATATTCAAAAGTTAGAAGATAAGATTGAAACTCTGCCCAAAAGCCGAGACCTTAGCCGCGAGGCTATATGGAGGGGTCTCTTTTCGTTATGAGGACCGTGAGTTATCCTACCCCAGTAAAGTTTAAAACTCCTAATCTAAGACTGAAGTATAATGGCAGTTCAAATATAGTACATCACATAAAGATGTATCCATCAGTGGTTGACATCTACTCAACCGCTGATGAGATGAGGTGTAGGGCATTTTCTAGCACCCTTACATGTGTCGCACATATGTGGTACATAGCTTTGCCTAAAAACTCTATTAAGAATTTCAAATAATTGGTTGAAAAGTGTACAGATAATTTCTACTTCGGCATGAAGCCTCCGAAAAGGGTAACTCACCTATTAAACTTAAAGCAAGGGAAGAATGAATCTATAAAGTATTACATTTATCGTTTCAACAAAGAAAAACTGGATGTGGAAGATTATGGGGAGAACATCATTATGACAACCCTTATTAGAGGGTTACACTTGGGCAAATTGCATTGGAAACTCATCGAAGATCCTCTAAAGATAATGAATGATATCATACACTCGGTCGGGAGGATCATGAATGCGAAGGAGGCCATGGCGGCTAAAAAGGAACACGTGAAGGAGTTCGATAGAAGCAAGCCCCATAAAGAAAATGATAAGGAAGGAAAGAAGAGGTCGACTGAAGATAAATTTTCTAAGTATACTCCTCTGATGATGAGCCCTGACTTGATCCTCAACAAGATTAAGGACGATAGGGCACTTCCATTGCTAGAGAAGCTCAAGTCCCCTCCTCACAAGAGGGACAAGTACAAATGGTGCGAATTTCACTAAGACCACGGGCATACAATCGACAAATGATTTGCCTTGAAGGACGAGATAAAGAAGATGATGAAGTAGGGAACATCCTGGAAGTACATAAACAGGAGTGGTGTCAAAGGAGATTCTAGGAAAAAGCATAATGGGGTAAAGGCGACAAGCTGAGATGAGAGGCCCTCACAAATAAAAAGGATATTAAGTATGATAGTGAAGGAGACGAACATAATATCCCAACAAAGATCACAAATACGATGAGTCAGCTGCATATGATATCTTTTAATGTAAAAATGATATGTGAAAAATTGGCCGGTAGTGGCGCAAAATCGACCGACCGTAAAGCCCATGTTCTAGAGGCCAAGTCAGCGCCGAAGAGAATGGTTGTGAATTCGATTGAGACAGAGGCCAAATCAGGAAAGTTAAAGAAGGTGGATATGATCTTTGGGTTTTCTAGACTCGATTTTAAAGGAATCTTAGCTCCTTATAATGAATCATTGTTGATCAGCATGGAAGTTCGTGGATATGATGTATCTCGCATTCTTATTGATAGTGGAAGTTTCGGTCGATGTTATGGTCTGGAATTTCATTAAAGGGTTGAAGCTCAGCAAAAAAAGACCTATCTCATATCATCAACCGTTGATAGGTTTTAGCAAAGAGAAACTTCACCCCTTGCAGGTATTTGAAATGGATGTGTGCATAGGTTCTTGGCCTATGTGCCTCACCAAGAAGGATAGCCTTTTGTCATGGATGAACACATATTCTCATATTATAATATAATCTTGGGAAGGGTATCCCTCAAGGAGTTTGATGTCGAGCCTTCAATGGTTCACTAGATGATTAAATTCTCGACTCCCCATGGAGTAGGGGAAGTATAGGGTGACCAACTGGAGGCTCGCGAATGCTAATTTTCCTCAGTTGAGGAACAAAAAACTTATAAAAGAGCCAAAACTTCGTATAACATTGACACTCTAAATTCGAGGGACGAGAAAAAGCTAAAAAGGGTAAACAAGATAAAGAGGTAGAATCCATTGTCTTCAACAAAGACGAGTCGAAAATAGCAGTCAGGTCCGTTCATCCCTGAAATCCAAAATTAAGGAAGAATTAGTGAATCTATTAAGAAAAAGATAGAGTATCTTCACTTGGAGCCATGAAGATATGCAAGGGATGGACCTTGGGATTATCTATCATTGGTTGAATATTGATGAAAAAGTGAAGCCTATAAAGCAAAGGAGAATATTTATGCGAGGGACCGATATGAGGTCATTCAAGACAAAGTGAAGAAGCTCCAGTCTGCCGAGTTCATTTGAGAAGTTCAATATCTAGATTGGTAGTCCAACATTGTTATAATGTCGAAGGCCAATGGAAAATGGAGGATGCGTGTCGACTTTACTAACCTGAATTAAGCTTGTTCCAAAGATAGATTTCCCTTAGCCTGAATTAATCAGATGGTTGATGCTATGTACGGACATGAATTGATTAGTCTCATAGACACATATTCGGGTTATAATTATATTTTTATGCACGAGGCCAATACTGTGAAAAATTCTTTTATCAAGGATAAAGGAACATATTATTATAAGGTAATGTCATTCGGCCTGAAAAACGCAGGGGAAACCTATCAAAGGTTGGTAAATAAGATGTTTGAAGACTATATTGGGAAGACGATGGAAGTCTACGTGGATGGTAAGTTAACCAAGAGTCTAAAGGTCAAGGATCATGTGGTTGATCTTGAATAAACGTTCGACACAATGGATAAATTCATGATGAAGTTGAACCATGCCAAGTGTGTTTTCAGTGTCGGCATTGGGAAGTTTCTTGGCTTCAATGTGAATCAAAGGGGCATAGAGGCCAACCCCATAAAAATAAAAGCATTAATTGATATGCATACACCGAAGAATGCCAATGATGTTCAGAAGCTAACAGGATAAGTGGCCAATACTCAACCATTTTGTCTCTCAGGCAATAGACAAGTGTCTACCATTTTTTAAAATCTTGGGGAAATCCTTCGTTTGGGCAAAAGAGTGTGAGAAAGACTTCTAATAGATAAAGACCTACCTGAGGTCACCCATGCTATTGTCTCGTCCCATTCAAGGGTAGAAGTTGTTTATATACTAAGCTATATCAGAGTCTGCAATCAATGTGACCATTGTTCGTGAAGATAAGGGTATTCAAAAGACGATGTATTTTAATAGTAAGGCTTTTCAAGGGCCCAAGATCAAGTATTCGAGAATAGAAAATATGGCTGACGCATTCATACATGCTTTAAGGAAGATAAATCCCTACTTTCAGTCCCATGTAATGGTTTTGCTCACCGATATGCCTTTGACGTAGGTCAATCATAAAACTAAGAAATTAGGTAGGTTAATGGCCTGGTCAATTGAGTTAGGTGAGTTCGACATCGTTTACCAACTAAGGAATGCAATTAAAGGGCAAGCTTCGTAGGCTTCGTGGCTGAGTTTACATGGATCGAGGCCAAAAGAAGTTGAAAAAGTAGAAGTATTGGAGGTCATACAGAAAGAGTTTGTTATCGATGTCATCCTGGTCGGTACAATAAAAGCCAATGTCACCGAAAAGTATTTCATGTTCAAAGAGGGAATATTATTTAAGGGTCCTTTCTCGAAAGGAAGTCTGATCTGGAGCCTATTTATCGATGGATCTTCTTATGAAAATGGATGTGGTGTCCGGCTAATACTCTCAGCCCCAAATGAAACCGATATTGAGCATGCCTTGAGGTTAAGTTTCAAGGCATATAATAGAGAATAAGAGTATGAAACCGTGATGGTAGTCCTCTACCTCTCAAGATCATTAAACGTCAGTTCGGTGGTCATCCACAACGACTCATAATTGATTACAAACCAGATATTGGGCATCTATAAGGACAAGGATGAGAAAATGGACAAGTAATTAGCGAATGTCAAGAAATTAATACGGAACTTTAAAGAGGTAAAGATCAAGAGGATTCCTCAAATAAAAAATAATCGAGTTGATGCTCTATCTAGGATGGAATCGGCCATAAGAATCGAGATTAAGCGAGTTGTTCCTGTAGAGATTCTACATAGTTCGAGCATCGAAGCGGACGATAGTGGGCCTGTGTTTTTCTTAAATCTAAATTCGAGGGAATCATGGATGGAACTACTGATCAAATACATTCAGGGTGGTGAGCTACTAGATTCCAAGGTCGAGAGAAAAAAACTTAAATACCGAGAAGTGAAGTTCACCATTATTGGTGATGTGATGTGTTCACTTTATATAAGTAGATTATGTCCTATGAGACGTATACGAAGGTTCATGTGCAAGTCACATCGATGGATGTTCTCTTGATAAACGGATCATTACCCAAGGTTATTGGTGGATGACACTCACCAAAGATGCAGTCGAGTATGTTAAAAAGTGTTACAAATTTCAGAGATTCACTAGTATCCCTCACCAGCCTCATTAACCACTTTCGTCTATCACTGTGTCGTGTTCGTTTGCAGTTTAGGGAATTGACTTAGTGCATCCTCTTCGTAAGGCAACATGCAATTACTAATATCTGATCCTAGGAATCAATTATTTTATAAAGTGGGTAGAGGCTGAGGCAATGATTTCCATCATTGAGGAAAATATATTCAAGTTTATCTAGAGGAAAATCATTTGTAGATATGTCTTGACCCATACTTTCATATTATATAATGGTAAACTATTCAAGAACAAGTATCTAGAGGCCCACTATAATAGGGTCGGCATAAATAAATTTTACTCAGCACTAGGATGACCTTAAGCTAATGGCCAGAATGAGGTCACCAACCAGACGATACTCGATGGAATCAGGAAGAAGTTGGAGGATGTTAAGGGTTTATGGATAGAAGAACTACATGGGGTCCTGTGGGATTACAGGATGACTAAAAGGATGTTGATGGGTGAAACATCATTCATGATGGAATATGGGTCCGAGGTAGTCATCCCTACCGAGCTTGGACTCCCCAATCACAGAGTTCAGATCTATGATCTAGAGACCAATATTGATGAGAGGAGGCCTGATTTGGATCTGATCAAAGAAAGAAGAGAGGATGCAGAATTTTGACAGCCTGCTTATCAATAGAGAGCTATCAGGTTCTACACCAATCGGGTGAAGGCTATGTCGATAGCTGTGGGTGATCTTGTATTGAAGAAGATTTGATCGAAGCCGAGCATGCTCCATCCTAATTGACATGGGTCATATAGGTTAACTGAAGAGGTTGTAACGAGCACTTAAAGATTGAAAAAGCTAGAGGGTGAACCCTTCTCTAACCCTTGGAATGCTGACCACCTCAAAAGATATTATTAGTATCCTTTCAACTATGCAAGTGTTGTCTCTTTGTTCAAGGAATTTCAGTGTATTAGTTCATTTTTATGATAGTTTGATATCAATGAAAAAAGAAAAATGTTGGCTCATATCTTAGTTTTAAGTTATAATCAATCATTGCATGGTTTGAATTGTATTAAACTATGGAACATCATTTTTATGGTGAATTAGTTAGTGCTTACTCTCGGTGATACGAGAGCGGAACACACAAAACTAAAAATCATTTAAGTCTGGTAGCTTAATCATCATTTTATGGTGAATTGAAGATTATAAATCTCTCGGTCATACTAGAATGTATGAAGAGACTCGTCTCTTCCATACACTCTTAACAACAACGAGATAAGGATCATTGTATGACATCTCTCCGGTGGTGAGAAACATAAAGTAAAAATAATTTATCTATGGTCACTTAAACATCATTTTATGGTGCATTAAAGATCATAACTATCTCGGTGATACAAGAATGTATAAAGAGACTAATCTCATTCGTACACTCTGAATAACGCCGAGAGGGGGATCATTTTATGACATCCCTTAGGTGGTGAGAAATAAAAACTAAAAATCATTTTAAGTATGGTTGTCTTAACATCATTTTATCGTGAATTAAAGAACATAATTCTCTCGGTGATACGAGAATATATGAAGAGAATCATCTCATTCATACATTGTCGACAATTCCGAGAGAGGGATCATTATATGACATCACTTAGGTGGTGAGAAATACAAAGTAAAAATCATTTAACTATGGTTGCTTAAATATCACCCTACTATGATGAATGTGATGTATAAAAATTGTAATCACAAGCATTGCATTTAAAACGCCATTTCATGATAAAGAAATAATAAGATACGAACACTACACTTGATTGAAAATAAAAGAACACCATCATCATAAAAACCATTCCATCGAAGGAGTAATATTGTTAAAGTTACAAATAATTGTTCATAAAGAAGAGATAAGTTATCCAAAAAAGTTACAACAGGTAGGGTACAAGGCCACAGATGGCCACCCTAAAAAATGGAAATACTTAAGCCTCGGCCTTCTTCTCCACTTTCTCTTGGCCAAAATTATCGACAAGAGTCTCAATTTGAACCTCATCATCCGTGTGGCCACCATCGGTCATCTCAACGCCCTCTAGGACGGTGTCAAAGAAGTGGAGGCCAAGGGGTTTGAAAATTCAAAAGATTCAAAGTCCTTTGTAAGGGTCGATACCTCAGGGAATTAGAAGATGACCTAATGACAAGCCATCCTAGCCCCCCTCTCAAGGTACAAAAACCCATAGCCACCAAACTCGTCGGAGGTTTTGAAGGTTTCCATCACCTTCTTCTCAGCCTCATTCACCTCGGCCTGATGTTTGGCCTCCAAAAGCTTCAGAGCAGTGTCATTAACCCTTGTCAGACCCTCTAAAGCAGTAGAGTTCTTCTTTTCCAAGTCTACAATAGTCTTCTGGTGGCTTTTGTATGACTCTCTCAACTCTTTTCTGAGTTGTTGCTCGGCCTTGATGGCTTTATTGGCAACTTGGATCAGAGGCAACTTCTCTTGAACCCTTTGGCTCAGCTTGAAGAAAGTCAGATGAGACTACAAGGCATAAACTGGAAGTTAGTATGAGATGGGATAACACTTGGGAGAAAAATAGAGAAATCAGTAAACTTGAAAGAGAATTACTTGGGTAGCCTTGTGCAGGTCGAAGTCACATTCACGAATGGGGTCCATGGATTCCAGAAACATGTTATCAGAGTCGACCATGATAGATCCGATAGATGATTTGGATCTCTTCTTGCCTCCATGTTGTCTGGGATTATTAAGAGTTGGACTAAGAGGGCTGTAATAACGGAGTTCGATGATATGGGGATGGCTTGATCAGCACCACCTTTGGATGATCCATCCTTTCATCTCTTTTTTATTTAGGGGGGTGTATGCATCCTTTGTACGCTCCTTACTCTTATTATGATCCTCGGCATGGACGGGGCCACCAATTGTTGACTTTTTAGTATGGGCCAAGGTAACGGGATTCTTGCCCATTTTGTTTATGTTCATTAGGAAAGGTGTAGCCATATTCCAGATGTGTTCAGGGGTATCGGCTAGAGGACCAGTAATAAAATTTGTGGTCAGTATCTGTATGAATAATAACAGATGACATTAAAATTGTAAAAGTTTGACTTACATATCTCAACTAGGGGCCAACCCCCATACGCATCTTCTTTAGGAACATAGGGATCATCAGCCATTCAAATTCGACCAGCCCACCCTCTTTGACCTGAGACCGAATATAGTCTATCTTATCTCAATCGTTAACACTTAGGTTGGGGTTAAGTTTGGTCAACATCAAAGCATTGCTATTAAACTCCAAAGCGCCCGACAGAAAGAAATATCGGGGTTTCCAGTGGTGGTTGGATGTGTGGTTGACAATAAGTATCTTCTTGTTAGATTTCTTACTATGAGGTGGAAGTATCAGGCTGAGTTTTTGTTGTGGGCACAGTGTAACATGATCAAAAATACTACCTGGAAGGTTAGTATTATAGATCAGGTTCCATAATTGGATAAAGCCAATAATTATTCTCCAAACATTTGGGCAAATTTGAGAAGGGAAAGCCCCAAACTAGCAAGAAATTTTAGATATTCGGATGGACGGGTAACCTAAATCTAACCTTAAACATCTATTCATATATGTCCACCTCACCTTCTCGTCACGACTTGATCCCATATTGATGACTGCAAATCAAAAGGTTGATCTCTTTAATTGTGCTCTAAAAAGTCTGTGCGTAGGAAGTGTCTAGTGGATCTTTATCCTCAGTGTTAGATTCATCCTCAATTTTGATAGTCGGAACTCTACCTAGAAATCTTTGGACAAACTCATGGCCAGGAATGGACGACAGAAGAACAATCGTGGCTGCTTGGGGGAAAGAAAGGTGACTCTTGGATCCTCTGTGTCTGAGATCTCAATGGAATTCTCATGATTACTGCACTCAAAATCACCCGAACTGTCCAAAAGAGATGAGGGAACTTCCATTTCCTCTTCAAAGGAATTTTCCTTATCAGACTCCTTAAAGGCAGAAGGGTTGTAGCCCTGAGAAGATGACATTAACTGAGACCCCTGGGACAAGGTACCAGACATAATGTCACTGTTGTTCTCAATAATAGCCAGCTAAGATAGGACGGGAGTGGACGAACTACAGCTAGTGGAGTTGGATCAATAGGAAGTGTAGTCTCGGCCTCCACTTTGCATTTAGCCTCAGCCTCGGCCTCAGCCTTATGGATCTCCCTAAATATCATATCCCTTAAGTGTGGGTATTGGTAAGCTAGTTTGTAAATACTCTTGTACATCCAAACACTATTGGTTCTAGCCAAGTTTAACTTAAAGATCTAGAGGGGAAACTTAATCATTTTTCAAAGGATTTCTTACCAAGAACACTACACCAAAAATGCTAATCTGGCACGCTGTGGCAAGGAGATTCTGGCACGGTTTTAAGCTGTGCCAGATTCTGGCACGGTTTAATGACAATCTGGCACACTTTAAAACAGTGCCAAAATTTGGCACTGCTTTAAAGTGTGCCAAAATTGAGTACACTTCACTAAAATATAAATAACCAAAAAAAAATTTATCCCCCTTAATTTTTTAGCCTCCCGCTCTCTCCCTCTCTCGATCGCTCAGCCCCCGCTCTCTCTATCTCTCTCTCCCTCTCACACGCTCCACACATCTCCATCCTCCACCATCCACATCCCATGGATTTGTTCATGGGTTGAAATGGTCTTAGCATTTGGTTTATGGTTAAAAACGATTTTGCCTTGTGGGAGATGGGTTTGTCTTTGGTTTAACTTGGTCTTGCACAGGTGAGGAAATCGATTGGCTGAAATGGGGGCAGGAGATGTCCGGGGGGTTCGGGTATGGGTGGTTCCGTGTTGTGGAGATGGAGTCATGGATGGAGCAGAGAAGGGTACAAACCGGGTAGGTTCGGAAAGCAATAAGGTCAAATCCGGCAACCGCAGCAAGGGTGGATGGCGCCAGAGACAAGGGCTGCCCAGTTTGGGACACGCCGGCGATAGAGGAGGGTAGCAGCGATGGCGAGTTTGGGACTCGTCGGGTCTAGCCAGCCCAGGTAAATCCTCCCTTTTTTTTATTAATATATATATGTACACATTGCTGATATTATGAGATTGCTAAGGTTCTAAAAATATTGCTGAGATTAGTGTCGTTTTACCCCTTCTAATATTTGTATAAATGTGAATATTGATTTATAGTAATTATTAGTATAAATGGCACAGCTATTTTACCCCTTTTAGTATCACAGTGTTGTTTTACCTCTTTTTTTTAGATAATTAAATCCCATTAAGAAACCTCGCAAAGGGTGCGAACCTATATACAGGGAATATACAATGCGTCTAACATTAGTATAAATGTTGTTTTACCTCCTTTAATATTAGTATAAATGTTGTTATTAGTTTGTAGTATTTATTTTTTAGGCATGAGGTAAGGAAAAACAAAAGTGTACCTGAGCGGCAGTTGTGTGTGAATGAGTTGAGAAGAGCTTAATAATACAAGTTGTGCTAAATCCATGCTCAGGCAGCCCTATTGCCGCTCTGAGGCCGGCACCACTTGCACCTACCACCACCGCATCGTACGTATGATCTACTATAGTATATGATGACCCTCCAACAATCTCTTACATTTTATTCAAATAATCAAATGTTTAATCAATAACAGGTTCTTAAATGAAATGACATACGATCAGAAGATGATTTAGACATACAGATTCGGAAGAGAAGAGTCTAGGTTTGACGGAGATGGATCTCTTTGGACGAATGCTAAGGCCATGAGCAACGGACCTCCATAGCAACCCTCACACAACCCACGAACCTTAATCAGGTATTACGAAACACTAATATCTGATTTATTATTTGTGTTGAAAGATCGATATTCACGGATCTGAGTTAGTGTACCTATATAGGTTATTTTGACATTTATTTGCTTTATTTGCAGTTACCAATCTTATGCACCCTTTTTTGCACTTCAAAAGCCTAACAATGGTGCCCGGGGTTCTAGAGCTACTAATATTCCATTTTATCTTTTAGTTTTTGCCCCATGATAAGTAATTTCTAACTAATTTGACATGTATTTTATTCTTTCACTTATTATTAACCTACAAGATATTCTGTAATTTAACATGTATTTTGTTGGGACAATATTGTGGTATGCATACTAGACGGACAGTAAAAAACATTCCCAAGTATGCTCCATCATAGTTCTACATTGCAATGTGTTTCCTCGGATCAAGGAGAAAAAGATAATGTCCCTAAAACCTTTTGTTGAACGCCTTCGGTAAGTTTAAGGATGTTATTCAGAATGTTATGTTTTCAATTTAGTACATTTTTTAAAAGTTCAAGTTTGTGTTAGTTTTTTAATCTATTTTTCATCTCATGGATTGAAATCATCGTAACTGCAATTGTATATCATAATGTGCCCATACATTTTTCAGATTCTTAGCTCTGGAGTGGAAATGAGAGAAGGAATAAGGTTTGTAGTTACACTACTAAAGATGGTAGTTTGGTCTTCTGTAAGTTGTTTCTTAAATAATCCCACAATGTGATTAATAACGTCTTGATTATTCTCCCAAGTATTACCCTCTTCATCTTTAATGGAGTGAATCCTAAGCTTTTAGTGCTTGGTTTTAACACTAGCCTGGCCATTACCAAACTTACCTCATCTCTGTTGTTACATCAAGTTTGTATTGTCCCCTATAGCCTGGCCATTACCAAACTTACCTCATCTTTGGTTTGGTTTATTTGTATTTCAATATGAGTTGAAATTGATAGATTATGTATATGAATTGACTTCTACTATGAATCGTTCATAAACCCCTTGAATATATGCGTAAATATTTACAGAATGGGATCAAATTGATTAAGATTGAATTTTTAGGGTTCTTGATACAGAATTGGGTTTTATCATTAAATCTTGAATTAATATTGTGTTTTTGATGTTTTAAGCATGTTTAAATCATAGTTACTTTATTTAGATGTTATACCAATTTAAGTAAGATCCTACTTCTATGGTAACATTATAGTTCATGCTTATAGACTTTATGACTGTCTTATTTATTTTGTACACTCGCAACTATTTAGTATAATGAATAGGACCCATGGTGAGGACAATACTCAATATTTCACAATAGGACTCGGAATAAATCGACAAATCGATAGGACCCACATCGAACACATGTGCTTGGTTTGTGGCCTTTCTCAATTACTTACGCATTATCACTAATTCTTCATGTATGCCAAAATTGAAAAACTGGTAAATAAAACAAAAAACCAAGAACATTTCACAAGTCAGAAAATTAAGTCACATGTTGTAAAATGACTACTTTCCCTACATAATGGTTAATATATCTTTTTAAAATATAATTTGGGTATTGCAGGACCTCTTTATGTCGGGACTGATACAACATCAGCACACTGGTGAAAGCCAAAGCGGAACTCGAAGAAGTGATTGGAAAAGGGAAGATCTCAAGTTGATTGCACAAATACGCAAGGATCAAGAATGAGGGAGCTTATTCGGAGGATCTCAAGTTGCGAATAAATTTGGTAAGTATTTTATATTGATGATAGAAGATTTTATAATGTAGTACACCTTTACCAAAGTAAATTCTTCATTTAATTGTGTGCGCGTGTGTGTGTTGTGTAAGATGTGTGTGTTAAGGCCTTAATAAGTGGTTGACATGGAAGAAGGGGCTATATGGATTTATATACTATTTTTAGATGTTAAATCGGTGGAAGGGATTTATTGGTGGTTTAGCTGCGGCTTTTGTGCTTGTTGTTGTTGTTGGGCTTATGTTAATATTAAAATAAGTTGGATTTCAAGAATAAACAAACGAAACTCTGTCGAAATTTTATGAAATAAGTAAGTGTTCTAAATTGATTAAGGCTAGCATACAACATTTGAAAATTGAACATTGGTGAATGAAATCAGCACTTAAACTTAATTTGCAAAAATCAGCACTTAAACTTAAACTTAAACTTAAAAACAAGTCGTTAAAGGGTGAAAACCCAAACCACCCCCCAAACGACCCCGTAGGGGGCACGAACACCTCGCACGGGACCAATGTAACTTGTAGGAACTGACCGCGTAGTCCCGAGTCTCCCGGTTTTTGAATATGACGATAATTTGCAAAAATCACACTTAGTTAAAAATAAGCCGTCAAAGGGTGAAAACCCAAACCACCCCCCAAACGACACGAACACCTCGTACGGGACCAATGTAACTTGTAGGAACTGACCGCGTAGTCCTGGGTCTCCCGGTTTGAGAGTATGACGATAATTTGCAAAAATCAGCACTTAAACTTAAAAACAAGCCGTTAAAGGGTGAAAATCCAAACCACCCCCCAAACGACCCCGTAGGGGGTACGAACACCTCGCACGGGACCAATGTAACTCGTAGGAACTGATCGTGTAGTCCCGGGTCTCCCGGTTTGAGACTATGAAGATAATTTGCAAAAATCAGCACTTAAACTTAAAAACAAGACGTCAAAGGGTGAAAACCCAAACCACCCCCCAAACGACCCTGTAGGGGGCACGAACACCTTGCACGGGACCAATGTAACTTGTAGGAATTGACCGCGTAGTCCCGGGTCTCCCGGTTTTGTGAGTATGACGATAATTTGTAAAAATTACACTTAGTTAAAAACAAGCCGTCAAAGGGTAAAAACCCAAACCACCCCCCAAACGACCCCGTAAGGGGCACGAACACCTCGTACGGGACCAATGTAACTTGTAGGAACTGACCGCGTAGTCCTGGGTCTCCCGGTTTGAGAGTATGACGATAATTTGCAAAAATCAGCACTTAAACTTAAAAACAAGCCGTCAAAGGGTGAAAACCCAAACGACCCCGTAGGGGGCACGAACACCTCGCACGGGACCAATGTAACTCGTAGGAACTGACCGCGTAGTCCCGGGACTTCCGGTTTGAGAGTGTGACGATAATTTGCAAAAATCACACTTAGACTTGAAAACAGGCCGTTAAGGGGTGAAAACCAAAACCAGCCCCCAAACGACCCCGTAGAAGGCACGAACACCTCGCACGGGACCAATGTAACTTGTAGCAACTGACTGCGTAGTCCCGGGTCTCCCAGATTGAGAGTATGAAGATAATTCGTAAAAATCACACTTAGACTTGAAAACATGTCGTTAAGGGGTGAAAACCCGAACCAACCCCCAAATGACCCCGTAGGAGGCACGAACACCTCGTAGGGGACCAATGTAACTTGTAGGAACTGACCGCGTAGTCCCGGGTCTCCCGGTTTGAGAGTATGATGATAATTTGCAAAAATCACACTTAGACTTGAAAACAGGTCGTTAAGGGATGAAAACCCCAACCAGCCCCCAAACGATCTCGTAGGAGGCATGAACACCTCGCACGGGACCAATGTAACTTGTAGGGACTGACCACGTACTCCCGGGACTCCCTGTTTGAGAGTATGGTGATAATTTGCAAAAATAACACTTAGACTTGAAAACAAGCCGTTAAGGGGTGAAAACCTAAAACAGCCCCCAAACGACCCCATAGGGGGCACGAACACCTCGCACGGGACCAATGTAACTCGTAGGAACTGACCGCGTAGTCCCGAGACTTCCGATTTGAGAGTATGACGATAATTTGCAAAAATCACACTTAGACTTGAAAACAGGCCGTTAAGGGGTGAAAACCAAAACCAGCCCCCAAACGACCCCGTATGAGGCACGAACACCTCGCACGGGACCAATGTAACTTGTAGCAACTGATCGTGTAGTCCCGGGTCTCCCGGTTTTTAGAGTATGACCCGAATTTGCAAAAATCACACTTAGACATGAAAACAGGCCGTTAAGGGGTGAAAACCCGAATCGGCCCCCAAACGACCTCGTAGGAGGCACGAACACCTCACACGGGACCAATGTAACTTGTAGCAACTGACCGCGTAGTCCCGGGACTCTTGGTTTGAGAGTATGACCCGAATTTGCAAAAATCACACTTAGAGTTGAAAACAGGCCGTTAAGGGGTGAAAACCCGAACCAACCCCCAAACGACCCCGTAGGAGGCACGAACACCTCGTAGGGGACCAATGTAACTTGTAGGAACTGACCGCGTAGTCACGGGACTCCCGGTATGAGAGTATGACGATAATTTGCAAAAATCACACTTAGACTTGAAAATAGGCCGTTAAGGGGTGAAAACCCGAACCAGCCCCCAAACGACCCCGTAGGAGGCATGAACACCTCGCACGGGACCAATGTAACTTGTAGGAACTGATCGCGTAGTCCCGGGACTCCCGGTTTGAGAATATGACGATAATTTGCAAAAATCACACTTAGACTTGAAAACAGACCGTTAAGGGGTGAAAACCCGAACCAGCCCCCAAACGACCCCGTAGGAGGCACAAACACCTCGCACGGGATCAATGTAACTTGTAGGAACTGACCGCGTAGTCGTATATGCAATTTTTCTTCTTGTATATGCAATTTTTTTGCTTGAATTTTTTTTAAAAATGACTTGGTTACTAATATTGTATCTTTTTTGTGTCTTATTTTTTTTGTAGGATGACATTCAATCGTTAGCTTTTATCCACTTGGAACGCACGAAGAAGTCAATGCTTTACAACAGGGGCATTGTGTATTTAGTGTCGTTAATATTCAGGATTCTATTTTTTGTGTTATGTCCGAGCAGGCTTCCGTAGTTTTATGGTTTATTTTTATGGTCGTGCTGGCTATAGTAGTTTTATTGTTGACTTTTATGGTCGTGCGGGCTATATATGGGCAGATTTTATGTTAGCAGGTTTTGGAATGCTAAAAAAATAGAGGAAACTCTGCCCAATTTTTTTTTATATGAGAACTATTAACTCTTGTAATTTTTTGAAGTTATTGTCGACTTTTATGGTCATGTGTTGGTTTATATTGGTATTATCTCTTGTAATTTTTTGAAGTTTGTATGCACATTAGTTTATCAACAACCTGCGATATTCATAATTTATGAATTTTCTTGATTTTGTTTTTGCAAATAATAAATATTTTTCCTACCGAATTTGGAATTTGCAGATTTTCCAGATTTGGTTCCTATTATTATTTTTTTAATCAACTGAAAAATCTGGCATGATTTTAAACCGTGCCAAAACCGTGCCAATGCATAAAAATGAGAATCCTTATAAAACAATCTGGCACGCTTTATAACCGTGCCAAAAGCGTTCCAGAAAATAGATAATTTGGCACGGTTTTGGCGTGTGCCAAAAGCGTGCCAGATTTAACATCTGGCACTGTTTAAAAGCGTGCCAAAAACGTGCCAAATTAAAAAACTGGCACAGTTTAAAAGCGTGCCAGATTGGAAAATCTGGCACGGTTTTAAACCGCGCTAGAAAATCTGGCACGCCTGATTCTGGCACGGTTTTGAACCGTGCCAGATTGCGTCTGGCACGGTTTTAAACCGTGCCAGTTTCCTGTTTTTGGTGTAGTGGAACAATAGGGAGGAAGCTCCCCTGCAGAGATGATCGGAGCTCGCCTAAAAACCTAAAGGACAATGGAAAAATCAAACCAATCCTAAAGTCCACCTAGCTAAACTCTCACCCACCTCAGAATCCCAATAGAACCACCAAAGAACTCCTACAATCGCCATCACAACCCATCGGGGAAAACCCAAAGATCACTAAAAAAACAAAATGCAAAGAAAAAGCAGAAAAATCTATAAGAAGGTAGATGAAGAAGGGTAAAGGTTACCTAAGCAAGGAAGAAAGAAGTGGGGAGAAGGAAAAACCCCTAAATCTCACCGAAGGAGTGCTGGTTCAAGAAGAGAGAGAGGTAGGAGATAGAGATAGATAGATAGAGAGAGAGGGGGGAGAGAGAGAGAAAGAGGGAGCAACAATTGGTTAAATGAGATCGGGAAGGTAAAATGCAAAGAAGAAAGAGAAAAAATTAAAAGATTTGGTATTTAAAAAAATCATGATTGTGCACATTTACCAAAGTGTACATTATTTGGGCTTGAAGCCCTAAGCAGGCATGCCGCTGCCTATTCTTAGCCAACACGCCCAGCCACGTGATTGATGACATATGTCCAACCTAGGACACTTGTTCAACATTTATGCCTAACATTGAAAGGACAACCTCAACCTCGGAAAGACTAGTTCACGTCCCTAACCCAACCTTGGACACTAGGGGGTCTCATTGTCGTAGGGGGTCGGATGAATATACCCCTCAGCCTTTCATACACATTGAAAACTAAAGGCTAGGGGTGATTGATGTGCATAAGTCTGCTCTTATCCTAACTAGACTCATCCCGGCTCTGCAGCCCCTCCTCAGCATCCATCAGATTCATCTGCTCATGGAGTGACATAACACACGCCCACCACCATCAATCTTGGACTACAAGACCTCGTCCTTAATATGTACAACAACTCAGAAAGGTCCCATTCTTCAGTCCAAGGGGTATCCTATGTCTCGGCCCCACTGTGTGTCAACCTCGTACTATACTGATAGGTCAAGACCATATTGATCATTCAATGACAATCTTCATAATCCTCATGGTTGTCTCCCTGGGAGACCATCCCTTAGCCTCGGCTCGGCCAGAACCATCGGAGTCGACCTCAATATCTCATATCGTACACCCGACTTATGCATTATGAAACAACGTGGAGCATACTGTTACAACGAATCTTCATCCCACGTGAGGGAAAATTTCATCATCATGACATACGTGAGCAGGGGACAGCTGGCATCCTCCTAATGAATGCATAATCTCATGCACACAGTGTGCATGTTTGGGGGGTGTCCTGCACACCCCTAAGACTATATAAACCCACTTCATGTTCATTACAAAGGATCGAACAATTACAACCCTAGCAGAAACTCTTCCCAATTGTAAACAAAATAGAGAGAAAGGTTGAGTAAACTCTAATCCATGGCCTTAAATGCCCTTTAGTAATATAAACGCATTCCCTCTTGAATAGTAGAGTAGGCCTTTAGCTAAACCACTTACATCTATGAGTACTCTATTTTTCTCATGTTCTTCTTCTTGCATATTTACATTTTTGTGATTATTATATCCATTCTTGACTTAACTTGATCTTGAGTTGTGCATACATTTGAGTGGTGATTGTTAGCATCATCAGTTATGTTGATTTTTTTACGCGAAGTTTGTTAATGTTCAATCTCAATGTTTAATTTTTGAGTTAGATGTTCAATGTTAAATTGGGTTATTATAAATGTTTAGGTTGTTAATTTTTTTATTGGTTGTTAGGTTGTTAAAAAATGATTAATGTTTATTTAAGTTTGCTTATTGAGTATTAAGTATTTGCTGAAATTTGGATAATTTTTTTTCTAAAAATTATTGATAATATTATTTGTTTTATTGTTTGCTAATTAATATTGGCTAGCTTATTTGTTTGGTAATTTTTATTTGTTAAAAATACATAGTGAAGTGTTTTTTTCCTTGTTTGTTTTTTTTATTGTTGAATATATATTGGTTGAATAATGTGTTTCCTCAAAAAAATTATTTTGGTAATTTAATTGCTAAAAATATATTTAAATATATTTAAATTTTTAGGTAACCACTTTTTTATGGCTAAGAAATTATTGAAAAAATATATAATAACCCTTAAAAATTGCCTGGGGGGCTCATGCCCCCGAACCTCCGATATTAATCGCAACATTCGTGCCCACTGACCTCTAATCTAGGGTCTGCCATTGCACAGAGATATACTTAAAAACACAATACTTTCCATATCTTATTTTTTGGATTGATTGCTTGATAATTGTGATTGTTTGAAGGATAATTCATAGGTCGTGAAGCTTATGTTTATTAATGAGGAGATCAATTCAAGTTAGAGATCCACCAAAGGATAGATTTTTGGAGGACTTTGAAGGGTTTATATGAAAGAGCTTACGAGTTAGTAGTTCCAATATGCAAGACACCGAATCTAGAAAATACTTAAAAATAAGAATGACATTTCTATACGTTCTAATCAAAGGACTTAAAAAAATTAAAGGGACAAGGATTCACCATGAATGAGGCTAAAGCTGTAAAATTCTCTATGGAAGAGTTGATGATCTTAGACAAAACCATTGTCCCCACATTTGTTGGATCAAGATTATCTTATATTACTAGTGACCTAGAACTTATGAAAAAATCAAAGCATCAATTAAAAATTGTATTGTCCAAAGAACGAGAGCACATTACTTTTTTGGAAAAGAAAAAAAGAAAAGCTAGTAATTCTCCAATGATGTCAGTTTCCTTAACCCGTCTCAATGTAGGTCGGTTGATGCCAGTGATTTAACCACAAAAAACATTAACAACCTCATTCAAAGATCGGGTGTTTTTTACTCTAATGATGTTGATCAATCTAATACAAAAGCTAATGATATAGATTAATAACCAAGAATTAAAATTACCTTTTATCCTTATCAATTCGACGATAATGTAACTTGAATGCCAGAGATTAGATCAAATATTTAAACCATAATGAAAATCTATCATGCAATCAATAACCCCTATGTCAAATACCCATCAATGAAAAACATATGATTGCCATTGAAAATCATAATTACGACATAAGGCATAATTTTTTTTAATTATCTAATTATAAGTAATTTCTATTATAACAAAAACTCTGACTATCCCAATAACCAACCAATTACATCAACGAGACATAAATTTAATTTTCTGTTACATTTTCTTTCATTTTAATAGCAACCGAACAAGTAAATTGGCAATTAATAGATAAAAAAAACTAATTTGATCTCTTCAATCATAATACCCTAAAATGATAATTTCTAATTACATTTAACCCCATATTTTGAACCATACCGAGCTAGCAACCTACATCACCATAATACCACCACAACCAAAATTGAAATAATATGGCTTACCCCCAAGCATCGTAGAACTTTTTGGAAGCTCGAGCCACTATAGAGCTTGTTCAACGAATAAGCGAATAGTGAAGACAATGCATTTCTTTGTCAGGTTTGTAGAAATTAGCGGATGATTAGGTTTTATTTTGGGGTTTTTATTTCCTTTTTTTATGTAGAATGCTAATAGAAAAGTTAAATAAGCGGGGGATGAAAGTATTAAGTGTGGAAACCCAAATTTTTAGTCGTCTCATAGGTGTACTATTTGGGACGGGTACTAATAAGTAGTCCTATTTGTATCACTTTTTAAGGAAGGTAATAATAGGGGTTTTAAATACTATTGGTGTTTGAGACCTTTGATTATACCTTTCCCCAAAGGTAGGTTTTAGGGACTAAAATTATAGTCGTCTCAAAAGCTTAAGCCTCAAAAAATACCTTTTTGTAGTAATTTGAGACCAGTTTTCATATCCTTTTTAGATTGATATGACCCAAGAGAAAGTGCAAAACCTATGTTTGGTTAAAATTAAAAGGTTCGTTTCTCTTTTGGTTATTATGATTTAAGTTATTGAATTTAGTATTAAGCAACAGTGGTGAGACAGGTCGTATAATATAAAGATCTTTTTCCAATCTACCAGAAGAGATAAGAAATTTTCTATTTTTGATTAAAAAAATACCTTTATTAAAATAAACAAAATATCCATTCATCACAATCTTAGAAATTGAAATCATATTTATTTTAATGCTAGGAACATAAAAAATCTACCAATATTAACTTATTGTCTTCGCCAAAATTTAAAACTAAATTTCCTATTTTCTACTATCATTGCCTTATGATGATCGCCCATTAATAAAACCATTTCTCCATCACTGAGTTCCTTAGCTACCTGGAACCCCTGCAAAGAAATGCAAACATGATTAGTGTCTCCCGAATCTACACACTAGGTACCGATAGATTGCATCATAAAATATGTCTATATGATATAGGAAAAATTAGCGTTTCCATTCTTTTGTGCTAAGACAACCGGGCAATGCTTCTTCCAATGCCCTTCAGGTTTGCAGGTACAATGGTTCACTTTCGAATTCTTACCCACTCCCTAAGTATTAAAGTTAATCTTTACCACTTTAGGTTGTGCCTGAGACTTTCCTTTCTTCTTCTTACATTTTGAGATATAAAAATATGGGACTTTCTTCTTACCTTTCGAGACAGAAGAAGATTGGACTTTCCCTTATTCCTATCGATATCTTCACATCCTGGAGTTCCTTAAGTATTTTCGCCAGAGAGTAATCCAGTGTATTCATAGAATAGTTTAGTCTAAATTGTTTAAAGCACTCCGATAATGATGGGCGCATAAAATCGACTTGTCTTTCCCCAATGATTTTTTTATCCAATCACCTCCAGTTCTCCCAATATGGATATATTCTTTAGAAAATGCTCGCGTAAGGGAGTACCCTCAGGCATCGTAGTGTTGGCCAACCTAACCGTAGCAACTAAACTTGTGGCATAATTTTGATCACCATACATGTTCATAAGGTTCAGAATCATGTCATAAGTGGTCGACATATGCTAATGCTGGTATTACAACACATTAATCATGGAGGCTAATATGTAGAAATAAGCCATTGGATTAATCTTTTTCCACCTCTGCTAGGCTTGGACATATCTTTCGGGTGCCCCTTGCTTAGGCTTGGCAGGGCAGGTCTCAGCCAAAATAAACTCAAAATCCTCAGCAGTATGGACAATGACTCCATTACGTTTCCAGTTTATATAGTGTAACATCCCAAGATTTTGGGACCGAGAAATTTAATTTTGGGAGAAATAAAATTTATTTAAATTGGAGAATTTTAAAATTTGGAAATTGAAGTCCAAAAATTGAGGACGTTTTAAAGTATATCGGATGAGGATTCTGAGTGCGCCATTGATTCCAGATGGGTCGAGATAGTCGTAATGACTATCATTGGGATTTATTTCGGTTCAGGAATGTTTTTAAGTCAGTTTGACGCGAATTGGAGTAAACGAGTCATTTAAAGTGTGTATTAACATTTAAAACTGGGACTTATGTTATAAGGGATTTAAGGGCTTACGATTTCAGCCCTTCTCATTTGTGAGATGATACAAATAGAAAGAAAGAAGAATAAATGAAGAGAGAGAGAGAGGAGAAAGCTTGGAGATTTCTGGCCCAAACGCGATCATGAGGACGATTCAACCTTTACAACTTCGAGGCAAGTGTTTAATCTTGCTAAATATTTCATTTGTGTATTTCATTTCATAATTTGTGGATAAAATAATTGGATTTTCGATATTAATATCAAAACCTAGATTTTGTGCTTTAAATCTTGAAATTGATGTTTATATATGGGTTGGTTGGTGTAGAGATGGTTGGGATCTGATTTGGGTTGATTTATTGGCTTAGAATCATGATTTGATGAAGGTTTAGGGGTTAGAAGTGATAATTTTAGGGTTTAAAATTCGTGGGTTTTATGAAGAATAAGTGACCTTTTAAGTTCTGCAGACGCGAATCGATTCGCCCCCTAAGCGAATCGATTCGGTTTAGGCAAAAGTGTCAGGTCTGCATGACCGAATGGATTCGGACACAAGGCGAATTGATTTGATTTGAGAAAGACTCCCACATCCTTTGGACCGAATCGATTTCCAGATGGGTGAGTTGATTCGCCCTTGAGAACAAATCGATTCGGGCCAGGCCAAATCGATTAGAAAATAGGGTTATTTTGTGAATTTTCTCTAGAATGGTTTCTGACCCTTATTGGTTGGGTTTATTGATTTGGGACATGATTATATGATGTAAGAAATATGTTTTGGATATTTATTGGAAGTTTCTCGCGTGATGAGATCGCAGGTACGTATCGAGTTATTTTGGGGACTTATATACATATGTATTGGAGAGGGTCATATGGATATAGTGGGGAATCTCATTGAGAACGGGAGTTCTATTTAGAGGTCATAAGTGAGCCTAGTTATGGCGTAAGGTTAAGGACCCTTTGAAAGAGTGGTGAGAGTACGGCATGGAAGGGTAGGCCGATATTTGTGTCAAATCCTTATAGTGATAGGATTATATTTAATATATGGTTTGGGACTAAGGAGAGGTAGAGGTCGTGCATCCTTAGTAAGGTTTAACTTAATGAATAAATTGTAATGTAATAAGATTAAGGGTTCATAAGAGCAATTGAACCGTAGGGGAAATTATGAACGATGGAATCGTACTATAAACTAGAATAGGTTTTGTTAAAATTCTAGTCGGAGTCGGTCCTATATATAATTGTATGGAGGTAACAATGGGAATTATAATATGTGATGGAATTTTGGAATAAATTTAAGATTGAGCTTGAGCTTGAGGTTTAAGGCTATTAGTTATGTGCATACCAATAGTCGAAATTAGTACTAGATATACCGATGTGCTTTTGAATATTGATGGGAAGTGTAGTGATTGTTATACACATTAAACTTTGGGGTGATAACCTTAATGTTGAATATATTGGAATACTATTCATATCATAGGGGCAATGGATGAATATGCTTCAAGTGAGGGATCGTATTTATATAAGGAATTAAATTAAATACGTTCAGGACGACGGCTAGTATAAAGAGGATTATATACACATATAGTCGAGTTTATAAATTTCATACATAAGTGTAGGAGGGTAGTGAGACTGGGGTCTATAAATAACTGGAAAGGGTGAGGAGTGACCCACTCCAATGGACACTGCCTACAAGGTCTTCAAGGTCTTCTGGTGCAACTTCTCAAGAAACTTTCTCCTTCTGGTAATAATGGAACTCAAGCTTCAAATCACTCCCTGTAAGAAGATGAACTTTCACAGCAAAAATAGTAATTTTCTCAAGGGAAACACCTGAGAATGATGGCTGTCAATGGGGAGTGAAAGAACAAGGCACTCAGCACTAAGAGAATGAGCAGGGAGAGAATATTAGGTAGGTCTGGTGTGGTTTTGGCAGAGTAACAGTGCAATTTCCATTGTCTATCTATTGACCTTTCCCAGAGGTCTATTTATACTTGGGCATTAGGGCGGAGTTGGAATTTTTAGGCGCCAAAATTGAGAGGGTTGGTGGGGAACAATGTCTGAAGTGTACCATTTGTCCCTACCTGCAGGCAGCCCTGCCTGTCCCCTCCTGTAGGCGCCACCTGGTGCCAACCAAAGTTAAAAAGCACATATGTCTCCTAATGAAGACAAGATATCTGATTTGGTAATTATCTTTTAAAACGGTAACTTGTGGTGAAATTTTGCAAAGCTTGAGAGAGGAGGCCTTAAGGACCCCTCTCTTCTAAAATGATTGTTTTTTTCTTGAGAAGGACCTCGAGGACCCCCTCTTCTGGAAAAGTCATTTTTTATAAAGAGTTTATTCCTTGTGTGTAGCCAGCTCTTTGGCTGCTCACTTCACTTGTGACCAAGTGTGAAGTGTGTGTAGTCTTGAGTGACTTCTTGGTCTTTCCGACTAGTATTCTCTCAATCCTATAGTGCTAAGTGGTTGAGCTTGCTCAACATGCCTTGTCCCTCAGCCGCCAAGCCAAAACTCCCAACAGGTCCCAACTGGCCTATTTGAGCCCTGCCTACTCAACTAGGCTACCTGTACAAGAAAGCAAAGTGTTAATAATATTGTTATTTTAAAGAGTGATGTTTCATGATGAGGAGCTGATCATGGTAGCCACTCCCTCAGCCTGGCCTATTTTTCTGGAAGTTGAGGGGGAGGACCTTGACTGCTCCTCGCCCTGACATTTTCTATTGTTAAGGGACCTTGAGGGTTCCTTCTCGATATGAGTTTCTGTAGGGACCTTGGGTGAGATTATTTCTCAATATGATTTTCTGTCAGGACCCTGGGGTGGTTCCTTCTCAATGTGAGTTTCTACCGGGACCCTGGGGGGGTTAATGCTCAATATGAGTTTCTGCCGGGACCCTGGGTGGGTTCCTTCTCAATATGAGTTTCTACCAAGACCCTGGGGGTTCCTGATTAATATGAGTTTCTGTCGGGACCCTGGGGTGGTTCCTTCTCAATGTGAGTTTATACCGGGACCCTGGGGGTTCCTTCTCAATATGAGTTTCTGCCGGGACCCTAGGTGGGTTCCTTCTCAATATGAGTTTCTGCTGGGACCTTGGAGGGTTCCTGCTCAATATGAGTTTCTGTCGGGACCCTGGGGTGGTTCTTTCTCAATATGAGTTTTTGCCGGGACCCTGGGGGATCCTGCTCAATGTGAGTTTTTTATCGGGACCCTGGGTGGGTTCCTTCTCAATATGAGTTTTTGCCGGGACCCTGGGGTTGACCTTCTCAATCTTGTACTTCTGTAGTGGTATTTGTGGGGCACTTCTTCAAATGCAATCTCTGCAGTGACCCTTGTGGTGGCACTTCTCGAATGTCATTTCTGCAGTGACCCTTGCGATGGCGCTTCTCAATCTTAGATTTCTGCAGTAGCCCTTGCGGGGTAACACTTCTCAAATGTCATTTCTGCAGTGACCCTTATGGTGACACTTCTCGAATGTCATTTCTGCAGTGACCCTTGCGATGGCGCTTCTCAATCTTGGACTTCTGCAGTGACCCTTGCGGGGCACTTCTCAAATGCCATTTCTGCAGTGACCCTTACGGTGGAACTTCTCAAATGTCATTCCTGCAGTGACCCTTGCAGTGGCACTTCTCTAATGTCATTTCTACAGTGACCCTTGCGGTGGACCTTTTCAATCTTGGACTTCTGCAGTGACCCTTGCGGTGGCTCTTCTTAATCTTGGACTTCTGCAGTGATCCTTTCGGGGCACTTCTCAAATGCTATTTTTGCAGTGACCCTTGCGGTGGCACTTCTTGAATGTCATTCTTGCAGTGACCCTTATGGTGGCACTTCTCGAATGTCATTTCTGCAGTGACCCTTACGGTGGCCCTTTTCAATATTCGACTCCTGTAGTGACCCTTGCAGTGGCCCTTCTCAACTTGGACTTCTACAGTGACCCTTGCGGGGCTCTTCTCAAATGACACTTCTGCAGTGGCCCTTCTCAACTTGGACTTCTACAGTGGCCCTTACGGGGCACTTCTCAAATGTCATTTTTGCAGTGGCCCTTACGGGGCACTTCTCGAATGTCATTTCTGTAGTGACCCTTGCGGTGGCACTTCTCGAATGTCATTTCTGCAGTGACCCTTGCGGTAGCCCTTTTCCATCTTGGACTTCTACAGTGACCCTTCTCAACTTGGACTTCTGTAGTGACCCTTGCAGGGCACTTCTCAAATGTCACTTCTGCAGTGGCCCTTCTCAACTTGGACTTCTACGGTGGCCGTTGCGGGGCACTTCTCAAATGTCATTTCTGCAGTGACCCTTGCAGTGGCCCTTCTCAACTTGGACTTCTGTAGTGGCCCTTGCGGGGCACTTCTCGAATGTCATTTTTGCAGTGACCCTCGCGGTGTCCCTTCTTAACTCCAATTTCTGCAAGGACCCTTGCGGTGGCCCCTCTTAACTTGGGCTTTTGCAGTGGAGGGACCCTGGGGTTCCTTCTCTAATATGGCACTTCTGCGGTGGAGGGACCCCAGGGGTTCCTTCTCCAATATATTTTCTGTAAGCTAAAGGGGGGTCTTTGAGGGACCCTCACTCACAAATATAGTGGTGAAGCTTGAAACACCCTTCTACAATTAGCATGAGATATGGTATGTATATATGTATATATATATATAGGTATGGATATGTATATATGTATGTTCTCATGGCGTGAATATCTAAACCGTATGTGATGGTTTAATTATATGATGGGATCATATGGATGTATATATATATTGTGTATGTGAATGATATATATCCTTGTATTGTGAAGCATACCCCGCACATGTTATCATTTGGAAGTTGCGCGATGAGTGTGAGCTCCCTGGCTCGAGGAGCAGAGTGTGGATATTCCCCAGGTCATAGTCGTCCATTGTGTTATTATGTGATATACATTTTTTTGGGATGAGACGTGATGGGTATGTTTCATCTCATTGCTGGTTAGGAACTATGACCGCTTTCCACACGTCGTGTGTGTGTTGGCCGCGAAGTGGGTGATATTTAATCCCACCGGTGGTCCCCAGGATGGAATATGAGTGATTCCCTAGAAGATGATGGCATGGTGCAGTATCTTGGCATTCTATAGCCGGTTATATTATGTGTATAGTAATTGTACATTATATGTGTTATGTACACGTGGCTATGAGAATGAATGACTGTATATATATATGTTTAGAATAATTATATATATATATATATATATATATATATATATATATATATATATCCTATAGGTGAAAAGGGATATGAAATTTCTATGGTGTACATCTTGGGTGATTATGGTGTACAAAATTGTTGGGGGTTGATGTATCGCACTTAAGGAACATTTCAGTTATATCAACCCAAGGATATTAGGGGAGACTTTTAGGTTGTTCTCAGATAGTAATCTAGATTATATTAGTAATTGTGTAGATGACAAAATTGATCCCTACAATCGACATTGTCAAGGAGTAGTGTAACGGGGGTTTCCTTATTTGGATTTCGCTTTGCGAGACGCGCCATGCACGAAACGCAGTGCAATGTTGAGAGTAGAGAGAAGTTTTGTCCTTTGTACTTGTATGTTTCAGTAGTATGATTGACGTGTATGCCATAATGGATCTCTACGATCGACATTGTCAAGGAGTAGTGTATCGGGGGGGTTCCTTGTTTGGATTTCGCTTTGCGAGACGGCCCACACACAAAACGCAGTGCAATGTTGAGAGTGGAGAGAAGTTTTGTCCATATTAAATTATATGCATGTTATTTAGAGAATAAATTATTATATTGAAGCCTTATGTTAATGCATAACGTATTAAGACTTATAACTGGTGTAAGATAATAAATTGGAATCTAGCCTAGTATGTCATATATGTGTATATACATTTAAGTGTGATTAGAATGGGAAGGATTCTTGGGTTATGTTAGAATGGCAGGTCTTGAGGGTATAGGTCGTGCCTATTGTATGGTAGGTTGTCCTTATGGTTGGGGTAACTTAATTAAGATTCCAGGACGCGAATAGGTGCGCGCTGTTAGATGAGAGGTGAGTTGGGGTTTTCACGAGAGTGCGACTCCACTTTAATTATGAAACAAGTGCATTTATATTTATTATGCACGGTTAACACACTTGCTAAATATTTTTACACCTCGGGCTCTGACCCGTTTATATTTCTCTCCTACTATATATATATATATATATATATATATATATATATATATATATATCACTACAGGTGTCCTACCGCATGGATGTCGGATGCCCTTCTATCCAGAGTTGTGGGATCCGTAACAAGTGTAGACTGTTGCGGGATTTAGATTGTAGTCTCCTCTTACTTCTTTATAAATCTAGGTAGGATTCATTTTATACATCGGGATTTCACCCAAGAGTTATTTATAGCTTTTTATATTTCTTCCTTATGGTTGTTGTACTGTCTGTGACCCGACAGCTTATTCGGGTATATTTCCTTGTATGTACTCAATTCACTTTATTCTAGCACTTCTTTTATCATGGTACTTGTGTTCTGTTACATTTTCTATATATCTATATTATTGGTTTGTTGTCCGTGGCATGTTTTATTTAATTTTGGCATCTCGCTTATATGATTTCGGGTAGTTAGCCTTATTTATTTTAGTATTGTCAATTGATTTTGAGACTGAGCCATCTGAGATTCCTGATTTAATGTAGTATAAGGATGGCCACCAGTTATTATTTTAAGCGGGTTGTCACAGATGGTATCAGAGCATTAGGTTCTAGTGTCATTAGGATCTGTGCGGGTTTTCTGCGTTCTTCCATTGACGTTCTTGACATAAATCCCTACTAGTAGGATTTTTGTATTAACTACATTTATCTTCTTCTGCGAGGTGTACTCATTTGAATGGCGTTCTGACACAGTTGCTTTCGTCTCAGACGTCGCCAAGAATATGTCGTCCAGTAGGGGCAAGATTAGAGATGCAATACCCGTAACAGATTTTGGGTATGCTTTGACTTGAGGTATTTCTTTCCATGACTCAGGCATAAATAAGAAGGAGAATTTCATGATCGATAAGGTAAGCGCTGATGAGGAGAGAATAGGAAGCCCTAGGGAGGTTCAGATTGAGAAATTCTTTAACATTTGTTAGGAAACCTGGGATTGGTTACTCTTACCGAAGTGAGGTGTGTGGAGTTGTCCCAATATCAGGAGTATTGCCTTCTGGGAAGAGGGAGTGAGAAATTTAGATTTTTGGGTCCATTGAGTAGGACTGAGGAGATGGTTGGGGGTCGCAATAGCGTCTTATCCTTCAGGATACATATGAAGGATTTATGGGGAGGATATTTCTTCCAGGAGAATTAGGCTTTGAGAAGGAGTGAGCAAGTGTGGTCTTTGTATGACATCTTTTGGAATAATATACCATGTTGGGAAGAGCTAGAAGAGAGTTATGCTATTGATTTCCAGAAGTGCGGACTGTTAAGGTTTATTGAGTAATGGTGATAATGCCATTGTTTTATAGCTAGGGTAGAGCATGTAATCGTAGTATTCCATTGAGGTAAGGACTTACTTTATGGCAATGCTTTGATGTAATGTAAAGAAATTGTGTAACTGAGAGGTTCAGAGTTTATCAGATTTATTGTTGAGCGGGGAAATTAGCTCATGGTTGTGCTAGTTTTGAGAACTAGGTATTGTTTAGAGTATTGTATTTGTTTAGGCCTTGTGTCTTGGATATAAGGTATTTGATTGGCGTGTCGAAAGACACGAAATTATTTTATATTGTATTGTTATATAGGCCTTCGAGAAATATCTAAAATGTGAAAATCTTTTATAAAACCTTAACCCTGGTTCAACTGATCTCAATCCCCGACATAGCTGTAACACCCCGCCCGCCCGGGGAGAGCGAACGGAGCGCTACTATCGATAAAACTAAACTAATCCACAAATAACAAGGTATAGAGCATCTAAATCCCACAATAAAACAAGAAACCACTATTCTCATCTTCAAATTAATACAACAAATCTCTCGAAATAATTACAACAATCCAACTATCTCGAAAATAAAATAAATCTCCAAATGCTCTATACATCAAAATAAATACAAGTCTTCTCATCTCTTGAATTAAAAATTCTTCCAAAAAGAATCCTCGCTAATCTCCACAACGCCCCAAAATCCGCGCTAACCTTCCACTAAAAGAAAATATGGGGAAGTACACAATACGACAGGAAAGATGCTCAACAAAAATGTTGGCGATGAATAAAACGCAACAATACGAATAAGAATATTCAAATCAAATAATGCAAATCTCAATAGCATTTTATCAATAAATTTCTCAACAACACATTAACCGGAGTCACCAGGCCTCACCATACCGCGCCATACTTTATCAAGTAGCCGGAAAAGGAGTCTTGGTGGGTGCCCAACATCAGTGCCATATTAAAATATCATGACAGCGTGCTCAAAACAACATGAATAATACAACATGAATCAAAATAATTCCAACAATTATTTTTCCAGATTTCCAAGAATTTAACAATTCAAAATATGAGTTCAATTATCAAGAATTCAACAGAATAAAAGCTCGCGAGATTTCAGGAGCATATTGTGTAAAACCCCATACCTTAAACCACCACAAAAAACCAACATGAATCATCACATAATTTCAGCCTCAAAATCTAAACACGCCATCACGTTCCTCTCGCGAAAATAATCAAATCTCGTTCTAGCCCAAACTCGACAAAACGCCAAAAAGCCTTCTAATCTAAGGTTGAAATCTTAAATAAGTTTGGGGCTATGGTTTGTAGATGAAAGGGAGTAATTTTGGAGAGGTCTTCTGGTTGAAAAGTTTGAGAAAAAGTGATTTGAAAAGTCAAGCCACGAATTATTTGATATATAAAGGGTTAAGTGTTTGATTAAGAAAAGAGTTCTAATCAGATACAAACACTAAAATTTTTATTCCGAGCGATCGGACCGTTGGAATCTCTTGAAATTTTAGTATATTGTAGCGAACGGCGAGACAGGACTTCTGACGAAAATTCAGCTTGATCGGACGGTCGGATTTCTAAAAATATTATTTTTACTAGAGAGTTTTATGTTCCGAGGACTCTTAGAGAGTTTTATGTTTTGAGGACTCTTCTAAATAATACAAATTCAATTAAAACTCCATTTTAATTCCGATTTCCAAACCGTTTGAAATTCTCGCCTTTAAAAATAATAACCAACATATTTGAGCAATAAAAATAATTTTACCAAAAACTTTATTTTCCTCTATATTTTGAAAATATTCCAAAATTACGCGGGTTGTTACACTTCCCCACTAACAATGGAATTTCGCCCTCGAAATTCGTCGAATGCCTAGCTCTCAAAAATCAGGCCAACAATCTCCAAAAATAATCTCGTCAACAAAAATAAATTCCTCACATATAATCTAGATGCCTAATGCAAAACGATTCTCTAAAAATAATCTATCTCCAAAATATGCGCCACAAAAACGCAACAGACCCAAAAACCCAAGACCCGAGGGTGGTCGTATACCTAAGCTCTGATACCATTTTGTAACACCCCGCCCGCCCGGGGAGAGCGAACGGAGCGCTACTATCGATAAAACTAAACTAATCCACAAATAACAAGGTATAGAGCATCTAAATCCCACAATAAAATAAGAAACCACTATTCTCATCTTCAAATTAATACAACAAATCTCTCGAAATAATTACAACAATCCAACTATCTCGAAAATAAAATAAATCTCCAAATTCTCTATACATCAAAATAAATACAAGTCTTCTCATCTCTTGTATTAAAAATTCTTCCGAAAAGAATCCTCGTTAAAATCAATCTCCACAACGCCCCAAAATCCGCGCTAACCTGCCACTAAAAGAAAATATGGGGAAGTACACAATACGACAGGAAAGATGCTCAACAAAAATGTTAGCGATGAATAAAATGCAACAATACGAATAAGAATATTCAAATCAAATAATGCAAATCTCAATAGCATTTTATCAATAAATTTCTCAACAACACATTAACCGGAGTCACCAGGCCTCACCATACCGCGCCATACTTTATCAAGTAACCGGAAAAGGAGTCTTGGTGGGTGCCCAACATCAGTGACATATTAAAATCTCATGACAGCGTGCTCAAAACAACATGAATAATACAACATGAATCAAAATAATTCCAACAATTAATTTTCCAGATTTCCAAGAATTTAACAATTCAAAATATGAGTTCAATTAACAAGAATTCAACGGAATAAACGCTCGCGAGATTTCAGGAGCATATTGTGTAAAACCCCATACCTTAAACCACCACAAAAAACCAACATGAATCATCACATAATTTCAGCCTCAAAATCTAAACACGCCATCACGTTCCTCTCGCGAAAATAATCAAATCTCGTTCTAGCCCAAACTCGAGAAAACGCCAAATAAGACTTCTAATCTAAGGTTGAAATCTTAAATAAATTTGGGGATATGGTTTGTAGATGAAAGGGAGTAATTTTGAAGAGGTCTTCTGGTTGAAAAGTTTGAGAAAGAGTGATTTGAAAAGCCAAGCCACGAATTATTTGATATATAAAGGGTTAAGTGTTTGATTAAGAAAAGAGTTCTAATCAGATACAAACACTAAAATTTTTATTCCGGACGATCGGACCGTTGGAATCGCTTGAGATTTTGGTAAGTTGTAGCGAACGGCGAGACAGGACTTCTGACGAAAATTCAGCTTGATCGGACGGTCGGATTTCTAAATATATTATTTTTACTTGAGAGTTTTATGTTCCGAGGACTCTTAGAGAGTTTTATGTTTTGAGGACTCTTCTAAATAATACAAATTCAATTAAAACTCCATTTTAATTCCGATTTCCAAACCGTTTGAAATTCTCGCCTTTAAAAATAATAACCAACATATTTGAGCAATAAAAATAATTTTACCAAAAACTTTATTTTCCTCTATATTTTGAAAATATTCCAAAATTACGCGGGTTGTTACACTTCCCCACTAACAATGGAATTTCGCCCTCGAAATTCGTCGAATGCCTAGCTCTCAAAAATCAGGCCAACAATCTCCAAAAATAATCTCGTCAACAAAAATAAATTCCTCACATATAATCTAGATGCCTAATGCAAAACGATTCTCTAAAAATAATCTATCTCCAAAATATGCGCCACAAAAACGCAACAGACCCAAAAACCCAAGACCCGAGGGTGGTCGTATACCTAAGCTCTGATACCATTTTGTAACACCCCGCCCGCCCGGGGAGAGCGAACGGAGCGCTACTATCGATAAAACTAAACTAATCCACAAATAACAAGGTATAGAGCATCTAAATCCCACAATAAAATAAGAAACCACTATTCTCATCTTCAAATTAATACAACAAATCTCTCGAAATAATTACAACAATCCAACTATCTCGAAAATAAAATAAATCTCCAAATGCTCTATACATCAAAATAAATACAAGTCTTCTCATCTCTTGTATTAAAAATTCTTCCGAAAAGAATCCTCGTTAAAATCAATCTCCACAACGCCCCAAAATCCGCGCTAACCTGCCACTAAAAGAAAATATGGGGAAGTACACAATACGACAGGAAAGATGCTCAACAAAAATGTTAGCGATGAATAAAACGCAACAATACGAATAAGAATATTCAAATCAAATAATGCAAATCTCAATAGCATTTTATCAATAAATTTCTCAACAACACATTAACCGGAGTCACCAGGCCTCACCATACCGCGCCATACTTTATCAAGTAACCGGAAAAGGAGTCTTGGTGGGTGCCCAACATCAGTGACATATTAAAATCTCATGACAGCGTGCTCAAAACAACATGAATAATACAACATGAATCAAAATAATTCCAACAATTAATTTTCCAGATTTCCAAGAATTTAACAATTCAAAATATGAGTTCAATTAACAAGAATTCAACGGAATAAACGCTCGCGAGATTTCAGGAGCATATTGTGTAAAACCCCATACCTTAAACCACCACAAAAAATCAACATGAATCATCACATAATTTCAGCCTCAAAATCTAAACACGCCATCACGTTCCTCTCGCGAAAATAATCAAATCTCGTTCTAGCCCAAACTCGAGAAAACGCCAAATAAGACTTCTAATCTAAGGTTGAAATCTTAAATAAGTTTGGGGATATGGTTTGTAGATGAAAGGGAGTAATTTTGAAGAGGTCTTCTGGTTGAAAAGTTTGAGAAAGAGTGATTTGAAAAGCCAAGCCACGAATTATTTGATATATAAAGGGTTAAGTGTTTGATTAAGAAAAGAGTTCTAATCAGATACAAACACTAAAAATTTTATTCCGGACGATCGGACCGTTGGAATCGCTTGAGATTTTGGTAAGTTGTAGCGAACGGCGAGACAGGACTTCTGACGAAAATTCAGCTTGATCGGACGGTCGGATTTCTAAATATATTATTTTTACTTGAGAGTTTTATGTTCCGAGGACTCTTAGAGAGTTTTATGTTTTGAGGACTCTTCTAAATAATACAAATTCAATTAAAACTCCATTTTAATTCCGATTTCGAAACCGTTTGAAATTCTCGCCTTTAAAAATAATAACCAACATATATGAGCAATAAAAATAATTTTACCAAAAACTTTATTTTCCTCTATATTTTGAAAATACCCCAAAATTACGCGGGTTGTTACACTTCCCCACTAACAATGGAATTTCGCCCTCGAAATTCGCCAAATGCCTAGCTCTCAAAAATCAGGGCAACAATCTCCAAAAATAATCTCGTCAACAAAAATAAATTACTCACATCTAATCTAGATGCCTAATGCAAAACGATTCTCTAAAAATAATCTATCTCCAAAATACGCGCCACAAAAACGCAACAGACCCAAAAACCCAAGACCCGAGGGTGGTCGTATACCTAAGCTCTGATACCATTTTGTAACACCCCGCCCGCCCGGGGAGAGCGAACGGAGCGCTACTATCGATAAAACTAAACTAATCCACAAATAACAAGGTATAGAGCATCTAAATCCCACAATAAAACAAGAAACCACTATTCTCATCTTCAAATTAATACAACAAATCTCTCGAAATAATTACAACAATCCAACTATCTCGAAAATAAAATAAATCTCCAAATGCTCTATACATCAAAATAAATACAAGTCTTCTCATCTCTTGTATTAAAAATTCTTCCAAAAAGAATCCTTGCTAAAATCAATCTCCACAACGCCCCAAAATCCGCGCTAACCTGCCACTAAAAGAAAATATGGGAAAGTACACAATACGACAGGAAAGATGCTTAACAAAAATGTTAGCGATGAATAAAACGCAACAATACGAATAAGAATATTCAAATCAAATAATGCAAATCTCAATAGTATTTTATCAATAAATTTCTCAACAACACATTAACCGGAGTCACCAGGCCTCACCATACCGCGCCATACTTTATCAAGTAGTCGGAAAAGGAGTCTTGGTGGGTGCCCAACATCAGTGCCATATTAAAATCTCATGACAGCGTGCTCAAAACAACATGAATAATACAACATGAATCAAAATAATTCCAACAATTATTTTTCCAGATTTCCAAGAATTTAACAATTCAAAATATGAGTTCAATTATCAAGAATTCAACGGAATAAACGCTCGCGAGATTTCAGGAGCATATTGTGTAAAACCCCATACCTTAAACCACCACAAAAAACCAACATGAATCATCACATAATTTCAGCCTCAAAATCTAAACACGCCATCACGTTCCTCTCGCGAAAATAATCAAATCTCGTTCTAGCCCAAACTCGAGAAAACGCCAAATAAGCCTTCTAATCTAAGGTTGAAATCTTAAATAAGTTTGGGGCTATGGTTTGTAGATGAAAGGGAGTAATTTTGGAGAGGTCTTCTGGTTGAAAAGTTTGAGAAAAAGTGATTTGAAAAGCCAAGCCACGAATTATTTGATATATAAAGGGTTAAGTGTTTGATTAAGAAAAGAGTTCTAATCAGATACAAACACTAAAATTTTTATTCCGGACGATCAGAACGTTGGAATCGCTTGAAATTTTAGTATGTTGTAGCGAACGGGGAGACAGGACTTCTGACGAAAATTCAGCTTGATCGAACGGTCGGATTTCTAAAAATATTATTTTTACTTGAGAGTTTTATGTTCCGAGGACTCTTAGAGAGTTTTATGTTTTGAGGACTCTTCTAAATAATACCAATTCAATTAAAACTCCATTTTAATTCCAATTTCGAAACCGTTTGAAATTCTCGCCTTTAAAAATAATAACCAACATATTTGAGCAATAAAAATAATTTTACCAAAAACTTTATTTTCCTCTATATTTTGAAAATTTCCCAAAATTACGCGGGTTGTTACACTTCCCCACTAACAATGGAATTTCGCCCTCGAAATTCGCCGAATGCCTAGCTCTCAAAAATCAGGGCAACAATCTCCAAAAATAATCTCGTCAACAAAAATAAATTCCTCACATCTAATCTAGATGCCTAATGCAAAACGATTCTCTAAAAATAATCTATCTCCAAAATACGCGCCACAAAAACGCAACAGACCCAAAAAACCAAGACCCGAGGGTGGTCGTATACCTAAGCTCTGATACCATTTTGTAACACCCCGCCCGCCCGGGGAGAGCGAACGGAGCGCTACTATCGATAAAACTAAACTAATCCACAAATAACAAGGTATAGATCATCTAAATCCCACAATAAAATAAGAAACCAATATTCTCATCTTCAAATTAATACAACAAATCTCTCGAAATAATTACAACAATCCAACTATCTCGAAAATAAAATAAATCTCCAAATGCTCTATACATCAAAATAAATACAAGTCTTCTCATCTCTTGTATTAAAAATTCTTCCAAAAAGAATCCTCGCTAAAATCAATCTCCACAACGCCCCAAAATCCGCGCTAACCTACCACTAAAAGAAAATATGGGGAAGTACACAATACGACAGGAAAGATGCTCAACAAAAATGTTAGCGATGAATAAAACGCAACAATACGAATAAGAATATTCAAATCAAATAATGCAAATCTCAATAGCATTTTATCAATAAATTTCTCAACAACACATTAACCGGAGTCACCAGGCCTCACCATACCGCGCGATACTTTATCAAGTAGCCGGAAAAGGAGTCTTGGTGGGTGCCCAACATCAGGGCCATATTAAAATCTCATGACAGCGTGCTCAAAACAACATGAATCAAAATAATTCCAACAATTATTTTTCCAAATTTCCAAGAATTTAACAATTCAAAATATGAGTTCAATTAACAAGAATTCAACGGAATAAACGCTCGCGAGATTTCAGGAGCATATTGTGTAAAACCCCATACCTTAAACCACCACAAAAAACCAACATGAATCATCACATAATTTCAGCCTCAAAATCTAAACACGCCATCACGTTCCTCTCACGAAAATAATCAAATCTCGTTCTAGCCCAAACTCGAGAAAACGCCAAATAAGCCTTATAATCTAAGGTTGAAATCTTAAATAAGTTTGGGGCTATGGTTTGTAGATGAAAGGGAGTAATTTTGGAGAGGTCTTCTGGTTGAAAAGTTTGAGAAAAAGTGATTTGAAAAGCCAAGCCACGAATTATTTGATATATAAAGGGTTAAGTGTTTGATTAAGAAAAGAGTTCTAATCAGATACAAACACTAAATTTTTTTATTCCGGACGATCGGAACGTTGGAATCGCTTAAAATTTTAGTATGTTGTAGCGAACGGTGAGACAGGACTTCTGACAAAAATTCAGCTTGATCGGTCGGTCGAATTTCTAAAAAATTATTTTTACTAGAGAGTTTTATGTTCCGAGGACTCTTAGAGAGTTTTATGTTTTGAGGACTCTTCTAAATAATACAAATTCAATTAAAACTCCATTTTAATTCGGATTTCGAAACCGTTTGAAATTCTCGCCTTTAAAAATAATAACCAACATATTTGAGCAATAAAAATAATTTTACCAAAAACTTTATTTTCCTCTATATTTTGAAAATACCCCAAAATTACGCGGGTTGTTACAATAGCTACACAGTAGTGTATTGGGAGGTTTCCTTGTTTGGATTTCTCTTGCGAGACCTCCCCCACAAGAAGGTAGCGAGTGTCAGGAATTGAGAAGAGTTCAACCATTGGGAATTTCAAACTTTTATATACTTAATATGTTGCTATAGATTATATTTGTTGAGAGTTATATTACGATTTCGGGCTAGTGGAGCCGGGTTATGTTTTTACGAGTTGAGCTCGAGTACTTGATGTATGGGCGTCCTGAGTAGCTAGTTTGATTTTTAAAGTTTAAATGATTCGATGTGACAATTAGAAAAAGGTATGGATAGTGATGTTGTGGGTAGATGTAAGGACTAGATAAGATTCGAAGTCCTAAGCATATCATAAATTTCACGGGCGAAATTCTTGTAAGGGGGGAAGAGTGTAACACCACAAGATTTTGGGATCGAGAAATTTAATTTTGGGAGAAATAAAATTTATTTAAATTGGAGAATTTTAAATTTTGGAAACTGAAGTCCAAAAATTGAGGACATTTTAAAGTATATCGGATGAGGATTTTGAGTGCGCCATTGATTCCGGATGGGTCGAGATAGTCGAAATGATTGTCATTGGGATTTATTTTGGTTCAGGAATGTTTTTAAGTCAGTTTGACCCGAATTGGAGTAAACGAGTCATTTAAAGTGTGTATTAACATTTAAAACTGGGACTTATGTTTTAAGGGATTTAAGGGCTTACGATTTCAGCCCTTCTCATTTGTGAGAAGAGAGAAATATAAAGAAAGAAAGAAAGAAAGAAAGAAAGAAAGAAAGAAAGAAAGAAAGAAAGAAAGAAGAAAGGAAGAGAGAGAGAGAGAGAGAGAGAGAGAGAGAGAGAGAGAGAGAGAGAGAGAGAGGAGAAAGCTTGGAGATTTTCGGCCCAAACGCGATCACGAGGACGATTCAACCTCTACAACTTCGAGGCAAGTGTTTAATCTTGCTAAATATTTCATTTGTGTATTTCATTTCATAATTTGTGGATAAAAGAATTGGATTTTGGGTATTAATATCAAAACCTAGATTTTGTGGTTTAAATCTTGAAATTGATGTTTATATATGGGTTGGTTGGTGTAGAGATGGTTGGGATCAGATTTATGTTGATTTATTGGCTTAGAATCATGATTTGATGAAGGTTTAGGGGTTAGAAGTGATAATTTTAGGGTTTAAAATTCGTGGGTTTTATGAAGAAGAAGAGACCTTTTAGGTTTCGCAGACCCGAATCGATTCGCCCCCTAAGCGAATCGATTCGGTTTAGGCAAAAGTGTCAGGTCTGCATGACCGAATTGATTCGGACCCAAGTCGAATCGATTCGGTTTGAGATATACTCCCAGGTCCTTTGGACCGAATCGATTCGCAGAGGGGAGAATCGATTCACCCTTGAGACCGAATCGATTCGGGCCAGGCCGAATCGATTCGAAAACAAGGTTATTTTGTGAATTTTCTCTAGAATGATTTCTAACCCTTTTTGGTTGGGTTTATTGATTTGGGACATGATTATATGATGTAAGAAATATGTTTTGGAGATTTATTGGAAGTTTCTCACATGATGAGATCGCGGGTACGTATCGAGTTATTTTGGGGACTTATATACATATGTATTGGAGAGGGTCATATGGATATAGTGGGGAATCTCATTGAGAACGGGAGTTCTATTTAGAGGTTATAAGTAAGCCTAGTTATGACATAAGGTTAAGGACCCTTTGAAAGAGTGGTGAGAGTACGACATGGAAGGGTAGGCCGATATTTTTGTCGAATCCTTATAGTGATAGGATTCTATTTAATATATGGTTTGGGACCAAGGAGAGGTAGAGGTCGCGCATCCTTAGTAAGGTTTAACTTAAGGAATAAATTGTAATGTAATAAGATTAAGGGTTCATAAGAGCAATTGAACCGTAGGCAAAATTGTGAACGATGGAATTGTACTATCAACTAGAATAGGTTGTGTTGAAATTCTAGTCGGAGTCGTTCCTATATATAATTGTGTGGAGGTAACAATGGGAATTCCAATATGTGATGGAAATTTGGAATAAATTTAAGATTGAGCTTGAGCTTGAGGTTTTAGGCTATTAGTTATGTGCATACCAATAGTCGAAATTTGTACTAGATATACCAATGTGCTTTTGAATATTGATGGGAAGTGTAGTGATTGTTATACACATTAAACTTTGGGGTGATAACCTTAATGTTGAATATTTTGGAATACTATTCATATCATCAGAGCCGGTTATTAAGGGAGGCGGAGGAGGCGGCCACCTCGGGCCCCCGATTTTTGACGAATTTTAGGGGCCCCCGATTATATATATATATATATATATATATATATATATATATATATATATATATATATATATATATATATATATATATATATATATATATATATATATATATATAGGGACGGTTGAGAAACCCATTCTCTTCAACCAACAGCACTGCCACCAACACTTCATTTTCCCAAGATACCAAACTCTTAAAATTTCACACAAGTCAAAGCCTCTTTAAAACCCACAATATCCCACACAATCAGCATAGGGACGGTAGATTCTAGAGAAATCCAATAGGCAACATATATAAGCTATTAATATTATATATACCCATAAGCCACATAACATATATCATATATCATATATCTGAAACAGATGAGGAAATAACTCAAATAGGGCGGCAGGGTAGAGATTAAAGAAACAAATTGAGGTGAGAAAATTATGAAATAATTTTTTTTCAGTAATTTTATAAATACATTTTACTTTTGTTTTATCCTTTAGAATTTACATTTTTTTTTTATTTCAATTGATTGATATTTTACTATTTGACACAGGTTTATTATGAAATAAATTTTTTGGAAGGAGAAGCTGATTAATTTGGATATTTCGTGCGTGGAATATTATATAATTCGCCAATCAGGTTTTATTGTTCAACTTTATCTATTATCAATTGGGTGTTAATTGTTAGTGTATAGTCATGCCTCCTAGAAAGTACTAGTCTGGAGCCACAAGAAGAAAGAAAAAACAAGAAATTGAAAAAATTTCTCAATCTCAAAAAGGAGCCCTTTATAAGTTTTTGGCGAAAAAAAGGTAGTTTTGTAGACTTTTATGCTTGATAATAATAAAAAGGTAGTTTTGTTTTGAGTAGTAAATATTTTTTTAATTTATAAATTAAAAAATAAATATCTTATTATATATGGGGCCCCATTTCAAGAGTTTGCCTCGGGCCCCTAACATCTCGGGACCGGCCCTGCATATCATAGGGGCAATGGATGAATATGCTTCAAGTGAAGGATCGTATTTATATAAGGAATTAAATTAAATACGTTCAGGACGACGGCTAGTATAAAGAGGATTATATACACATATAGTCGAGTTTATAAATTTCATACATAAGCATGAGAGATGGTATGTATGTATATATATATATATATATATATATATATATATATATATATATGTACTCATGGCGTGAATATCTAAACCGTATGTGATGGTTTAATTATATGATGGGATCATATGGATGTATATATATTATGTATGTGAATGATATATATACTTGTATTGTGAAGCATACCCCGCACATGCGATCATTGGTAAGTTGTGCGATGAGGGTGAGCACCCAGGCTCGAGGAGCACAGTGGATATTTACCAGGTCATAGTCGTTCATTGTGTTATTATGTGATATACATTTTTTTGGGATGAGACGTGGTGGAAATGTTTCGTCTCAATGATGGTTAGGAACTATGACTGCTTCCCGGACATCGTATGTGCGTGTTGGCCGCGAAGTGGGTGATATTTAGTCCCACCGATGGTCCCCAGGATGGAATATGAGTGATTCCCTGGAAGATGATAGCATGGTGCAGTATATTGGCATTCTATAGCTGATTATATTATGTGTATGGCAATTGTACATTATATGTGTTATTAACACGTGGCTATGAGAATGAATGACTGTATATATATATGTTTAGAGTAATTATATATATATATATATATCCTATAGGTGAAAAGGGATATGAAATTTCTATGGTGTACATCTTGGCTGATTATGGTGTACAAAATTGTTGGGGGTTGATGTATCGTACTTAAGGAACATTTATGTTATATAAACCCACGGATATTAGGGGAGACTTTTAGGTTGTTCTCAGATAGTAATCTAGATTATAGTAGTAATTGTGTAGATGACAAAATGGATCCCTACAATCGACATTGTCAAGGTGTAGTGTAACGGGGGGATTCCTTGTTTGGATTTCGCTTTGCGAGACGCCCCACGCACGAAACATAGTGCAATGTTGAGAGTAGAGTGAATTTTTGTCCTTTGTACTTGTATGTTTCAGTAGTATGATTGGCGTGTATGACATAATGGATCTCTACGATCGACATTGTCAAGGAGTAGTGTATCGGGAGGATTCCTTATTTGGATTTCGCTATGCGAGACTCCCCACGCAGGAAACGCAGTGCAAAGTTGAGAGCAGAGAGATGTTTTGTCCTTACTAAATTATATGCATGTTATTTAGAGAATAAATTATTACATTGAAGCCTTATGTTAATGCGTAACGTATTAAGACTTATAACTGGTGTAAGATAATCAACTGGAATCTAGCCTAGTATGTCATATATGTGTATATACATTTAAGTGTGATTAGAATGGGAAGGATTCTTAGGTTATGTTAGAATGACAGGTCTTGAGGGTATAGGTCGTGCCTATTGTATGGTAGGTTGTCCTTATGGGTGGGGTAACTTAATTAAGATTCCAGGACGCGAATAGGTGCGCGCTGTTAGATGAGAGGTGAGTTGGGGTTTTCACGAGAGTGCTACTCCACTTTAATTATGAAATAAGTGCATTTATATTTATTATGCACGGTTAACACACTTGCTAAATATTTTTACACCTCGAGATCTGATCCGTTTATATTTATCTCCTGCTATATATATATATATATATATATATATATATATATATATATATATATATATATATATATATATATATATATATATATATATATATATATATATATATATATATATATATACATATATATATATATCACTACAGGTGTCCTACCGCATGGATGTCGGATGCCCTTCTGTCCAGAGTTGTGGGAGCCATAACAGGTGCGGACTGTTGCAGGATTTAGATTGTAGTCGCCTCTTACTTCTTTGTAAATCTAGGTAGGATTCATCTTGTACATTGGGTTTTCACCCAAGAGTTATTTATAGCTGTTTATATTTCTTCCTTATGGTTGTTGTACTGTCTGTGACCCGAGAGGTTATTTGGGTATATTTCCTTGTATGTACTCAGTTCACTTTATTCTAGCACTTCTTTTATCATGGTACTTGTGTTCATGTTACCTTTTCTAGATATCTATACTATTGATTTGTTGTTCGTGGCATGTTTTATTTAATTTTGGCATCTCGCTTATATGATTTCGGGTAGTTAGCTTTATTTATTTTAGTATTGTCAGTTGATGTTGAGACTGAGCCATCTGAGAATCCTGATCTAATGTAGTATAGGGCTGGCCACCCGTTATTATTTTAAGCCGGTTTTCGCATATAGTTTATTCCAGTTAACATGTTGTGCTTTATGATTTAAGTAAGTGGGTTGAATGAAGATCCCATTTTGAAGTATGAAAATCATATATTTTGAAAGAGAATTAATTTCAAAATAAACATGTGAGAATTTAACTTTAATATAATTTTAAAGTGGTACCCCTCATGGTCATTTAAAACTAAAAACCTATCAAACCTCCTAGTTCGCTTATGGAGTGAGATTTCTCTTGGGGAGCTTAAATCACTCAAACTTTAACTAGACAAACTTTCATCTTTTAATTATGTACCTGGACTATAACACCCCATAAATTTAAGTGAGTTACTAAAACTATATATGGATTAAATTAATCAAATGTGAAATGTATTTATATGGTCATGTATTAATTAATAAAAATTTGTGTGGAATTTATTAAATTTTTCATTTAATTATTTATTAAATTACCTAGTATATTAGAGAAGGTGTATATTTTCTTATTTTCGGCATGGTAATGATAAACTTTATATTTGTGAAATATTAAGAGTTATTTTTAAATATGAAATTAGAAAAAAAATAATTTTAATGAATATTGGTTGTTTGGTAGTTAATAACGACTATTGTACTTAATTTGACCTTAATTATGATTTTGAGGGACATTAAGTGGGGCAGATGAATAGTTTCATATGTGATTGTATGTGTGTGTGTGTGTGTGTGTGTGTGTGTATATATATATATATATATATATATATATATATATATATAATATTATATTTTATCATCATCATTATCATCATCCTTGCCTTAATTCCATCACATGGGGTCGGCTAGAAGAATTCTCCCTTTTCATTTTAATCTATTATAAACGACATTATCATGCAAGTATAATGCCTTAAGATTGTGACACCCCGCCTAATAAAATACCGGGCGATCACTCCTGTACCAAATTAAAATAGGAGTCGCATAATGATCATTCTTAGCATCACTATCGAAAACCAAATTAATTACTAATAACCTATTAGGCTGGCATCAAAATTTTACTTAACTAATCTTTTTAAACAATATTCAATTAAAACATTCACACAGTTTGAATAAATGAAACTGAAAAGAAATAAAATAATCGAACACTCGGTTCAACAATAATACAATCATAATAAATGCCGCACTCAAAGGTGGTAAAAGAATAAATAAATACAAGTGGGTTGTTAGCCCAAATGTTTATACAGTACCTCTTATCTAGATTACAATGATAGAAGCGTCTACAGTGAACCTGCATGCATCCACAGCTGCTGCAGCAGACGTCTGACTCGAAGGAATCATCATCCAGGCGTCCTTGTGTCTGGACACCTATATATATATATATATATATATATATATATAGTAAGAAAAGGAAAAAAAGGAAAACGGGTCATAGCCCGATTTGTAAAAATATTTTGCAAGTGCATAAATGCTTATTTAAAAAAATAGGTTTTGTCTCATATTTAAATTGGTATCACACTCCCATAAGATACCCCTAACCCCTCTTCTAATAGTGAAAACCTAATGCATTTGTTTAAAACATCTTAGTTAAGCTACCCCACCTAACTAATCTAATTCACCCGTATGCTAGAAACCTCAACAAACCGGGTACTAAGGGCTAAACTTCTCTCCATTCTCAACACTGCACTGCGTTCGTGCGTGGGGTGTCTCACGAAACGAAATCCAAACAAGGAACCCCCTGATACACTACTACTTGGCAGTGTCAATGGTCGAGATCCATTAGGCCCTCAGTACAAAACGAATATATAAACATACTTATATAATAATGTACATATCATACTCACTCTCATATACATCTTACAATATACATTCGGATAAAATCTCCTGGACTAAGATTTACACTTTATTCATATTATATCTATACTCTAGCATAGATGCATATATATATATTCTTGCTCTCATACACAAGTAGTGTACTAAACATACAAGTACGATAACCATCCCAACGAGCTATAACTCGAGGATGCGGTCTCATAGTGCCGATCCAACTTCGGGTTTACTCACTGTACCACGGTACCAAGCCAGACTCTCTCAATGGTCATGGTAAAAACACACAACAGTGGAGGCGATCATGTTCCCCCTTCAAGTGGAGTTACACACATCGCACTTGAACGCGGGACGATATGACCTAGGGACTATACTCTCCCTGCTCCTCAAGCGAGGGGATTCACCCACATCGCGCAACCTCCCTGGATCGCACTAGAGAAATATATAATCTGGTTGTTCCAACCATATACCAAAGGAAAGCCCGTGGAATCATCCTCTAAGATACACATACATCAATCACACATAGATATATATGTACTCATATCGTATATAATATATACTATAATCACATCGTATATATATATATATATATATATATATATATCATCACTCCTCAAGTGTATACCTGGCTATAATTGCCAATCTCATAAAGGTATTTAAGTATTTTCCTACTTAAATATATCTCACACCTTAATCATTGTTAGGGATTTATATATTCTCCAAATATCCCGATACATAACTGTATAATAAATATACCCTCAACTTATCTTTAACCTATAACCCAAATTCCATCCTAGTCACCTCGTAGGAGTTACTCACTAATTCCATATACACTTACTTTTTCCTACTCGGACGACTATTCAGCTATAATCGCTCGCTAAAATACTCCCTTGGGTGTCACTCACTCCGAACATCAATAATTAAATAAGTCTTGGATTTTACTCAATTAATCCAAGATATACATTTCACTCCAATAATTATTTAAAAGTCCCCTCTTATTTTTCTGGAAATCCCAAATGTCTAACCCCTCAATTTATTTATTTTCCTCGAAAATATACCTTAGTGACACACAATTATAGCACCCTCCTAGACCCCATAAGTTTCCCCCAAAAGGCTAGTGATACATTACTAAATAAATACTTATATCCTCATATAATTAAACTAGGAACAACTAAATCGGAATTTCCCATATAATTAACCCTAGGCAAAAATTGCCAAAAATCCTGCAGGGTCGATCGATCGACCCTTGGCCCTCGATCGATCGACGGTCGATCGATCGATCCTTTACCCTCGATCGATCGATCGCTTCGGACAGCTTCTTCTCCGAGAACCTGTTTAGGCCATTAAAGCTTCTCCCAATCTTTTATCTCCTACCCCAACGTCCTCCAACCTCAATCAACGACATATACACAATAAAAAGGGGTTCTAAATATCCTAGAACCCAAAACCAACAAACGATTTCAAAAATTTCCTAAATTTCTCGAATTGGATATAATTCAGGGCTTACTCGTTTAAATTCCAAAAACCCATTTTAATTCACAAAAATCCATCCCGAAAATCTTTGTGGTTTATCACTACCAACTACAATATGAGATTTATGCTTTAAACGAAATAAGCAAGTAAACACTTGCCTCGTGGATAAAATCCGACGATCCCGAGTCGAATCCCGCGGAGTTTGACCGGAACCTCCCTTTTCTTCCTCTTTTCTCTCCTCCTCTCCTCTCCTCTTTCTTTTCTCTCTTCTCTTCCCCTCTCCCTCCTTATATAGGGAGAAATTAAGGGTTTATCCCTTTAAACTCAAAAATGACTCGTTTACTCAATTACGAGTTCCTTTTAATCCTAAAAATTCTCAGAGCCTAAAGAATATCCTCAGATACTCTATTCCAACTATCTCGGCCATTCCGAGACCAACCGCGCAATCAGAATTTTCATCCGAGGTAATTGACCACAACCCACTAATTAAACTCGACATATCTCAATACGGGTTTTCCAATTAAAATATTACCCTTTGTTGCTTTACCCATTGCAACAAGTAATTAAATAATCCAACTTATTTACTTAGTCCCAAAAGTAAATGAAACACACCTCTGAAATCATCCAACCTTCAAAAATTCCAAAAATTATTATTTAGAGAAATACCTCAAATTCTCACTTTACACCCATTTATGAAATTTAATTATTCCTAAAAGTATGGGGTATTACAAAGATCTCTCATAATAATTTCCCCCCATGATAGCTTAGGGCAACCCCTTTCTCTTTTACCCTCTGTTTTCAATAATCTTCCTCTTGTTATTTATTGGTCTACGTAACACATGTTCGTACCATCTAAGTCTACATTCCCCTAATTTATCGTTGAGAGCTACTCGTGAATTTTCTCTCGCATAATAGTTTTTAATCTCATCCTTTCTAGTAATTCCTATTATCCATCGGAGCATCCTCATCTCACTAACATGGAGACTTTTTTCCTATTTTTCTTTAAAGCTCAACATTCTACTCCATATAGAGTCATTGGCCTGAAAACTTTTCTATACAATTTTCCTTTTAATTTATTCATTATTCCTTATCGCATAACAACCCACTTGTTTCTCTCTATTTCATCCAACTAATTGATATTCTACTCGTAACATCCTCATCAATATCCCCATTACTTTGTATCACTGAGCCTAAATAACGAAATTTATTTTAGTTTGGTTTATCATTTTTTCTTCAATATTTAACATTATGATATCAGACGCCCCATTATTAAATTTACATCCCATAAATTAAGTTTTATTTCTAATTATTTTTAGTCCCTTAAACTCTAAGGAATTTCTCCAAGTATCTACTCTCATTGCTAAGGCCTCCTTTGAAGTGTTTACTAAGATTATATTATCCACAAACAACATACACCATGCGACATCTTCTTGTACCGTCATATTAATCTCATCCAATATTATGGAAAAAAAACTAAGGAGTTAAGGCCGATCCTTCATGTAGACCCACTTTAATCGTAAAATCATTAGTTTCTACACAAATATCTCTTACTCTACTCTTTGTATACATATCTTCAATAACTCTAATAGAACTCATAGGGACTCTTTTCCTCCTTAAATACGACCATATTATATCCCTAAGCACTCTATCATATGATTTTTCTAAGTCTATGAAGACCATGTATAAATTTTTATTCTAACTTTTACATTTCTCCATTACCTGTCTTAATAAGTAAATAGCTTCTATGGTGGATCGCCCTGGCATAAATCCAAATTGATTGTCCAAAATAGTTGAATCATTTCTTAATCTTTGTTCTATAATATTTTTTCATAATTTCATAGTGTGATTCATCAGTTTGACTCCTCTATAATTACCGTAGTTTTATTTATCCCCTTTAATTTTATACAAAGGTATTATGATGCTTTTTCTCCACTCATCTGGCAGGTTTTCTTCTTTTAAAATTTTATTAAATAAACATGTTAACCATTCTGCCTCTATACTCCCAATGGTCCTCCATACCTCTATAGGTATTTTATCGAGCCAACCTCTTTATTCTTTCCCAATTTTCTTATAAATATATCTACTTCTTTTACAATAATTGGATATACTATTCCTATATTCGGTTCTATGTTCTCGATATCTTTTCTGGGATATTCTTCATACAATAATGATTGAAAATAATCTTCCCATCTATCTGGAATTTCTTTATCGTTAATTAATATATTTTGATTTATGTCTTTAATAAACTTAACTGAATCCATATCCCTTGTCAATCTATCTCTATTCTTTGTCAATTTATATATTTCATTTTCACCTTCCTTGATACCTAATTTACTATAAATATTATCTAGTGCATTTTGTTCTGCATTTTTAATAATATTTTTTACTTCACTTTAAATCCTCTTATACCTTTCTAAATATTCTTGATTTATACTCTTTTACCACTCTTTAAAACTTACACGTTTATTTTGTATTATCTTTTGCAGTTCCTCATTCCATCACCAAGTCTCTTTTTCTTTTAGATTCACCTAAAATTTGCTTACATATTTTATCAATATCATTGTTCGTTCTTGACGAAATATTGTTAACATTATCGTCTCAATTCCAATTCATGTGTAACAGGAACTTCTTCCAAAATTCTATCTCTTTGTATCCTTTTAAATACTTCCATTTTATATTTTGATAATTTATTTTCTCTTTTCGGTATTTAAATCCTTTAATGGCGAAATCTATTACTAATAGGCGATGTTGATTTGTTAAACTTTCACCTAGTATAACTTTATAGTCTTTGCATGTGTTCAAGTCTCTTCTTCTTCTAAGTAAGCAATAATCTATTTGAGTTTTATTTTCTCCCCTTTTAAATGTTATTAAATGTTCTTTATTTTTTTTTTTAAATGTCTTTGTTAACGCTAGATCGTATGCCTAAGGAAATTCTAAGATAGTTTCTCACCCTTCATTTCTCTTAACAAAATCATAACCTCCGTGTATCCTTGGATAACCATTCCGTTCTACTCCTACATCTCTATTTAAGTCACCTCCAAAAAATATGTTTTCATGCATAGGTATTTTTTGTACTACTTCATTCAATAATTCCCAAAATAGTTTCATTACATTTTCATCTAATGCTCTTTGGGGTGTGTAAGCACTTTATAACATTCGATATTATTTTATTTAAGATAATCTTAATGTTTATTAATCTATCTCCCCATCTTTTAACATCCACCACTTTATCTTTCATATAATGATCGACAACAATACCTACTCCATTTGTACAATTATCTCTCCCTCACGAATAAAATAATTTATAAACTTCTCCTATCTCGCTAGCCTTTTCTCCCATCTATTTAGTTTCTTGTAGGCATGCTATGATGAATTTTCTCTATTTTATGGTGTCCATAAATTCTTTACACCTACTAGTCAGTGTTCCTAAATTTCTCGTACCAAATCTAATTTTATGTATGTTATTTTTATTTGCATTTCTTCTTTTAATTGGAGAATCCATCATCAAGATTTGACGTAAATTTTTTAGGCGGGTGTCAACGTGACACTAACCCACCTTGTTTCACATCCAGACTTGGGCACTAGAAAGGGTATAGCCAAAAGGGTTAATTAATTAATTGAGTAATACTCTTACAAATTAGGTCACTAAATAAAAGTGAGAAAATTAAAATCACAAATGCGCTGGAATAATACAAACAAATCTCTACGTATAATAAAATAATAATAACTTTACACTATAAACATTATATGCTCTTAAAAAATGTAAATCTTCATGAAATTAAACAATAATGAAGCAATGAAAGATTGTAGTAGAGGAAATGACTCACCTGGGTATATGGTACCTCAACAAATAAATCTAGCCAAAACCAACTGAATCCGAACCCAAAATACCTCCAATAGTGAAGTTTCACCCTCTTTTATTCCTCTGCAAAGAAGTGGTGAGAGCCGCTTCTACCCACTCAACACAGGTCGTTAAAAAATCTCAGTTAACTAAACCGATTAAAGTGAAATATGTCCATCTGAGCACTACCGGTGGTGAAAAAGAAAGAAAGAATACTGAATACACATAAAAAAAATGTTTAGATATACACTCAGTTACTGTTTACACTCAGTTACTCCTTAGATCTAAATTTTGGTTATGAAAAATGTTTTGAATCTTTTTAAAATATTTAGATCTAAAGTTGTGTTGAGTCGATGTGAGATTAAAAATGTTATTTATAAAAAGAAAGCTTCTCATTCTCAATTTTGCAAAAGAATTTTGAAAATCAGCTTAAAGAATTTTAAAAATCAACTTTCCAAAAATAAATATTCTCGTATCTACAAACCCCAAACTTCAACAGCCCCACCGCCACCTTGGATTGGATTCGTTCTCAGATCCACAAAGAAAGCCACTTGATACTCTGTAGATCGATATTGAATAATCTATTCACAACTGATCCTGATATGAATATATGATAAGCCATAAATTGCTTTGAACAATTAGAATCGACAACAGTTAGGATACTGGTATGGGCAATAGTCTAGCTTCCGATGTGGTTAGTGTAGGAGGTCACTCCTGTGAAGAGTCTACTGCTAAAAAGAGTACTCGGAGTCAATCCACTACAAGAACGGTCGAGACCCAACATGGTAAATAGGAAGGAAGAAGCGTCGCTCATCACATAATATCTTCATAACTAAATATATATTATATTTATATTGATTAAAAATAATGAAAATGAAATTTGGAAGAGTATTAGTCATTATATGATCAACATGTGAGTTAATGCTCTTTAACGGAGCATGTATGGGGATATTTGAAGGGCTAAATGGTAAAATAAAATAAAGAAGAGTGGGAGATAAGTTTCAAAGTATTTTTAATGAAATTAGGGTTATTTTAAACCCGTCTACTGGTATACAAAAATGTCTTAAGATTTATGTCCTGTAGGCACATTTTAGTGAGAGAATTCCAGAAAATTACGAGAGAAAATTATATTAACTTGAGAATTTTATAAAGTAAAGGATAAATGAGAAATTTCAAGAATATAGTAGAACTTGAGAAGGAAGAAGAAATAGGAAGAATCGATAGGAGTTTCATACGCACTTGAGAGGTTAATGTATAATCACCAAACTCTACAATTCGACATTCAAAAAGGCAAGTTAACATTCTAATGTCCCATTTTATGTAATTAAGTAATAATTTTCAACTAAATTGAAATTCCCAATATTAAAATTAATTAGAGATCATTAGGATTATATTAATTCTGCATAAGATTTTATAATTGAAAGATATGAAAATGGTTAAATCTTAAATTATTGAAATTGTATTAATCTAATTAGAATTCATGTTTAGTAATATTAAAATTTTATGGTTGTTAGAATAATTTTAGAATTTGTATGTTAAATTGTAATTATGTAAATTCATATGACGAATTCTTAATGACACAAATCCCTAACTCATACATGTTAATTGATTCAAGAATTTACGTCATTTTAGTACACTTTAAACAAACTTTGGATAGAAGATTTATGTAACCTTTGGGAATTCATGAATTGTGACCCTTAGTATGTTATTAGAAAATCCACGACTCTTTCTTTGTTTCTAGAGTATGAATAATTCCCCTTCCTAAATGTTAAAATAAATAAACTTATGAATAACTCCCTTACGTGTATGTTGAAAGAAATAAACTAACTCAATTCACATGTTAATTATATAACACCCATATATTTTATGAATTTGATCCTAGTAGTGAAAAAGGAGATTTATGATTTTGTTCATAATTACCCATATCATAATCCTTATGGAAAAATCAAACTAAGAAAATTGTGGAAATATCTTAATTCCCATTTTAAGTAGGATGTTTTCCTTAGACTTTAGTATCAATGATTTACGATTCACCTTATCCCTTTGACTGAAAAAAATATTATGAAGGGATTAAAACAATTAGAGGATTGAAAGATAAAAATAAAGTTAAAGATGATGAAATAATTAGCAATGGTAGAAGCTAATTAGTTTAAGTGTGACAAGAGTGAAGATATATCATTATTTTATATGTGATCATATATGGGGTCCATGGTTGTTTATTATATGTTATGATGGAGATGTTTTGGGGTGTATATGGTAAAGGTTAGATTCCATATCTTGGGGATTAGTGACCCTTTTTTTAGTGGAAGAGGATATTAATCCCCTGAATTTATTAAATTAAGGAGAAAAAGCATCTCATTGGTGGCCTTACATTACAAATGAAAATTCTCAAAGAACAAAAACTCCACTTAAATGATTCTAATGATAGGCAATCCTAGTTTATCCATATTCAATATACCTTTGATTAAATGAGCAAAATCATAAAAATTATCAAAGATCTTGGATTTCTTAGTTGATAAAGCTAAATTTGCAAGAGAATCTATCACATTGTCCTTTTGTCTCCACACATGATCAATTTGAATCTGGTTTGACCTTATTACTCCCAGTATCTCCTTAACAAGAATTTTAGCTATCCCTGGAGGCTTCCATTGACCAGACAACATTAAGAAAACAAATTTAGAGTCAGTTTTTAACCACACCTTAACATATCCATCTTTACAACACCATTGGATTCTTGATTTGATTGCCAATAATTCTGCCATTACACTTATTCAATGTCCAATAAATTCTGAAATATCAAATACTAATTCTCCTTTATCTACTATAATTATTCCTCCTATGCCACTTCCACCATGATTCACTTTGCTAGATCCATTCACATTTAACTTTATTGATCCACTTGGAGGCCTTGTCCATCTTCTTATCAAATAGTTTGGAGACTTATAATAATCTTGAACTTCAAGGCTTCCAAAAGACTTTTGTTGGATTCGTTCAAAGGACCTACAAAAGATTTGTTAGTAGCAATGCTTCAAACAGTATATATGACTTGATTAATGATGGTTACAACATTCATTTCCACTGCTTCAAAGTAGGTTTGACGCCTTGCTTTCCAAATATACCATAGAATCACCAAAGGTAGAAGTTGAACAATAAATTTCAAGTAATCCCCTTTTGCTTTTTTTGTCCACCATGACATCAACATTTCTTGAATTGATTGAAAGGTTGGACTCACTTATACCTAATTTGAAAAATAATGCCACGCTTCTTGTGCTATCTTTCCTCCCAAGAAAAAGTGATGCATTGATTCCTTAATGGATATGAAACATTGACATATGAAGCACTCTAATATCAATTCTATGGATATTGTCATCAATTAGGCTTGGTAACCGCAAAGGGGACTGGGTACCATAAATGATTATGATGATTTGTGGCGATGTTTTGGGGTGTATACGGTGGAGATTGTACTTTTATGTGATGATGTCTTGGGGTGTATACGGTGGAGGTTGGACTTTGTTATGATGGAGATTTACTTTACTGTTATTTATTTTTTGCATATGCGTGATGGGACTCTAGTTACCTCCAAGGGAACTGGGTTGCTAGGTATATTCACGATCGTTAATAATGTTTTAATTTATAAATGGAAGTTTAAATAATAATTTGTGAGGAATGTTATAAGTCGTGAGATATAGAAGTTATAAATTGTGGATTTATTACTTAACTACATAGCTTTCATTAGGTGGAACAGCTTTGTTATCTTGCGTTTGTTTGACCATTGTTGTTGAACCCCCCTTTCAGGTTCTTATGACCATCCTGTTTAGCATCCTTATTCCTATTACTCTGAGTTTTGTTCTAGTCTCACCTCCAGTCCAAGGATGCAAGTTCCAGTCTTATTTTTTCAGTTCTTTTACTTTTTAAGAGATGTGAGAATTGATATTATATTTTTAGCATGTACTCTTTTCAGTTGTTTGTTCAGATTTTATTATGATGATTTATAGGGAATCTTGTGACTTTATCATTCGGGATTTTATTATAGTGTTAGATTATGGTTTTATTTTATATCTAGGTCGTGGTGTGGTCATTCTTATTCTATTATCTTATGGTATTTATCTTATCATACTCCAGTTGATTTATCTTTATCATTTTTTTCACCCATGCTAAGGATGATATTTAAGTTGTATTGACAACTATATGATTTAATAAATAGACTTGATCAACCTAATTATTAAAATATATGAGGTGTCACAGTTGGTATCAGAGCATAGTCCTAGGCAAGGGAGGTTCCATATATCCATTCTAGATGTTCGCGTACTGTTGTTTGATACGTTATTTTCTTTTTATTCTTATTGTAATATTCCCAATACTAATGAGAGTTTAGTGTCATATTTTAGATGGTGCCAAAAAGGAAGATTTGTTCCACTACACGTGCTACTGAGCATGTTTCAGCAGCACCAGTGCTACCCGAACCACCAAAGGCACCCATTTAGCTTATGCCAGTAGTCCCAACTCTCGATGCATTGAAATAGTATCACTTCGGAGACCAAAGCTCTAGGAGTTGATCTCACAGGTCATACAGGTAGGGCTAGCCATGGGTAGGTAGGAGAGGCAACCCTAGGTTTCACATCCAGTGTCATGAGCTCCCATAGACAATTGGTATAAGGTTATATGGTTGTTCATAAAAGTAGTTCGCAGATTTTTTCTGGTTTTATGGACCCATTGGTGGCATTGTATTGGCGTAGAGACATCGAGCATCACCTGAGACTCTTATCTTGCATTTATGTTCAGAATCAATTTCCTATTACATTTGTTTAATTGGAAAGCTCTCTAGTGGTGGGAGAGTGTGACCTTAGCTGAGAATATAGATCTATTGACATATGAGGAGTTTATCACGAGGTTCAACGATAAGTATTTGCCCGAGTCTACTCGGGCTCGAAAGACGATGGAGTTTCTCTTACTCTAGTGGGGGGGGGGGGGGGGGGCTCGCATTATGAGAATGAATTTACAAATATATCTCTTTTTTCTCCTAAAGATGTAAATATAGAGAATAAGAGTATTAAATGTTTTGTGAAGGGTATCATTTACCCTATTCAGAAGATTTAGACGGCAAATCCAACATACACTATGTACACTATTTAGTGGATGCCGAGCATAAGAAGAAGTATGATAAAGTGGGCCAAGATAGTGGGCCCAAGACATAGGAAAGATAAAGTGGAGACAAGATGGGGGCATGTGTCCAATCGGTCCAAGGAAAGTGGAAGAGATTCCATCCCAATCAGCAGAGTCCCCAGCAACTGTAGGGATCCCCTAGGTTGGCAGTAGCAGCAACAACAGTAATAATAGACATGACCTTTTTCGAACACCTACTTTGGGCTTTGATACAAGTGTGGATGTACGAGAAATAAGGGACATCCAGGACAGATACAACAGAGCCAGGGCCATCTAGTCCAGAGGCAAAAGGGCTTTAGGCCCAACTATTAGCCATAGCAGAGACAACAAAAGATGCCTATTTTTCCATCCCTGAGGCAGTAGGCACCATCAAAATTCCCACCACCATAGTCGTAATGACTTATCCTCAGCTATAGTATGGTCGGGTCTATCAGGTGGGACTTAAGGATGACTCAATGCCCATTTCAGTGGTCGATGATGAGCCTTTTCTTCGTGGATCTTTATCCATAGTTTTATTTGATATGGGGGCTACATAATCTTTTGTTGCATAATACTTCATGGGTATATCAAGAATGATTCGGAATTTTTATGCTAGGGTATTATCTAAATCTAATCCATTAGGTGTATCCTTTCTTATTACGGAGACTTGTGATGGGTAGGCATTGATATTGGTCGGATGTGACTCGTGGCTATTTTATTTAGTTATAGATACCCACACTTATGATGTGATGTGGGTATTGATTTCTTTTGTACCTTTTGAGCATAGATATATTGTGTAGATAGAACTATTGTGTCTGTTATTTTGGGTTAGGAGATGCTTTTTTCTTATATGCCTAGGAATAAGGGTGGGGGAACAACCCACTTGTAGTTTATTGATGAGGATATCCATGAGAAGACTACAGTGTACTTAGATATTATTCTAGTAGTTCAGGAGTTACCCAATGTCTTCGATGAGGTTCTAGGTTTACCACCTAGTCGGGAGATTGATTTTATAATAGATTTGGCATCGGGAACTAAGGCAATAGCTAGAGCATTGTAACATAATGCCCCTATGGAGAGGAAAGAGCTTAGATATTATATTAAGAAATTGTTAGAGTATGGATTTATCCTTTATATCACTTCAACTTGGAGTGCTTTAGTATTTTTTTAAAAGAAGAATGATGGGTCTTTGAGTTTATGCGTTGAAAAAAACATAATTAATCCGCAGTAGAGAATTACCTAGCAATATTCATGGACTTGATGAATAGGGTTTCAGCCATATTTAAACCAGTTCATTATAGTTTTTATTAATGATATCCTGATCTACTCATGGAAAGATGAGTATCACGTCGGCCATTTGAGGATTGCATTGCAGAAATTAAGGGCGAATAATCTTTATGCAAAGTTATCCAAGTGCGACTTTCGGAAGAGAGAGGTGAATTTTTTTAGGGCATGGTGTGTCAGATAAAGTATTATCAGTGGATCCCATTAAGCTGCCAGTCGTATTGGATTGGGAAAACCCACTACACCTATCGAGGTTTGCAGATTTTTAGGTTTGTTCGGTTATTATAGGAGATTCATCTGTGGTTTTTCGAAAATAGTTGGGTTGATGACTGAGTTGACAAAGCAGGGTGAACCATTATTTTGGAGTGAGAAATGTCAACTTTTGCCCATTTCTTGCCTTGCTAGAAATGGAGTGGGAGTTTTTAATTTACATTGAAGCTTCATTACAGGTACTAGGTGGGGTATTGATCTAAGAGGATAGGTCAATATCATATTCTTCCAAAAAGTCGAAGTTGCATGAGGTTCATTACCCAACACATGACTCATAGTTGGTGTCCATTATATTTGTATTGCATTCATGGAGGCACTACCTTTGGGGTGAGAATTTTAGGCTCTTTAACAATCATAGGAGTCTACAATATTTGTTACATAGAAATATTTGAATATGAAGAAATGTAGGTGGCTTGAGTTCATAAAGTATTATCAGTTCAATATCCAATACCATCCAGGAAAGGCAAATGTAGTGGCAGATGCATTGAGTTAACATCCCATTGGTAGCCTATCAGCTCTTTAGTTAGTTGAGTGGGATTCATTTTAGATGATTAGTGAGTTAATAAGAGTTTTGTAGCTATGCTAACAGTGACTCCAGAGATTGTGATATGGGTGATTAGAGGGCAATCACAGGACACGATGTGCAAGGAGAAGGTAACGAATATTACTTTTATCGGTATACCTTTCTTTTTAGTGGATCAAATGGAAGATTATGTTATAAGGGTAGATTGGTGGTACCCTCAAATGAGTAGTTGAGACAGTCTATTATAGAGGAGTCGCATAGTTTTCATTTTGTGGTACATTCGGGTAGGGATAAAATGTACTAAGACATGAAGAGGCGATATTGGTGGGTTGGTATGAAGAAAGATGTGGCATAGATTGTATCAAGCTGCACTACTTATCAGACAGTGAAGCTGGACCATCAGAAGATGTCGGGTATGCTTCAACCTCTAGACATTACTGAGTGGAAGTGGGATAGCATCTCGATGGATTTCATCATAAGGATACCTTCGATACTCACTAACATAACTCCATTTGGGTAATAGTTCATCACCTTATGAAGGTGGCACACTTTTTGGAAGTGTGTATCGATTATTCGACAAAGCATCATGCACATTTATATGTTGTCGAGATTGTCCAATTACGTGGGGTTGTATTATCGATCATTTCGGATCGGGACCCTACATTTGTGGAACACTTTTGATGGAGTTTCCATTAAGCCATGGGAACAAAATTTCCACTTGGCAAGGCTTACTATCCATTGATGGATGGACAGGTGAAGAGGGTGAATCAGGCAATGGAGGACATATTAAGGGCATGTTTGATGGACTTCAAAGGCAGTTCAAAGGTACACTTGCCATTAGTGGAGTTTAAATATAACAATAGTTGCCATAAGTCCATTCCCATGAAACCATATCAGGCACTTTATGGGCCACCATGTCGATCACCGGTGTGTTGGTTGGACCCAGACGAGTGAAGACATTTGGGTTCGGAGTCTGTCCAAGAGACGATGAGAGATTATTAAGTTGATTAGAAAGCGGATTAAAGTTGCTTAGCATAGACATATGAGTTACGTAGATAAAAATAGGAAACCTATGGAGTTTAAGGTAGGATAGAAGGTACTACTTTAGGCTTCCCCTGTGAAAGGGGTGATGAGATTGAGGAAGAAAGGGAAGTTAACGCGATGGTATATCAAGTCTTTAATAATCATGAAAGAGGCGGGGAATGTTGCAATGGTTTATCACTTCTAGACCCCTAGATCAGGTTCATAAAATTTTCCATCTATTTATACTTCGTGGATTATTACATGCCAAGGTAGCGTATCAACATATCGATTTGGTTGAGATTGAGTTAGAACCATACACTTCTTATAGTGAGAAATTTGTAGCTATATTGGATAAAAGGATTCAGTTTTTATGCTCCAAGGAGATATCTTTAGTACGTGTACATTGGAATCACCATAATGAGGAGAAAACCACATGGGAGTGCGAGGATTTAACGAGACAGCAATACCCATAATTATTTTAAGTTAGTTATATTTTTTATTTGTGAATTCCGAGAACAAATTTCCTTTTATTAAAGGGGAAGATCGTAATACCCTATAAATTTAAGTAAGTTATTCAAATTATATATGGGTTATATAAATCAAGTGTGATATGTATTTATATGGACATGTAATAATCAATAAAAATTTATGTGTAATTTATTGAATTTTTTTAACTAGTTATTAAATTAGCTAATGTGTGTGTGTGTGTGTGTGTGTGGAATTCTACACTTTATATTTGTTAAATATTAAGAGTTATTTTTAAATATAAAATTGGAAAATAAATTAATGAATAATAGTTGAGTTATTAATAAGGGTTAGTGTGCTTAGTTTGACACTAATTTTGATTTTGAGGGAGATGAATAGTTTGATATGTGAACGTATTTTGTATGCATATTATATTTTATATTGATTAAAAAATAAAAATGAAATTTCGAATAATATTAGTTGTTATTTGACCAACAAGTGAGTTAAGGCTCAATTATCAATGTATTTTTAATGAAATTAGGTTTGTTTTAAACCTACCTACTGAGATATAAAAGTGTGTTACGGTTTAAGCCCTTTAGGCACCTTTTAGTGAGAGAGTTCTAGAAAATTAAAAGAGAAAATAAGATTAAATTGAGAATTTTATAAATCAATTGTAAAGGTGGTGCGCTTGCGATCTTAATGGAATATTAATATAATTAAATGTCCAACACACACAAATCCAAATTTTATCTTTTTATCCTAAGACATGCATCTAGGTGATAAAACAGATAAAGTAAATCATGCAACGTTTGAGGAAAAATCCCTTGCGGGCAAAACATATTATTTTCAGCACTTTAGAAATATTACAAGGAAGTCGAGTTACAGACAACTTGATTATTTCCATAAGCATTACGTGCTAGTCTTCATAAATATATTAAGAATACTACTCGGTGAGGAGAAGTCCACACGCGGCCTTCTTCGATTGGTATCCACTGATCAGCCTTTGTCTTCAGCAATGATCCCTTGGAGAATCGGAATAGTCAGCCGTGAAGAAACTCTCTCCCCAAGAGTTACGTATGCAAGGATACAAAACCCTAGGGTTTAAACTGATTCACACAAATATATTTTGGGGATGTATTTTATGAATCAAAAAGGTTTTCTAAACCCAAAAGTTTGAAATTTTTTGCAAAGTATATGCAAAACATTTCTAACAAAAGTCTTTAAAAGACTGAACACGAAACAGGTATTTATAAGGCGTTCATAAATTTTGAGGTCGCGTCATTCGTTCGAATGAAAATAAAGTTCGTTCGAACGAGAACAGCAGATCGCTAGAATGAAAACTAAGTTCATTCGAACGAAACGCTATCTCATTTTAACCAACTTCAAATGACCTTCAAATAATGTGAAACAGTATGCCTTCGTTAGATGCTCGTTAGATAAGCGATCGACCAACCCTTCTAATGACTGGGGAATCTCGTTCGAATGAGAATCCTTCTCGTTTGAATAAGGAAGGCTAATTTTGAAAATATAATTTTAAAATAGAATGCCTCGATTTTTAAAAACAAAAACCAGGTTTCAATTTTAATAAAAATAAAAGATCTCATAATAAATTTATTGAATAAATTTAAACTCTTAATAGCATTATACCTTTGTGATGTGGAGATCATCTTGAATTTTGGAGATTTTTGGAGATTTGGTTCTTCGTGACGGCTCGAGTCGAATGGTAACAGGACACGTTAGCTATGAGCAAGTGACATAAGTTATCCTCTTACAAGTCTTTCCCTTTTGGCTATTCTGGTACAAACATAAAATTGAAATCCAAATTACATTAAAATCCCCTAAGACAATGAACATATTCTAATACCCTCCCAAACCCTATAAAATGGATAGGTAGAAGATAATGATGTCTTCAAATCTCCACTTCTTTTTATTCTTCTCTTGGTCACTTTGTCTTCATCAAGTTTAATGTGAATATGATCTTCCAAAAGTACCTACATACATGAAACAAAGAAAATGCCCCTGATGCATCGAGTTTAACATATAAAATTAAATTCATAAAAATTCTCCCCCATAAATCAAACTCTACACAGTAATTTATTTTGTCTCAGTTTTAATAAAAATAAGACATCCCAAAATAAAGTTACTGAATAAATTTAAACTCTTAATACCATTATACCTTCATAATGTGGAGATCATCTTGAAGTTCGGAGATGTTGGAGATTTGGTTCTTCGTGACGACTCGAGTCTAATGGTAACTGGATACACCAAAATATATGTAAACCTAGGCTATGAGCAAATGACATAAATTATGCTCTTACAAATCTTACCCTTTTGGCTATTCCTATACAAATACAAAACTAAAATCCAAATTAGATTAAAATCCCTAAGATAATTAACATATCCTAATACCCTCCCAAATCCTAGAAAATGGATAGTGTGACACCCCGCCTAATTAACCCCGGGTGATCAGTCCTAAATTAAATTAGAACGGGTTTCTCATTTGGTTCATTCTTAGCACCACTGTCTCCTTTTTAATTACTAACCACCTAAGTGAGAAAATTAGACTGGTGCCAATTTTATCTTCCATTAACTTAAATGAAATACTCATGCGGAAACAAAATAATATGACAATCACAATTAACTGAATTCAACCATTCACAATTAAATAACTGACCGAATAAACCATCGGTTCAAAATCGAACAGAAGTAAAGGCAAGCAATTAAATCTCAACAAGTCTGACATAAGTACTGAAATAAACAGTGAGCAACATGCTCGAATAACTGATAGGAAGTCTCTATACTAAGAATGAAAAGAACGAGGCGCATATCAAACTCCCACAACATCCACACATGCTACAGCAACGGATCCCTGGAATGAGTCAAGCCTGGCATCCCTGTGGCTGGACACCTAAAAGATTTTTTTAAGTTTTTATAGCAAGGGTTAGTACCCAAAATATTTGGAAAATATTTAGCAAATGATTAACTTGCAGTAATAAATATATATGCATGCTCTTCATATTTTTAGTTAGTGTCGTACTCTCTTGAGAACATCCTCGCCCCTTCTCTAATGTGCACTACTAACGCCTTAATTAATTTACCTAGTTATTTATCCCATGACTAGATAACTAATATAACCCCTTGCAACCACACCACTCCAACCGAGTGTGCCATAATTATGATCTCTAAGTTATTATTAACCTTAACTTAATTAATCATTTCCCTTATTAAAATCATATAACTTTCACACCCATTATATGTATAATACAATTCACGGCCTGTATTAATTTACCCGTATATAATTATTTACCTCATTATATACGTATAGTTATATTACAACATTCACAAACATGCTGGAATAATAATTAATATAGAACATCCTCCCGAGTAATAACTCACCGGAATGTAAATTCTCTAAAGTGCTATCCCACTAGGCATATTCACATAACCTAGTTACCCCAAGTCAGAATGGCTCACTAACTTGGATAATACGTAAAATTTGGAGGTGGTCATATTCCTTCCCTGAAAGTGAGATACCCCTCACCTATATAACGGACGCTATGACCTGGGAATATACTCGTCCTACTCCTCAAGATAGGGGATTCACCCACTATGCGCAACCTCCCCCTATAGCACTAGAGTATATGTAGTAATAATAATAATATCTAGCCACTGATATTAATGTACACACCATATATATATACTATCGCACACCGTATATATATATATATATATATATATATATATATATAGAGAGAGAGAGAGAGAGAGAAATAAACTATCCCGGCTATACCGTGTACTAACTCCGTAACACAAGCCTATTCAGATTATTATGAGTTTATGGTCCAACTATAATTATTAATTAATTCGCACATTAATTAGTTAAATTATTTTTGATGTCGCCCCAACCAATATATTCGGACTTACTCTCGAGGCTCGAAGTAGAACAATACCCGAGTCTAAATTCCCGACTCCAAATTATTTAGCTTTCACTTTAAATAAAATTAACACCTTGGTATCGCTCAACCAATATACCCGGACTCGCCCACTAAATCCGTGTTTAATTAATTCGAAATATTCTTTCCAAATTTAACCATAGTGTGTCACACCTAAATTCCTTCCAAGTCCCAATTAATTTCCCTCACCATTAATTAGATTGTAACCCTATGCTTATTTCACATTACATAAGGCATGGGAAAAAGGATTTAACTTAATTTCCCTTTATATATTTAAACTGGGCGAACTGTCAAAATTTTCGGACCATCGATCGATCGATGGTCAACCCTCGATCGATCGATCGAGCAGGTCTGCATCTTCTTCCCCCTTCTGTTTTTGTCATGGACGAAAATCTCCAACCCTAACTTCTTCTACAGTAGAAACCAAGCCTTCCCAATAACAATATATACCAGAAACCTTATAAAGGACCCCCATAAAGTCCACAAATACTAATTAATTTACATTCTCTATTGTTTTCACGAATTGGGAGAAAACCCCGATTTAATCTTTAACCCATTTAAATATCAATTCCTTATCTCAAATTCGTTTTTAATTCCTCCGATTTACGCATCATACCAGATATATATGCAAATCTCAGAATCTACATGAATTTTTACACAATTTAGAAATCAAAATAATGGTTTACAAAACCCCATATTTATACCCTTAAATCCCAAAATGATTTCTTTGATTAAACACATCACATGAATATGAATTGTAATACAATTTAAATGCTACAACAAGTTAACCACTTGCCTTAAGATTCGTAGGGTCTGATTTTGGAGTTGTGAATGCCCAAGGTTGAAGATGAACTCCTTTGTTTTGGCTCTCCTTTGTCCCCCAGATTTGCCTTTAACTGCTCTTAGGGTTTCCTAACCCACTAAGTATTTTCTAAACGTAATTCAGTCGTTCCCCTTTTCCTTATAATTGTTTAATTAGGCTAAATCCCGTTTTTTGCCTAATGGGCCAAACTCAAGTGACCCAAATGCCCTCTTGTGGGCCCGGCTATGCCTAAAAATGTCCTGTGACCCATTTACTACCCCTGGGTACACTTTTTCGACTATCTTGGCCCATTCGGACTCAACCGTACACTCAGAATTGGCATCCGAATTAATTTATAAAAATCCTTATCTCACACCCAAATTAGTCTATACCGACTCCCGGCTGAGATAAGTATATACCCCGTCATTAATACCCGAAATGACGCAAATAAATTATTACTATTCACTTAGTAAATAAATTTCCCTAAATAATAACTATTCACACCCCGATTAATATTTAAATATATTTTTCCATACTTAATTCAATTAAAATTATGACACACAAGTAATTTTAAATTTTCGAATTAATTAAATATTAAATGCACAAAAATACGGGGTGTTATAGATAGGTACAAGATAATGAGGTATTCCAATCTCCACTTCTTCTTATTCTTCTCTTGGGTGCTTTGTCTTCATCGAGTGTAATGTGAATATGATCTTACAAAATTACCTACACATGTGAAACAAAGCAAATACCCATGATGCATTGAGTTTGACATATAAAATAAAATTCATAAAAATTCTCCCCCATAAATCAAACTCTCCCTCGTAATTTGTTCTCCCCCTTTTATTTTGTTTGAAATAAACAAGGAGTAGAAACTAAAGCAAGAATTGCAAAGCATCACGAATCATCACAAAATATATGAATGATAAACATGCAATGATAATTTTGAAAGCTCCACAAACTATTTTTGAAATATTTCAGTTTTTTCAAGTACAAAATTTTAACAAATACAAGACACCATGGAGAAATACAAAAATACCCCAATCGTGGAAACGAATTGTAGGGGTGTGAACATATCCTATAGGTTAATCAACGTAGACAAACATAACACATGTACATGAAGGATTGAGATGCCATTAACGAAAGATCTCAAAGTCTACTTTAGGTGTAAAAATGATGAACTCAAGTGAACACTTAACCCAATCAACTAATCAAGACTGTAAATGATTTTCATGCCAATAATGCACAAAACTATGTAATGCTTTTCGAGATTTTTATAGTACGTTCAAACCCATTGATCTTTGACTTAACTCCCTATAAATCTCACATATCGCAATTGTTCTCTCAATTATTTTGAAGAAATCAATGCTCATTTGTAACGAAGCATCAATGTTATAGAAATTGTCTTGGCACTTCTGTTTTATGTGCCTTTAGTCTTTTTGTCTTTTTTCATTGCAAATGGTGGTTTTCATGCATAGTCAACCTGTCTTTCGCAGCCCAATTCCATTGCTTAATATATAACAATCTTACTAGTAAAATGATTTTTTATTTTTTTTTTCAATCCGAGCAATGGTTCTTACATGCACTACTTTTATTATCTCAATTTTTACATTTTGTTCGTTTTAAAAGTAAGATTGAGATGAAAACGCTATAATCAACATGTGACAGGTAAGTGAAATACTCAAATAAGTTTGTGCTCATGTGCATTAAAGGTGACAAGGAGTCAAATATGTAGCAAGTTGTAATCACATCTTAATGACTCCATGCATTATAAAGCACATAAATGAAATGATGTTGAATCTCAAAACACTACAAAATAGTCACGTGGATATTGAATGAATGGGTGACTCGGACATCTTTAATGTTCATCCACATATGGTGTCACAAAAAATAAAAAACTCTTTTTGGATTTTGTTAATTTTTTTATCTAATTTAATATTTTTTACTTTTTCATCTTTTTCTTAAAAAGAAACCGATTTTTTTTTTGTATTTTTCAAAATTTTTCAAGAAAAAAAAACTCTTTTTGGATTTTTTGAAAAATATATCAAAATGAAAAATATAAGTACAATGACATTATACTCTAGCAATATGGATATAAGATATCAACATTGAAAGCACCCCATTCTAGCAAAAAAAAAATTCAACCTCAATCATTAGGCTCGAAAGAGTTCTCCAAAGGAGATGACATCCTACGTATGACCTCCATCAAATCTTATGAAGTGTTGACTAAATACTCTATTTGCTCTCAAAACCTCTTAAAATCTCTCATGTTATGTGCAGGAGCATGCAGAGTAACATGTGTGGGTGTGGATGTGGTAACTCGTATGGTAGCATATTGTGAACGATACCTATGAGACACTTTACCCAACTTAAAACAAAATTCCCTAAGGTGGCCTCTTTGTTTGCAGTGGGAACAAACATACACACGCATGGGTCCACCTCTCTCAAAATGTCTAAGAAGAGTTCTTCTGGGTGGGTTAGGTCTAGGTCCATTTGGATCTAACACAAACTGAGGAACCGACTCGGGTGCGGCATGAGAAGTGGTTGCACCATCATAACATATTCCTATCCTCTCAACATTAACTAAAGCAGGATCGAGGAGCATACTTCCTACCTTCTTAGATGTGTCCTCTAAAGTAACCTTGACCTCTCGAGCACGTTCGAGATCTCTCTTAAGTTGAGATACACGGGCTTAAAGTTTCTCATAAGTCTCCAATGAGGATTGAAGATCTTTTGTAAGACTAACCACGGTGTTAGTAAAATTGATATTTTCCTGGCCTAAAACGATAAACTTATCACATAAAGAAACCTTCTCCTTCTCATGTTGACTCTCCAAAACCTCACACACCATCAAAACTTTCACCTCTTTCTCCAAATCGAACACCCTAAGGGATAAATCCTTATTAATCTTTTTTCGTCTTTAACATCTTAGTGTAAAGATCACTAAAATCATTTTGGAGATCACCTTCTCTCTCACTCAAAGTACAATTCTCACTCTCATTATCTCCTGAATGAATCAAAACATCATCGAGGTTTTCACATTTAGACATGTCCTCACCGGCGTGGGACAAACTAGAAGTACTCATGTGATTAGTCATGGAAGCAATGCACGATTCATGTGGTGATTCTCCCCCTAAATCAAACGACTAGTTGTCACTATCGCTAAGATAGGATTTATTTGCAACCTCTTTTCCCTTTCTCTTTAGCCTAGTGGTACACTCATGTGCCTAGTTCCCTTTTCCCTAGCACTCATAACACCTTATATCTTCCTCTTTCTCACCGTTAATCTTGACCTCGTTCTTATTTATATTTTTTCTCAAAAACCCTTTTATTAAAAGAATTATTTTTGGAAAATTTGAGAAACTTTAAAAAAAATAGCAAACAAGGCCAAGTCATCACAATCACCCTCATACTAAACAACGTGTAGTATCAATCCATTTTTCGATGGCACGGATTATTATTATCAATCCATTTTTCAAGTCATCGCAAGTCATCGAATTTGCAAGTCATCACAATCACCCTCATCACAATTTGCATTTTAATATTTGCATTTTAATATGAGAAACTTGGTAGAACACGTCGTTTAGAAAAATGGATTGATAATAATAATCCGTGCCATCGAAGCTGTACCCAACGGTCGAAGTATTGAAAAGAGAGTAAAATAGAGATGAAGAGTTATAACATGAGATTTAGAGTGGTTCGGCTAAAAAAATGATCCTACACCCACTTTAGGGCCTTATTCTCATTATCTATAAGTAGTTATACAATAATGGGGGCCTTAAAGGCGTATAAGAGAGAGATGATAAGTTGGATACTTAAACATACAAGTTATGTGTTGAGAGGGATGCGTCCTTATAGAGTAAGCTAAGGAGGGGATGCGACCTTATGTGGTTCAGGTGACCATAGCAGGTGACCTGAGTATGCTCTCAGGTGAAGAGAAAGAGAGGAGAGAGTTTTGCAGAGCTCCGTTGTCTCAAAGTGTCGTCCCAAATTAGGATATGCGAGCCCCTATTTGTACGAGTTGGTTGGAGTGTCACGTATATGGTGCACGTGATTTATGGATAAGTATTATTGAGATGGAATAATTCTAAAAGTTTGGACAGCCAATGTCTGCGGAAGGCGCTGACATGTCAATGTCTGTAAAAAGTGTTACGCTCATGCTGTGGTATTGTGGTCGCGGACTATAATTGGAATGGTTGTGGCTTACTTCGGCTGCTGACATCTTGCAGGTTTCACGGCATGTATGCATGCCACACTACGGACAAAAGCATAATGGGCTTAAGCCTCCGCAACCTAGTTCTTTGTTCAGCCTTTGTGGGCTTCATGCCACGTTTCACGCATTTATAGGTGGACATATTTTGAGTATAACAATAATTGAATGATATGAAAATGTTTAAAGCTTAAATTATTAAAATTTTATAAATCTAATTAGAAATTCATGTTTAATAATATTAAAATTTTGTGGTTGTTAAAATAATTTTTGAATTTGTATGTTAAATTTTAATTATGTAAATTCATATGCCAAATTCTTAAAGATACAAATCCCTAACTCATATATGTTAATTTATTCATGAATTTAGATCATTTTAGTAACAGTTTAGACAAACTTTGGATATAAGATATGTAACCTTTGAAAATTCATCAATTTTGACCCTTAGTATGTTATTAGAAAATCCATGACTCTTTCTTTATTGCTCAAGTATGAATAAATTTCCTACAAGTATGTTGATATAAATAGACTAACTTCATTCTCATGTTAATTATATAATAGCCCTATACTTTATGAATTCAATCCTAATAGTGAAAAATATATATTTTTGATTTAATTCATAATTCTTCATATCATAATCCTTACGAAAAAAAGTAAACTAAGATAATTTTGGAAATATGCTAATTCTCATTTGAGTTAGGGAATTGACCTTAGACTTTAGTATCAATGATTTATTCTTCACCCCGTCCCCTTGAATGAATAAAATATTATGAAGAGATTAAAATAAAGAGAAGATTGAAGGATAAAATAAAGTAAAAGATGATGAAATAATTAGCGATGTTAGAATCTAATTAGTTATAGTGTGATGATAGTGGAGATATATCATCATTTTATACAGGACCCTATGTCAGGGAGGGGGAGGGGTCATGGTTGCTTATTATATATTGTGATGGAGATATTTTGGGGTGCATATGCTAGATGTTGGATTACATGTCATGGGACTTGATAACCCCAAAGGGGACTGGGGGCCAGACATGATTACGATTATTTATGGCCATGTTTTGGTGTGTATACAGTAGAGGTTGAAGTTTGTTATGATAGGGATTTACTTACTGTTATTTATTCTTAAAATAAAGTGTTGAAACTAATTTTTTTCTTCATTTTTTTCCTTCTCTTAGTTCATGGTTTTATCGTTGTGTTGTTTGCTAGATGCTACTTGGCTATTACTATGCAAGTTGTGTTCTCAAATCGTTCCTTTTGTTCTCGGTAAGTGCACTCTTTGATGAATATGAAATGTAATGCTTTAATGAAGAGAGTAATTATGCTTTGTTGCTTGTATTATTTCATTTTTATTTTAAAGTATCTTTTTGGTGTCATTTTTCATTAGATACTACATGGACCAAAGTTTGAAGGTGGCTTTTGATACTTCTCCTATTGATCCAACCGTAAACCTAAATATGAAGTTGTAAGTAGCTAGTTCTTCTACCCAATTTTTTGTCGTACCATCTATTTTTAATTATCTAAGCCATTTCATATTATTGTTTGTGACCAAAAGTCATTACTATCCTTTTTTTTTTACTTTTTCTCTTTGAAATATACATCTTTTTGTAGTTGAACGTGGACATTATAAGATTGTTCTCCCTTCCTGGTGAGAGTGCACGGGTAGGATAATAATTCTATTTATTTTGATTTTCAGCTTATTTATTTATTTATTTGTTTTATTATCTTCTTTATTAGTTATGATATTGGAGGATGTTAGAGAGGATAAGGACGGATAACCTTATGGGTCTGGTTAGGATATTTAGAAGATTTTTTAGAGATAGGATTATCTTTTAGGCAATTCCCTTTAATTATCCATACTTCCGTAGTAATCATTATATTTTTGGTAGCTTTTGGACTCTTTGGATTGCCTATATAAAGAAAGCTTATAATTTTCTCATGTCTTAAATTAGTACATGTAATATTGAACTTTCTTTCTAAAATCTATGAGATCTACTCACTAATCTTCTCAAATTTCACTAAATTTGTAATTTTGCCTAACATCAGAAGTTAACAACTATTGATTAAATCTTTGTTAACAACTCTAAATCAGACATGGAGATAATGAGTTTGCTTAAGGGAATTAGTAAACATTTAATGCTACTAAATTGTTTAAATTCAACTATTTAATGATCTTATATTATCTATCTCCATGCATACATTATATCTTCATTGCTATATTTTATAATACATGATTTGAAAAAACAAGAATCAAGGTTGATGCAGGTGGCAGTCATTAGTATAATGATGCATTTTCAATCCATTAATTCGCATGTGAAATACTCATAAGTAACAAAGTTTGACTACAATTAAGACACATCACTGTGTCAGTCAAATTATGTTAATAAGTCGTGTCAACTTATAATTAGAATACATGACACTTTTGCAAAATACCATGGTATCGTTGCAGTATAAACATGTGTAATTTGGTGTGTAAAATTTCACAGGAATTTTGGGTTAGAAATGATGAGTTTGTTGATATATATAACACGAGACTTAACGTTTCACAAGAAGTTTAACTTTCGAAGGGAAACAATGTGCATCATTTATCAATGTATTTACATGTTGCAAATACAGTGACATTGTTGTATGGGTGGAGTAGATATGCATAATTAGCTTGGTTGTGTTTTTTTTTTTTTTGTATAATTATTTTTTGCACTTTTTCCTTGTATAAATAAGACCTTGTATTTGACACTAATTTATAGGATTTATATAAAGATTTTATGGCATCGTTGATTACTAATACCTTGGGTGAAAAATCTTATTTCAGCTATGCATTGGATATCGTACGCTGCAAAATCTTATTTGCTAAGTATTATACTAAGTATTGTAGTGAAGTTATTGTTTCTCAATACTTTTGGTACTTGATATTAATTTTCTATTTTATTTATTGATGCCATTGATTGTGGCAATTTTAGAAGTGAGGGTGGTGGCATGTGGCGGATAATTTTATTTTCTTATATTTGAATTTATATAGCGGTTCATAACACTTATAAAAGGAATATTTTTTCGTAATCTATTACTATTTGTAAGTTTGGAACTGTTACAAAAAATACATATTTTTTAATTTGCAAGTGTTCAAAATGGTTACAAAAAAAAAAAGCTTAATGAATTTTGCAATGGTTATGAACTATTGCAAATTGAATTTTTCCAATGGCTTTAAACACTTGCAAAATTTTCATTTACAAATGTTCAAAACCATTGTAATTTTCTTGTAACAGTTGTTTGAATGGATTTGAACAGTTGCAAACCTCTTTGGGTGTAGTGTTTTTTCTTTGGGGGGGGGGGGGGGGGGGGGGTTAGTCCCGAGACAATAATAACAAGTGGGGTGTCAGGTCTAAATAATCCTTAAGACAAAAGACTCCACTGCATGAATAGATGTCACTAATTACGAAGATACTCACAATGTGTCATACATTTATAAAAAGATTTGGCTTTCCTCCACCCTTTACATAATTTGTGTAGATCACCTCCAACGTGTCAATCATTGCCATTGTCATGCGCACTGGTCTCTCTTTCCCTACCTACCTATCACTCTCTATAAGGGTCGGTTCTGAGATTGATAAAAATTGATAAGGCCCTATGCAAAAATTATAAAATAGGCCCATTTTATGTGTATTGATATAAAAAATGGGCCATCAACATATAAGTAATAACAAATAGATCAGTCGGGGGGCCCTGTGCGATCGTCCACTTAGCACATGCTCATGGCCGTCCCTGCTCTCTATATATCCTTATATTTCCTTTATCGTATACATAATTTGTTTAGTTTTGTGGATTTTCAGTTAGCCTTTTAACTAGGGTTGATGTGAAAATGATCATTTTATAACATATATTTACAAAAATATCACCTAAAAAATATTTCTCAATGGATCCTCAAATTATATTGATTCTTCTTTAGGTGCCTCTATTGTGGAGCACTTGTAGGAGTGTAAGATTTTCCAAACCGATCTTATTTTGCATATGGATATGGGTAATCTTTTGATAAAGTGGATTGATTGCTTTTTAGAGATGTTTTTTTTTTTGAATAATTATGATAGAATGGAATCTTTTTGACATTTTCTATTTCAACTATTGATTTAGATTTTTCTATTTCAAGTTTCATAATTTATGATTTAGAATTAGGTATATGTAAAGCTTTTTTATTTTTTTTTCATACAAAGGTGAAAAGAAATATGGAAAGGATAAAAAGAATATTTTGATAGATCACGGTAAAAAGACCTTTTATCCCCTACCTTTGTTATAATCTAATGATAAACTATTTTCATCGAAGTTTTATTTGGGCTGCTATGATAGGCATATTTCCAAGAAAAAATTGAAATTATGAGATTTTTCATTTTTTTGGTATGTTTGGTAATCTTCACTAGTCACTGCACATTTTCAATTGCTACATTGTCATACAATCCATTTATAGTTCCTTAGTTATTCGTTGATATCTATATTCTTTTTTACTTGTTCAATTATTTTAATATATGCAAGAAGATTTTTTTCCCAATTTCAGAAGCAAATAATTGATATCACCCAATTATGCATAATGTTTTATAGAAGGTTTCATCTAAATTTGATATATGGTATCCTAGAGTCATGTGGTTAAGTGGAAAGAAGTATTTTTCATATATTTTTGCAATTACAATTTTATAAAGGTGGATTCCTTAAACTAAGTAATTAGAGAATTGAGTTACAACTCAAGAAGTGAGGGATGTGTTTGTGTTGAGTCTTAAACTCTTTAAGTGTTTGCGTGCGATTTTTGGATGCTAATATGACTTTTATTGTGGCTAATATGAAAAAAAAATGTTCTAATATGAAAAATATATTGTCATATGACAAAAATATTAAAATCTAATATCACAACTCCATCTTGTTATATAATAGTGTTATGTGACAAAAATATAAAGATCTATATCGTAATATGAAAAAAAATATTAAAAAATATTGTTATTTACAGTGTTATAATAGGACACCATGGGCCACACATATTAAATTTTAAAATCGAAACCTACAACCCAAAAGCTGCGGGGGGCACTCACAAATGATTTAGGGGTTTGTGACTAAAAGCATCCCCCCAAAAAAGAATAATAAATAAATAAAATAATAATAAAATAATTTTAAAAAATACTGTAAATAACACTGTAAAATTTAATAGGACACCATGGGCCACACATATTAAACTTTAAATTATATATTTATTTAAATTACATGTTTAAATATTAGCAATCTATGATTAATTATGATTACTTTTCAAAATTAATTAAATACTAATTTCCAATTATTAAATTGTAATTTTAAATTATTAAAATGGAAATTCAAATTCAATGTTTAGTTATAATTTGGGTTAAGATTTTAACTAGACCACATACTACATATTTGCAAAAGGGTATATAAGTAATTTGTAAGGTAAGCCAAGTGATGAATTTCATCCAAACGGACCACAATGTCACCAAAATGAAAAACTTTATGCTCTAACCTAAAATTATGCATAACTATCGGAGCCGAAGTATTACGAAGAGGAGTGACACTGTCGTTTCGAGATTCGCCCTCCTATGTGAAAAATTGATAATCATATTGTTTCGGTTAAAGATCATTAGTACGGATGCAACTCCGCTAAAGTTACAGGATAACTTTACATTATAAAGTGAAAATGTGAGTCTTTTAATTCTACATAATTGGTTAAGATTAACTCAATCTATGTTAAAGTAAAATTTAAATTTAGTTAATATTGAAATTAATGGAGTGACATGGTGCAACAGTGGTCTTTCATTTTCAAATGATTGGACGAGATTTACGTATTCTACATGGTAGAGTTATTCCACAACTCTAGAGGAAATACACTTAGAACATCTTCTATGCTAGTTTAAAAGTTGGTTTACTACAAAATCTACGCTAACCGTTAAAAAAATATTCTCTAATATTAGCGTAAAGCCTTTAGCCAACTTAGTAAGGTGTAAAATTATAGCATGAAATATAACTTAAATATACATCGCCACAAAAGCTTTCTTTCTCATATAAAACTTTAAAATATTATATCTTTTTATTCCACATGTCCAAATATAAAATTTATAATTTTGAAAAACTCCCATCGACATCTATAAAATGATATTCATATTAAATACTTAATTATTTTTTTTTTATAAAAACACCTTTTTTGCCCATGTTTTTATTTCAGTAATCTTTTCAATTTTTCCAAATAAATTTCAAAGGAACTATGAGAGTACAAATTGAAATAGTGTATACTTTTAGTATAAAATCTATTTTGGAGGATCTCCAACTAGTGTAAAATTTAGGGTCGGTTGGCATTTATCCCCCATTAGTACTATGTCTTATATGAGTATCAATTTGGATACTAATTAAAGTTTAACGTAATATCACTTTGGGAATCATTTCTACTTTTTACGATGAAATTTCACATTTTTTGTAATATTTTACTACACTTATTTTTCCACAACACTGTCGTAAATATCGATATTACTTTAAACTTTTGTACCCAAAGGCTAAATGACCCTAAAATTTACACTACCTATGTAAAATGCACATTGATTATACATCGCCACGTCATATTTATCTATAATCTACAACTTTAAAATACTCTATTTTTTATTTTCATATTCGATTTCTACCTTTTTTAAATCATTTGTCATTATATATCAAACAAGTCCCGTATTCAATATTAATTTCTTAAAAAAATTATGGGGCTTTTGGAAAAAGGTTCAACCCAACCCAAAAGTATGTAAAAACAGGACAATTCGAACAATTTTATAAATTTAGTACATGTACTAAAAAGACCATTAAAGCGATCAATATACCGATTGACAACTCATAAAAAAACATCAAACCTAAAGTCCATAACTTCAAATCGACAAATACAAAATTCACAAAATTTATATATTTGAAATCTACTCGTCAAGATCTATCAAACAACGTCTATATTCGATATTTTTTGATAAAAAAATAAAAAAGGATAAATTTACTATTTCACTAAAACTTTCATTTTTTCCGACGAAAAATCCATTTTTCCCGGCGAAAAATCTTCTTCGACAGCTCTGTCAATGGTGTCACTGACACGGACCATAAAAATGAAAGAAATAGACGAAGAGAGAGAGAGAGAGAGAAACAATACGATGAGGATTTCGGTGGTCTCTCACGAGGATTTCAGCAGACTGTTCCGACGAAGATTCCAGTGGGGTGGGGTTCTGTATTTATTTTTAGAAGTGACTTTTAAATGGATATAAATACGAGTATAAAAATAAATGCATTTTAACTAAAATAAGTAAAATTACCTACTCCTAATTCTAAAGGGACCACTCAAATAAATGTTATTGCCCCATATAAATTATATTTATAAACATAAAAATTAGTGTTTTATAAATTCAAATATAGAGTGTAACATTATCTTGAGTCAAATTCTCTAAAAAAAATATTATTTTTTACTCATTTTACATGCGTTTATTACTTATATAACATTTACCCTAAAATGATATATTAGTATTGGAGAGGTTCTTGGCACCTTATTTTGTATCTTGAATGCTTTTGTTAACAGACAGGTTCATAAAATTGGAGAAGTCATCTAATTTGTTAAAGCGAAAATAACAGTACATTCTCGATTGAATCTATTTCTCAGACATTTGAATAAAACCAAATTGTTTAATTAAAAAGATAACGTTTATTGGGAAGCGAGTATCTTCAAAGTCTCTGCTTTTCAATCCCACACCGGCAAAATGAGAAATTAAGGAGTTGTTAATATATGCGTGCGCTATTACTTTTAATTTGCTGACCACAGTGACGAGTGGTTATAACTCAAGTGAGTGCACAAATGTGTTGGAACGTTTGGTGATAAAACTGGTGGGATACGCGTTACTCATCCGGTTCAAGAAGTTCACCAAATTGAACCTTCACATTTTGGGGGGCTTTACAATTTTTTTTAATGCAAACCTTAAACAATATTTATAATCCAGTTAACTTAAATAACACGTTATAAATCTTGTTATAAATGTGTAAAAGCATAATTCAGTTCAATTATGATAAATACGTATACGATTCCAAATTTTTAAAAACGCACTTTTTATCTTGTTCACGTCAACAATTAGAAACTTGTACAAAAATAAAATAATAACCTAGATTTATGTTATCGTTAATCAAATATGTTGAGAAGTATATCACAATAACATATTCACTTGGTAAAAAAAATAGCTTTGGTTTTTTGTAAATTTTAATCAGATTTGTTAATAAGTATACAACTATATCTGATTAATTTTTTTAAAAATAAAATATCACATTTATCTTTGTAAGAAAAAGGAAATCAATTTTTGAACAAACTAATATATATTTTGATAAATCCCTTTAAGAACGGCACTCACATTCCATAAAACATTAGACTTAAATTTTCATCTTGAAATATCATAATGTTCAATATAATTACTTTTTGGATCATACCTCATAACACTAGTATAAATTCCCATTGCATAACATGCTTAAATAAATATGAACCTATAGATAAAAAAAAAATCTTATATATGTTGTTTAATAAAAATGAAAGAACTTTCTATATTACAGATATTAGTAAGATTCAATTGTCTTATATAAATAAAGTCAAAATTCATTCTCAAAGCATTAGATTATTCATAATAGATGGCCATAATACAGTACATGCACATATAAAACTTACTATGGTCACGACATGGTACCTCCACACGTAAAAGTGAGTGTGAATCCAGTCCTCTCCACTTGTCATTGGAATTCAAACCCTAATTAATGCAAACATATAAAAATTATTGTTAGTGTTATACTAACAAAATTTAATTTCTCCAAGCCAATTTCAAACATAAGAGACCTAATCATAATAATAGTACAACTGTAAACATAAACAAAATATTCAAACCCCTAATGGGTACTTCGAAATCCTAGTTTAAAATTTTAATTTATAAAATGCTATGTGAAATAAAATAACATATATATATATATATATATATATAGGAGAAGGCTTACCTACATCATGCTCATCCATACATTACACCTAGTTATAGGCCTAGGTACTACGTAGGAGCTCCATCTATGAGAGCTAGGTATTGACGCTGGTAGCTTTTGACAGCAATGAGTTTGGGCCGTGAACTGGTATACTACGTAGGGACCCCCCCTCCCCAACGTATGTGTGTTTTGTGATGTCCGCTTAGGATAAGAGATTCCTCCAGACTTTCCGATAGAGCACGAACCAGACACTAACGGTAGATGTCTTGTGTGCCGAATATATGAAAGGACATATATATATATATATATATATATATATATATATATTATCCGGACTTGAATGAGATTAAATAAATTGTCTAAGAGTGTAAACATAAATCGTAGACCCTTACTATGTTGTTCATAATAGATGTTTATGCCACTTTCATGACATATAAATATGAAAAAAGGATAGTTAGATAATGGCATAACTAGAATGGGTTAAGGGTATACGTTAGGCGTGCACATTAGTTTAGGGGTGAGAAATTCACGTGAGAGTACATAACTAATATGCATATTATATTTACTATTTAATGCAATTAAACACTTGCTGTTTTTAAACTGTTTTCACCTCGGGCTCTGACCGGTTTTCCTCCAAATCTATTTTGTTTTGTAAAAACCTTTTAGGTGCCCAGCCACATGGACGCTAAGCATAGGAGTTCCATTTTAAAGACGCGTTGTAGCTACTGTAGAAGCTACAGGATTTCGGTATTAGACGCCTCCATATTTATCATTGGATTCTTCAGAGTCATTCATGTCAGTAAGGGCATGTTACTCATTCTTATTTAGAGATTGTAGATGCATACTTTCTTTATTTCAGATGTTGTTTTATTTATTCAGACTATGGTATTGGAATTTTATTTTACTCAGATATTATTATTGGAGTGTTTACTCCAGACTCAGTTTATTTCTTTACGTTGGGTATTCATATGAGATTGTTTATGCGATTGATGGATGGTGATTTAATTACTTGGTTAATTGTTAATTTAATTAATAAAATTTGGCATCTCTCTATTTTAAATATTACGTGGCTAAGTAATTAAATATTTTTGACAGTGATGCTAAGACTGAACCAACTTGATATTCTGTATTAATTTAATAAAGTAGTAGCTACCCGATATTTAATTAGTCGGGGTGTCACACTAGTGTGGGATCACTGATCATAGTGGAAGGGTCATAACTCTTACAAACCCAAGAGGGTGGATCCTCTGAATAAAAAGTGGGATCCACCCAGTAGTAGGAGGAACGATGGGATCGTCACTAGGGGATGCATCATCCTCACACTCAGGGTTAGGGTTAGGGTCAGGGTCAACAGACGTCGATTGCTCGTTGTCTCTAATCGTGATGTTTATTGACTCCATAACCTTATAAATTGCAAGGTTAAACACCCTATAAGCCTTACTTGATGATGAATAACCTAAAAATATCACCTCGTCACTCTAGAAGTCGAAGTTTTCTAAGTGCTCTCTAGCTCTAAAAATGTAGCAAGGACTCCTAAAGACACGAAAATACGATAGGTTGGGTTTCTTCCCTGTCCACAACTCATATAGCGTGTGTAACGTATGTGAATGAATATAAACTCTATTCACCATATGACATGCAATACTCACCGCCTCTGTCCAAAAATGTCTAGGTACGTTTCTCCCAAGAAGCATGGATCTAGACATCTTTTGAATTGTCTGGTTCTTCCTCTTAACTATCCCATTTTGTTGAGGAGTATGAATGACCAAAAACTCGTGTTTGATGCCCACTCCATCACAATATTTATCCACCACGGCTTCTTCAAATTCAGTGTCATTATCATTATGCATATGATTAATAGTGATACCGTGTTGGTTTTGTAGGACACGACTCCTGATTGTCAGGAACTCAATCGTATCGGATATTTCTCTAAGAAACCCATAATAAGGTACCTCGAAATGTCATAGACCGTCACGAGAATGTATCTCTTATAACCCATGCTCTTCGTACGAGTAGGACCCACAAGATCCATATGTATCAACTACAAATATTGGGGAGACTTTTCTATTGGAATTCGAGTATTGAGCCTCAATCTAGTAAGTGATTATTTTAAAAAGAATTATGCTTTCATCTTGCAATTTATTTATTTCAATTATGTTTCTAGCATAAATTAATTGCTACGATTAGGTGAAATTTACCATAATTACTTAGTATATTCTTTGATTAATTTAATTCAGTTAATATCCCTATTTGTTCTAAAACATTTTAAAATTCAGTTTTCATTAAAATAGTCATGAGAGTGATATTTTAAACCTTGAGGATAAATTATTTTATTCATATTCTTTGACTTTATATACTTACGTTTGATGGATTATACTTCTGTTAAATTACTTAATAGTCCATGCTTATTTTTTTTATATATAAAACGCTTAGAAGTGATAAATTTTATTCATATCCTTTGATTATTTGTACTTACATTTGATAGATTATGCTTATGTTAACTTGTTTGATAGTCATGCTTATATTTGACATTTAATGTTTAAGAGTGATACTTTCAAGGAGATACGAATTTTTTGCTATCTAAAGAGAGATTAAAATATTTAATTTAACTTTTATGTTTACATCATCTGAAGTTTACGCGACAAGAGTCAGTATAATTTTAAGTTATAAAAGGAAATTGCAAGTTAGACTAGTTAATCATAGGCTTGTAAAAATGGTAAATGGATCAAAGATCTTAGTAATCTCTCCAAACCTGTTACATTTTTTTTGTTTGCACTCCTTATTTGTTCTTGTTTTATTTTATTTCTACATCTTATTTCTACGCCAATATTGTCTAGTTGGAAAGTTATTAATTTATACGAATGGACCAAATCTTTATCGGATCAACTCATAGTTGCATAAGCTATACCACAATAGTTCGTGCACTTGCGATAATTATAAATTTGACAACATTTGGGTCATTTGGAGTCATAGATTCTACATTGATGGAGTGATCAGCTCGGCCTTTTTATTTCCAAATAAATGGTTAAGTTAAAACCAATTGATGCAAACATAATATTTTAAATATAGTTAATATTTAGAATAGTGGAGTGATGTTGTGCAATTGTGGCCTTTAATTTTGAGATGAGTGATGGAGATTTACAAAAATTAATTTGCAAAAATTATTCAATAACTCTAGAGCAGATGCACTTAGAACATCCCAACAATAGTTTATAAGTTGGTTTACTATAATATATACAATAAGAATCCATTTGATAGGAAAGTTAGACAAATTACTATGATGGAAAAAATATATCAAGTGTCGGATAGTCAATTTTTGTGAGCCGTTAAATCCTATATTTTCCATTTTTGGTGTTCGTTAGGCATGTTTTGCTACATGAAAAACCCATATATATCATTTTTTTTTGTTTAATAAACAATTTATGTTGAGGAAATGAAAATTTGCCATGGTTGCTTGGCTACTTTTGAAGTTCTAAATTTTTTATTTTATTAAAATTCAAAATTATAATAATTACATGGGAATAGAAAATAAATAATAGTAAAAATTGTTATTTAAAATAAACTGTTAGTTATAAAATTTGTTTCAAAAGTGGGAAAAACATGACAATTGTCATATTGCCATGATTTTTTTTATAGTAAACTATGCCATCAAATGCAAATAAAAGTAGGTCAAAACTTTTTTTTGACACTACTTGACACATTTGTCATGACAAATAGTGTCTATTAAATGGACCGCAAGTGTTATAATCTTCATCTCTAATAGTAGTGTAGAACATCTACCCTATTTAGTCCAGCGTCAACAGAAAAAGATCATAGTTCTCGAGTTCGAAATCCCCCAAAGGATACCGAAATTTAAGCGGGTATGTGTTTGGGTGACTCTGACACAACATTCTCATTGTTTAACTCGTATGGAGATTTAGGGTTATAAAAAAAACGTAGTAGTATAGAGCCTTTTGCCAACTCAATAAGATCTAATATTAGTATAAAATACTTTCTTATATAAACTGCCCACATCAATTTTCATTCTCATATAAAACTTATATAATTTTATTCTTCATGTCCAATTTATAAAATTTATTGTAAAATATAATTTAAACTTAAAATTTGTAATACAATTTTACAGTACTAAAAATAATACATTAGTGTTGGAGATACTTGTCTTAACTCTTTATTTGGTAACTTGTTTGCATTTGTCAACTTAACCCATAAATAACAGTACGTTTTCGTTTGAATCTCTTTCTCAAACATTTGAATAGAAGCCAAATTGTTTAAAATAAAGAGATAACGTTTATTTGAGCTCCCAAAGGCACATGGAAGCGAGTATGTATTTAGTCTCGGCCCTTCAATCCCACATTGGCAAAACGAGAAATTGAGGAGTTGTTAATATATAGGTGCGTAAACTCATTTTAATCGCCGACCACAGTGACGCGTGGTTGTAACTCAAGTGAGGGCATTAATGTGATAGGAAGTTTGGTGAAAACTGATGGGTCCACTACTAACCCGCCAAAGTTGGGGTTAGTCTCCTTGAGACAATGATCCAAGGATTATCCTTGAAGACGGGTGGGCGGAGCGCTAATGCGATAAAATAAATTCAAATTCACAAGTGACAAGGTATAGAGCATCTAAATAAACCCACAATAATATAAATTCACTAATCTCAATCTCTTCAATTACAACAAGTCTCTCGAATTAAAATTACAACTATCTAACTCGAAAAATAAATACAAATCTCCAAAGCTCTATACATCAAAATAATACAAATCTTTCCCATATTTTCTTAACAGAGCAGCAATTACTCTCTCTGTAATGGGGGGAGGATCCTCTCAAAGAGGATTGACGGGCCTACAAAATATAGGCTTCGATATGTGGCCCATCCAGTATATAACACCAAACATGAACCATCATATTTTTGGGGCTAGACAATTTTTTATGCGAGACCCTAACAAGATTTGTAATTGAGTTTATTTTAATAATTTTTTGGATACATTCAATTATCAAATAAAAATCAGTAATGTAAACTATGATTTGCAAAAAAATTCAGGAAGTGACAAAAAGAATACAATTTCATGACATTTTGCATTATGATTATGTCATTATCATATTGCTTATATAAAATTGGATTTCATGTCGTGTCGCATTATATTTGGATCGTATTCGTATTAGGTAAAAAAATATGACTCATGTATTGTCCTATCGTTACTTAATTGGGATATGTTCGTATTACGTAAAAAATTTGATTTTATGCCGTGCCACGTTTTATTTTGATTATGTTTGTGTTAGATAAATAAAATAAAGTATGTGTCGTTTGTTGCGTTTTATTTATGTCGTTTTCGTGTTATGTAAAAAAAGATTTCGCGTTTTGTACAAAAGAAATATTAAAAAACATGAAAAGAAATTTCTTTACCTAACACAAACATGATTCAAAGAGTTAACTCATTTTTCATATTTTTTAAAAATTTTAAAAACAATTTTTTTTATAATTATTTTTTTAAATCTATTTATTCTTGATAAAAAAAACTTTTTTAAAAAAAATAAGAAGTTTTTTCTTTTATAAAGAATATTCTTTACTTGTATTTTTAATTGTTTTAGGAATTACCAAAAATATTATAAGAAGCTCTTTTTAGAATTAAAAAAAACTATTATCAGAGTTTTCAATTTTTTAAAAAAGTTTTTCAACTTTTTATAATATGTATGTCGTTCGAGTATAAACAAAAATATTATTGAGTTAATATATTGACGTTATATTGCAAATTGTAAAGAAGTGGAGGTCCATTACAAAATTATTCATAAAGTTGGCGAAAAACTCAAAATGTCAACTATAATTATTGTTGACTAATTGTTTAGATGAACAGTTAACAGAATGAGGTGTATTGCAATTTTTTTTAAAGTGGGGATCTATTACAAACCTGGTCATAAAATGAGGGAGAAACTCAAAATAACCAAAATTTAAATTTAGTTAATATTGAAAATAATGGAGTGATGTGGTGTGATCGTGATCTTTCATTTTTAGATGATTGTTTGAGATTTACAGAACTCTACCTCGTAGAATTATCCCATAACCGAAGACAAGGACGGAACTAGGAATTCTCGAAAGTGGGGGATAATTTATCGACGGTCTCTGGGTTTTTGGGGGCGGAAGCCCCCTAACCGATTTTTTTGAGATTATTTTTTAGTATTTATCGAAAAAAATGTAATTTATTTAATCTAATGAAAAGAGAAACAAATGTTTAAACCAACGTTTTCTCCCCAAATTTAAACCAACAATATCCCTAATTATCCCCTAAAATTAATCTTAAAATGTAAACTAATAACAATATTAAAGCAAACTCTAACAATAATTTACATTATAACCCTAGAATAAATCCCAGATTTTAACATCAATATGGTTAGTTCAATGGAAGTTAAATGAAATTTTGATTATTTCTACATATGACCCAAACACTGGAAAATAATTTTCTATACCTATATTTTGTAAATACCTATAACATTTTAATCTAAAATTAACTTAAAATTCAATCCTAAATTATTTTTTCAATATTAGCCCTAAAATTAAAGGCAAGGGAAATAGAGAGGGAGAGAGAGAAGATACATCTACTAAAATGGAGGAGGGATCTCTAATTGAGGAGATTTTTTTTAATTGATACAACAATTAAAAAAAATAGAAAATAAAAAAATAAAATAGAGTTAATGAGATAAATAATATTTATACAAAGAAAAATAAATAAGTTTCTTACCAGAGTAGAACAAAAAAAAGGAGTTTGTGAATTTGTGTTGTGTTGTAATTTTTGAAGCTGATAGGGAATGTTTGTGTAGAGAAGAGAGAGGAGAAACAAAAAAAAATGCGTAGTGAGTGAGTTGTATGGAGAAAAAGAATCTTTTAACTTTAAGGCTTAATTATTTACATCTTTTTAACCTAGATTTTAAATTTTTTTATCTTTACCCCTAATATTGCATTACGTACAATTTTTTATTTATAAAAACCATTGAGGCTTGAGCCCCCAATACTTTAGAACATCTACAATGATAGTTTAAAAGTTGGTTTAGTATAAAATTTGCGTTATGCATAAAAAAGTATTCTTTAATAGTCGTGTAAACCTTCAATCAAATTAATAAGGTGAAAAATTAAGGCCTGAAATACATCTTAAATATACACTACCACATCAGCTTTCTTTAACATATAAAACTTTAAATATTATATAATTTTATTTCACATGTCTAAATATAAAATTTATAGTTTTGAAAAAGTTCCGTCGAGATCTATAAAACAATATTCATATTGATAATTAATTATGTTTTTTTTAATAAAAATTCCTCTTTATGTTTGTTTGTGTTTCAATAGTCTTTTCAATGTTTTCAAACAAATTTAAAAGGATCTATGGGACTGCAAATTGAAAGTGTATACTTTTAGTACAAAATCTATTTTGGAGGATCTCCAACTAGTGAAAAATTTAGGGTTATTAGGTCTTTGACCCCATTAGTTATATCAAATATCGCCTTGGGTATTAATGTTTAACGCACTTCAGATACCATTTTCACTTTTCCCAATGCATTTTCACCTTATTTGTAACTGTTTTCAACACTTTTTTCCATAAAAGTGTCATAAAAAGTGACATTAGGTTAAACCTTGATACCCAAATGCCAAATGACCCTAAAATTTACACTACATGTGTAAAATGCACATTGATTATACATCGTTGCATCATCTTTATCTATTATCTAGAACTTTAAAATACTATTTTATTTACATATTCGACTCGTAATCTTTTTAAAGCATTTGTTGATATGCATCAAACAAGATTCATATTCAATATCTACTTTCATAAAAAATATATTATTTTTTACTCATTTTACATGTGTTGGTTACTTATTGTCCTATTAATTTTTACACTATTGTTTAAAAAAATATTGTGTAAAAACCCTCATTTTCTCACATAAAGGTTGGCCAGACACAATATGCAGAAGATGGGTCTTGTCATTAATTTATATCATCCTTAGCATCAAACCATAAAGTAATAATTTAATGGATATAAATGAATTTAATTTCAAGTGAATAAATAATCACACACCACTAAATGAACATCTAGAGTATAAATAGCTACATAAATAAAACTCCAACATAGACTAATATTTCAACCCAACTGAAGTGAAATAAACTTCGGGCTTATGCCCTTACAATAATCTAGAATGAAATAGTCAAAATGAAAGGACAACCTAAGATAGAATTAAGAACTGGAATCATTGAAATGAAAGCAACGGCAAGACTGGTCTCCTGTGAATCCTGTTATCCTTGCCTAGGCACACCTCGGGGTGATTATTCCCATCGTCACTCTCATGAATAACATATCTCACCACTCACCTAAAAGCAGTGCTACTCTAATAACCATCCATAACCCATTATAGACACGAAATAAGTGCAAATAGTAGTATAAAATGCTTATAGCAAGATAATGTATTGAAACAGAGTTAAATATTCTCAAGTAGTTGTCTCCCAATTTACCCCCGATATACTACTGTAACACACCGCATTTCTGAGGATATGGGATTTAATTAAATTGGTGATTTAGTATTTATTTAAATCAGTGATTTACGATTTTTTAATTTGGAAAATTATTTAATTTGGTGATTTAGAGTTTAAATTAATTTAGTCTATTTTTAATTTCACGCGTGTCGTATTTTGAGGAGAAAATAAGATGGTTTTATAAAGAGACTCGGACGATGATTGAGAGGTCACGGTTGATTCTGAAAGGGTCAAAATAGTCAAAATAATATACTCGGGGGTATAGTTTGGGTCCCGGGGCAATTTTAGGCCAAACCGGCACCGTAGGAGGGCATTTTGATCATTTGGTAAAATAGGGAAGAGACCTACGAATTTACAAAGCTTTTATGTGTATATAGTTGGGAGAGGCTAGGGTTAGAAATTTAGAAAACAAAAAGAGGCCATTAGAGAGGAAGGGGAAGCCATTTTTGAAGCTTAAAAAAGAGTTCTTGAGAGATTCAAGTGATTATTGCACCACAAACATCATTGAAGAGTGGATTGAAGGGGAAGACCAACTAATCCATCATCAACGAATGGAATCAAACCTTCAATTGAGAGGCAAGTATTTATCTTGCATTTATTTTAAGCATGTTATATTACCCATGTAGAATAGGGTTTGATTTACAAGTTTTTGGATAATTTGTATGAATTCTGGGTGAGTATAATCCATGAATTGAAGTAGGATTGCATGTAGTTATGTGCCTTTATGTTGGTGACACGAAATCAAAGGGTTTGGGATGATTTATAATAAAGAAATATGGATTCTTGATTAAAAGATGTGAAGAACATGAGAAACTAGGGTTTAATGTACTTTTAGAGGATAATCGATTCTTGGATTGAGTTCATGATGAATTAATGATTAATTTACATTGGAAATCATTTCTATACATCTATGTAGTGATTAGTTATGTTGATTTGAAATTTGGTGAAGTTTCATGGAGATTTGAGGAAGATATTGGGTTGAGAAATCGCAAAAACGTAAAGGAAGAAGAGACATGCTACATTTCGAGTCGATTCGGCCCAGAGGCAAACAAATTCGGCTGCCCATAATTAACCAGTTTTGCCTTTTGATGTTATTTCATCTTGGGATGAATTATGAGGAATTTAAGGGTTAATCCTAGAATTAATTAAAGACTTAGAGGAGGTCAGTAGGTATATGTTCAAGACTTGATTAGATCTGAAAGTGAGTACGATTGGAACTTTAAACTAACGATAGTAAATGAAGTGAGTTACAAATTGGGAATTTGGAATTTGGTCTTCGAGAAGAGTGGTCTTTTGCAAAAGGCTATAAACAGTAGGGTATAGGTGTAATAACTATTGAATTATAATAAGGGGTAACTGGGGCCCTTCGGATAGAGAATAAGGCTCAGATAAATATAATTGAGAAGTATAAATGTGAATAAAATTGTACGGTGAGTATTCGAGAGATAAATACTACGTACGGGTGATTATTATAGGTGAGAGTCCTATATGGGTTATAATAGGTTGAGTGTATACCTATACGAATTTAATATGATCGTGTGTATGCTTATATTGAATATGCATATGGTTAGGCTGTTTGTATGCCTACTATCTGATTTTGTGTATGTTAACATACCTACGCTACTTGCTATCATGGAGGTCCCGCGCAGTGGGCGATCCTACCTTGACGATTCCAGTGAGGTCTGAATTTGTGTCCCAGAGCATAGTGCTCATAGTGGATAACTATGTGAGAGAAATAGTGATGCCGATAAGTCATTTCAGTACGTTAGTTATGTATGCAGCCCCAAATATTTAGTGCTATGTTCGTCTCCAATATGTGTGATTTGATTGATGGTTCGAAGAGACGTTCCGAACCGATATTCCATGATTAGGTACGAGAGGTACTTGAACTAATAGCAGAGTATGCTTGTGCGCATCGTTCTGACCAGTACGGGAGATGTAGTATTATTTATATATATATATATAGTGTGTGACACACACACACACACACACACACACACACACACACACACACACACACACACACACACATATATATATATATATATATACTCATGGATGTTTAAACATACTTATGTGTGATAGTAAGAAGACTATATAGTGTATATCTAAACAATGTTTAATTTACTTATGTGTAATAGTAGCGAGACTAGATAGTGTATACCTAAAACAACGCCTAATCTACTTAAGTGTAAATAGTAGAATAATAATAATAATAATAATAATAATAATAATAATAATAATAATAATAATAATAATAATAATAATAATAATAATAATAATAATAATGTAAAGAGAAATATTAATTATTAGTTGTTCGGTAAAGTCCTGTATGGGGGGGTACAGGGTGAGTTAAAGAGAAACTTAACTAAAGGCTTAATGATAATTAAGGACATACTGTAGCGTACTGTATGGGCAGTACGGGTGAGCCAGACTAGTATTGTGATTAGTTAGAGGCTTGGGACCTAGTTAGATTGGGTAGCTTGACTAGGTGGGATTAGTTGAGGACATTAGCTGCGCACTATAGATGAGAGGTGAGAAACTCAAGAGAGTTTACGCAGCCTAACATGTGTATATAATAACTATTTATTTAAACTGCAATTTAAATACTTGCTAAATGTTTTCAAATGGTTTTTAATTGGGCTTGGGCCCGGACTTGTAAAACTTTTTCCAAAACCTTTTTGGTGTCCGGCCACAGGGACGCCCAGTTTGATGATCTATTCCAGGGATACGTAGCTGCAGCACGTGTGGATGCTTGCAGGATTTGGACTTAGTCGCTTCGGTTACTTCATTCCTAGAGTAGGATGCAGTTCAGTTATTTCATTTGGGCATGTCGCTCCTTCATTTATTTATTTTATTCAGTTTATCAGACTTTGTATTTGCGGACTCAGTTTGATTTCATTAGATGTTTAGTTAAATTTTTATATTGAGAATCGATAGTTTATTTGGTACCTTTTTTCAGTCATTTATCAGGTGTTTAGTTCAAATTATTTTACTGCATGGATGGTTTGCTTATGATGGTTATTTTGCTTGTTGTTATTGTTTAATAAAAAGATAAAATTTGGCATCAATTGTGACACCCCGCTTAAAATAATAACGGGTCGCCAGCCCTATACTAATTTCAATCAGGAATCTCAAGTGGATCATTCTCAGCATCTATTGTCGATACTAAATAAACATAGCAACCTACCCAATACTATAATAAGCGGATGCCAATTTTTTTTTAAAACATACAATAAACATTGTACTAACAATATAGTAACTACTGAATATGATAAAATGTACACACATGCCATGATAAAAGAAGTGCTCATATAAAACATAGTAAGTACAACAAAAGAAGTATACCCGAATATGCTATCGGGTCACAGACAATACAACATACCAGAGGAGAGAAATATAAAATTACTACATATAACTCTTGGGTATAAATACGATATACAAATGAATACTGTCTAGATTTACAAAAGATAGGAAGTGTCTAACAAAATCCGGCAATAGTCTGCAACTGCTACAGCTCCGAGAACACTGGATGGAAAAGCATCACTGGCATCCTTGCGGCAGGACACCTAATATAATACTACACACATATATATATATATATATATATAGCAAGAGAGAGAGATATAAACGAGTCAGAGTCCGAGGTGTGAAAATATTTTCAGCAAGTGCATTAAAATGCATAATAATTATAAATGCACAATTTCATGATTTAAGTGGAGCCGCACTCTCTTGGAACTCCAACTCGCCCTTCGACTAAAACGCCCAGCTAAACGTATGCACATGATCCTCAATTAAGCTACCCGACACATTTTGGGGACATTTCAATCTTAATCTACGCATAGTCTACACCCGCGTGACCCATTATCTCGAGTAAAGCCCAAACTCTTCTCCTTCTATCATATCCTAAGTTTATGCACAAACTTAGATGTTAACGTCTATATATATATCTTACTAGAATTCCTCAATCTCTACTTATTAACTTTAACAAGTTATTAGTATTAGAATATTCACACACTAACTTTATATACCTATAAAGTAATTCTCTCACCATAACGCATAAACCTAGTACCAAGAACTAAACTTTTCCCCACTCCCAACACTGGGCGACGTTTCGTGTGTCGGGCATCTCGCAAAGCAAAATCCAAACAAGGAACTCCCCCGATACACTACTAGTTGACAATGTTGATCGTCGAGATCCATTATGCCCTCGGCACATAACACCCATAACATCAACTACCCATTCGGGATAACTATCTCGAATTACCCAAATAATATATCACACGGAACCTTTAAGGTCTATATAACATTATTCTAGTTATAAAGCACGATCATTCAACCCTAACAAGCACGTACACATAACACACTTAGCGTACATTTAATTATCCAACACACAATCACTTATAGGATATAAAATACTTCATAATGCTATCATCTTCCAGGAATTACTCACTTTATCCCGGGTTATCAGCCACTGGACTATTATCACACAACCCTGGTAATAAAAACAATACACATCGTATGGGAAGCGGTCATAGTTCCGAACCTGAAAGTGAGAATGAATCATACCCAATACTTCTCACCCAGAATAAAATCACACAATAAATAATGGACGACTATGATCTGGGGACTATACATACCCTGCTCCTCAAGTCAGGGGCCTCGCCCACATCGCGCAACTTCCCATGATAGCACTGGAGGGGTATGCTCACATAATAAGTATATATATCATTCACACTAGATATATATGCAATCACGTCGTATATACAAACCATCATAAAAGGTATATACATTCACGCCACACACACACACACACACACACACACATATATATATATATATATATATATACACATACTATCTCCCATCCGTATGTATAAAAGAAATGAATTCGGCTATAGGTATATAATTCTCATTATACTAGCCGACGCTATAACGCATACTTTCCCAATTCATTTTATAATACGATCCCTCACTTAAAACGTATTCATCCATTTCACCTATGATATGAATAGTCTCCCAATTTAACCAACATTAAGGATGCTATCTCAAAACCACAACCCAATTTTTTGGATGCTATCTCAAAACCCAATTTTTTATACATCAAAACCCAAAGCCAAATAGCATCCAAATTGGGTTTTGAGATAGCATACAAAATGGCTTATTTCTTCAAAAACCCAATTTTTTCCAAAATCCAAATAGATCATATCCCAACCACAAATCTTCAATCCAATCATATTTATAACATCAAAACTCATATATATATCAACCCCACTCATTATACAACCTCAAATCCATATATAAACATCAAATGCAAGATTTGACCCAAAAATCTAGGTTTTAACATATTAACCCAAAATCCATTATTTTATTCACAAAACATGAAATAATTGACACACATGAATTATTTAGCAAGTTTAATCACTTGCCTCAAAGTTGTAGAGGTTGAATCATCCTCGAGATCGCGTATTGGCGAGAATCCCTAAGCTTTTCTCCTCTTTCTCTTATTCATCTTCTCTTCTCTCTCTCTCTCTCTAGGGCTTTCTAACTCTCACAAATGAGACTGACTTCTCACGAGCCCTACTTAAGCCTCATCTCCCAATTATCCAACTTTAAATGATAATACACATTTTAAATGACTCGTTTACTCCAATTCAAACCAAATTAACTTAAAATATTTCGAAACCGAAACAAAACCCAAGGACAGTCATTTTGACTATCTCGACCTATCCCGGATCAACCGTGCACTCAGAATCGTCATCCGAAATACTTTATAACATCCTTGAGTTTTGACCTCAATTGCCAAATTTAAAATTCTCCAATTTAAATAAATTTTATTTCTCCCAAAATAATTAAATTCTTAGTCCTAAAAATCACTGTGTATTACAGACTTCCCCCCTTACAAGAATTTCGTCCCCGAAATTCAGTTATGCCTAAGACTCCGAACCTCAACTAGATCTTACATCTCCTACCCTCAATATCACTATACCTATATCTCCCACTCCTAACGACAAATCATTTTCTACTTTAAAATTAAATTAACTAACTAGGGCGCCCATACATCCTTAACTCGAGCTTAACTCGTATAAACATTTCCCAGTTCCACTTGCCTCAAATTGTAACATAACTCTCAACAATATAACCTATTACAACGTACTAAGTTTATATAAAATTTTGAAGTTTTCGAAGATTGAACTCTTCTCAATTCCTGACATTCGCTACTTTCATGCGGGGGAGGTCTCGCAAGCGAAATCCAAATAAGGAACCCTCCTAATACACTACTGTGTAGCTATGTCGGGGATTGAGATCAGTTGAACCAGGATTAAGGTTTTATAAAATATTTTTGAACTATAGATATTGCCCGAAGGCCTATATAACAATATAACATAAAATAGTTTCATGTCTTTCGACACGCCAATTCAAACACCTCATGCTCGAGACACAAGGCATCAACAAATACAATACTCTTACCAACACTTAGTTCTCAAAACTAACATAACCATGAGCTAAGATTTCTAGCTCAACAATAAACCCGTTAAACCCCGAATCTCTTCAGTAATAAAATCATTTATATCGCATTAAGCATCACCATACGATAGGCCCTTCCACAATTGGAACATTACAAATACAAGCATCTAGTATAATTGTAAAACAATAGCTTTACCTTCACCACTCCTCAAACTTTTACAGTTCGTACTTTCAAAAAATCAAAAATCATAACTCTCCATGAGCACCTCGCATATCATCCAAGTGCCACACTTGCTCACTCCTCCCTTCAAGAAAATCCTATATATAATATGGTTTAGCTGATATGCCTAAAGTGCACCCTCTTACTCGGAATGACTAACCTCGGCCAGTCTCATAGCCGAGTTGACAAGAATCCTATGACAACCATCAGTAGGGTCGTCTTTTATAAGGTCGGCCCATCATACACTAACCTCGGCTGACCATCAGCCGAGGTCAAAAGAGTCTCATGGGCTCAAGTAACTGCCAACATCATCATCTGCATTAGCTGACGTTACAGCTACCTCATACCTAACCTCAGTCAGCCCTCCTGGCCGAGGTCATCATGGTTATTGACAAGAAAAAGTAACACCATCGGACTTCACCAACCTCGTACTCGTCCAGGCTGAGGTTACATCAGTCAAGGACACAAGGTCGAGTATTTACAAGCACATGTAAGGTTCGAAACACGTGGACAAATCAGTTATAATCGAATCATTTTCCTCACGTGAGGGAATATTGAGGTCATCATTACCTACTTAAGATCAACCAGGTATCATTCTCATACTGGTTCGATCCTCATGCACATGCTCATTGCATGCCTGGGGGGTACATTACACCCCCCAAACACTATATATAGAGGTTATCCCCAACCTTGTAAGGGGATCCATAATTACAACCCTAGCTAAAACTCTGTTGGTTTACACAGGAGAAAGAGAGAGAGAGCTTGAGAGATTGTATATATGGCCATTAGTGCCTTCATCTAGTGATATTCCTCACACACTCATATGGACGTAGGCCAAATTGGCTGAACCACTTATATACTAGTGTTCATCCTCTTCTCCTCGCCTCATTTTACTATATATCCACTCTTATTTTGCCATTATTATTACTAGTTCGAGCTTGACAACACCTTACCTAGTGGTGTTATTTACAACATCATCATTTTGGCTCCGTCTGTGGGAACGAGAAGATTCATCTCTTCCTTTTTTGCTACTTAACCTCACCGGAGACTCTGGTGGTGAACCAGGCCTCACCCTTCGCGTGAAGCTATTTCACCATTGAAAGAGGTCTCTTACAATTTCCAAGCTCTATAGTCTTCTCATCAAAATCTCAAGCATATGGCACCGGAGTTATCACCACCTCCTCCACTATCTGGTGTTGGAGGGCCCAGTTCCATTCAGGCACCACCCCAATTCGAGATGGTTGAGGTGGCAACAGCCTTGAAGTCCTTGGCCACAACTTAGCAAGTGATGCAGGAGCAATTTTCCTAGCCAAGCCAAAATATAAAGAGACCACCTGAGGTCTCACCGGAGATGATTACTCCGACAGTTTCTCAGCCACAATATGAGGCCAGGGGACCACCCCAGGCACCATGAAAGGACCGGCCTACTCCTCAACGGAGGAGGGATGTTGCTGACCCTAGGCATTTATGCCTGGGGAGGCAAGGAAACCCTTGCCCTGAGGATAGGTATGATGACATTGAGGAAGAGGATGCATCGGCAGACTGTTGGGAGCCGTATGAGGTTTCAAACAACACTGTACGTCCTATATAACTGGGCAGAGGTCAGTGTGAAAGACGAAACGATGATGCACAACAAAGAGGGTCTGCTTTTGATCGCTTAAGTAGAGGGTCGGCCTTTAAAAGGCTCAGCCTAATTAATGATCTGAGGCAGAGGCTATCCTGGTCAAGAAGCATAGCTGGATCACAAAGGGAAGATGGTGAACATCGGCCTCGTCATGGTCGACCCCCATATGGCCGAGATTATGGTTAGGGGGAGGTCAATAGCCGATGTTGCGCAGCAACTGGGGAACCCTCAGTTCACCCTTTAAAAGTGGCTGGGGAGAACCTCGGACAGGCTGATGTTGCCAAACCATGGAATGACTCTATTCAGAGGTTAGAAGAGAAGATATGGAACCTCATAAAAAATCAAGACCCATTACGGAGGGGGTTTTCATAGGGCTCACCGTTTGTGGCAAGGATCGTCACTTCCCAACCCCTGTAAAATTCAAACCTCCGGTGGTGTCTCCCAAGTACGATGGTAGTACTAATCCAGTCTATCATATTAAAATGTATTAATCTGTAGCAGACATCTATTCAATCTCTTATGAAATGAGGTGCCGAGCTTTCTCAAGCACTTTTAATGGGGCGGCACATATTTGGTTCACTTCTCTTCCTAAAAATTTAGTTGAAAATTTCAAAGGTTTGGCCGAGCGGCTTATTCATAACTTCTGTTTTAGGGTAAGACCCCAAAAAAAGACGAATCACTTGCTTTATGTAAAGCAAGGGAAGAATGAAAGACTCAGAGACTACATCGCGAGGTTCAATAAGGAAAAATTAGAGGTAGAAGATTATGAAGAGAGCATAACCATGACAACCCTTATTGGAGGACTTCAGAAGGGAAAGATACTTTGGAAGCTTGTTGAAGACCCTCCAAAATCTATGGCCGACCTGTTAGCAACAACTAGAAAGGTCATGAATGCAGAAGAAGCAATGGCTACAAAGTATGAGGATGAGAATGGAAGTAGCATTGGGAAATTTCAGAGGAAAGTGATGGAAATAAGAGGACTGCAGATGATAAGTTTGCACACTATACTCCTCTAATTGTGAGCCGTGAACACATCCTTAATGAAATAAAGAATGATAGATCCCTGAGATGGTCGGAGAAGCTAAAGGCCCCTCCACATAATAGAAATAAGAATCTATGGTGCGAATTCTATTAGTATCACGACCATCTGACTGACAACTGCTTCACCCTAAAGGATGAGATTAAGAAGATCTTGAAGTTAGGAAAGCTCAGAAAGTATGTGGATGGTAGACCCCAAAAATAAAAGAAATAATAAATGTCAGGAAGATGTCCCTGCCAGAAGAGCTGATGACTCAGAAGATGATGACGATGACCCTGACCTCCCACCAAAAGATGATAATGCTCTAGTAAAGAGGGTTGATATGATCTCTTTCGGTGTGAACATTATCTATGGGGGACTATCATGATGTGGCTCAAAGGTAGATGATCACAAAGCTTATATGGTAGAGGCCAAGGCAGTGACTAAAGCTGAGGTTGTGAACTTGGCCTCTGCAGAGGTTAAACACGAGAAGAGAAAGAAGGTAGATATGAACACCCTCATAGTTGGCTTCTCACGACTTGATTTCAAAGGTATCTTAGCTCTTCACGATGACCCTCTGGTAATCACCATAAGGGTGCGTGGGTGTAAAGTACAGAGGATCCTCATTGATGGAGGTAGTTCAGTAGACGTTATGTTTTTGCCCTGTTTAAAAAGCCTAGGCCTCAGCAGAGCTAGGCTTGTCCCTTATCATCATCCCTTGATTGGATTCAGCACTGAAAAGGCTCATCCATTGGGCATGTATGAGATGGATGTTAGAATGGGAGATGAATGGCCTAAGAGGTTAACCAAAAAAATCAATTTCTTTATAATGGATGAAAACATCTTCTCAACTTATAACCTCATCATAGGACGAGTAGCCCTTAAGGAATTTGAGGCTGTGCCTTTAATGGTCCTTAAAATGCTACTCCCTATGGAGTAGGGGAAGTTTAAGGTGACCAAACATCGACACATGAATGCTACTTCAACTCTGCAAAAGAGAGAGAGTCTCATAAGAGGGAAACAACCACGTATAACATTGACACACTTGATCCTAGAGATGAAACAAATCTAAAAAAGGGAGAGGTCGCGGAGGAGGTAGAATCCATCATCCTCAATAAGGATGAGCCAAAAAAAATCATCCAAATCGGCAAATCCCTAAGACCTGAGATCAAGGAAGAACTGATGAAGCTTTTGAGGAAGAGACAAAGTGTTTTTGCCTGGAGCCATGCAGACATGCCAGGTATTAATCCTGAGGTCATGTGCCACAAACTCAATGTTATAGAAGATGTTAAGCCCATTAAGCAGAGAAGAAGAGTATACTCAAGGGAGAAGTATGATGTCATCAGAAAAGAGGTTAGCAAGCTTGAAGAGGACAAATTCATCATAGAGGTCATATACCCTGAGTGGTTATCTAACGCAGTCATCGTGCCAAAAGCTAACGGGAAGTGGAGGATGTGCGTAGAATTCACTAATTTTAACAAGTCTTTTCCAAAAGACAGTTTCCTCCTGCCTCGTATTAATCAGATGGTAGATTCTACAGTAGGACATGAGCTCATGAGCTTCATGGATGCCTATTTCGGGTATAATCAGATCTTCATGAACCCAAAATACTTAGAGAAGACATCGTTCATCACAGACAAAGGGACCTATTGCTACAAGGTCATGCCCTTCGAGCTGAATAATGCAGGGGCTACTTAACAACGTATTATAAATAAGATGTTTGAGGACCAAATAGGAAAGTCCATGGAAGTGTATGTGGAAGACATGTTGACGAAGAGCTGGAAGGCCGACACTCATGTGTCCGACCTTGAAAGAACTTTTAACACCATGGACAAATACAGAATGAAGCTCAACCTGGCCAAATGTGTCTTCAGGATAGGAGCAGGAAAGTTTTTAGGCTTCATTGTCAATCAAAGGGGAATAGAGGCTAACCTTGAGAAAATCAAGTCTTTGCTAGAAATGAAGACACCCAAAACTATCAAAGACGTTCAGAGGTTAACTGGAAGAGTTGCTACACTTAACAGGTTTGTCGTAAGAGCTACAGACAAGTGTCTTCCTTTTCTCAAAGTGCTTAGAATGGCCTTTGAATGGGATGAGGAATGCGACAAAGCTTTTAAGGAGCACAAGTCCTACATCAGATCTCCCCTGCTTCTATCTCGGCTAATTTTGGGTGAGAAGCTATACGTATATCTAGCTGTCTCAGAGTCAGCCATTAGTGCTGCAATAGTAAGAGAAGATGATGGAGTGCATAGGCCAGTGTACTTCAATAGTAAAGCTCTTCAAGGGTCTGAACAAAAGTACCCTCGGATTGAAAAATTAGCCTATACTTTGATACATGCTTCTAGGAAAATGAAGCCATACTTCCAAGACCACTCCATGGTCGTCCTCACTGATTCCCCTCTCAGACAGGTCCTCCATAAGCCTAAGAAGTCAGGCAGGCTAATGACCTGGGACATCGAGTTGGGGTAATATGACATTTTTTATCAACCTAAGGTTTCCATCAAGGGACAGGCACTCACAGACTTTGTAGCTGAGTTTACCTAGGAAGAAGCCGAGGTTGAGCTTAGTCAAAAGGCTGCAGATGAATCGAACATAAATGTCTTTCAAGATCCGGACGAGGTTGAGTCAAGCAAAGCCAGAAAAAGAATAGTTGATAATGAGGAAGATAGGTACCTCTTCAAGAAAGGGACCCTATCAGAGGGAAACTTCTCTTCAAATGAAGTTATTTGGAACCTCTTTGTTGATGGGTCGTCTTGTGAAAGAGGAAGTGGAGCAGGGCTGATAGTGTCAGCACCAGATGGTACAGATATTGAGTATGCATTGAGGTTTAACTTTAAAGCTTAAAAAAAAGAGTCAGAATATGAGGCATTAATAGCAGGTATCTCTTTGGCAAAAGTTCTTAGTGTCGGCCAACTCCTAGTCCATAGTGACTCAAGGCTGGTTGTCAACCAGATCCTGGGGGTGTATGAGGCCAAAGATGAAAGGATATCCAAATACCTGAAGAGGGTAAGAACGATATTAGATAGCTTCAAGGAAGTAAAGATGAAGAGGATACCTCGGCTAGTCAACACCAGAGTAAATGCACTCGCGAGGTTGGCCTCAACAACAAGGACAGACATAAGAAGAACAATACCAGTTGAGATTCTGTTCAAGCCGACCATCGAAGATGAAGAGGTTGCCAGACCATGCCTAAATTTGAGTATGGGAGCCTCATGGATAGATCCTCTTAGCAGATACATTAGAGAGGGAGTGCTGTCAGAATCGAAGTTAATAAGGAGAAAGCTGAGGTTCAGAGCTGCTAAATTCTCAATTATAGGGGATGTCTTGTATAAAAAGGGGTTCCTACTCCCTTTCCTCAGATGTGTCCACCCTTCAGAGGTTCCACGCATCTTTCATGATGTTCATGAGGGCTTTTGTTTAAGTTACATAGGAAGAATGCCATTGGCTAAGAGGATAATCACTCAGGGGTACTCGTGGCCGACCTTGGCTAAAGATGCAACTGAGTATGTAAAGAAGTGTGATAAATGTCATAGATTCTCCACCATCCCTCATCAGCCATAGCAACCTATTACTTCTATCAGCTCCCCTTGGCCATTTTCAATATGGGGCATTTACTTGGTAGGACCCTTACCAAGAGCTGTAAAAACTATCGGTTCTTAATAGTGGCAATTGATTATTTCTCTAAATAGGTCGAGGCTGAGTCAATGATCACAATCACTGAGCAGAAGACCTTCCAGTTCATCTGGAAGAACATCATATGCAGGTATGGTATTCCAAACACCCTCATCTCAGACAATGGGACCCAATTCAAGAATGTTTCCATAGAATGATACTGCGAAAGAGTAGGGATCAAGCAGTTCTTCTCTTCTCCCGGCCGACCTCAAGCAAACGGTCAGACCGAGGTCACAAACTGAACAATCCTTGATGGGATAAAAAAGAGGTTGGAAGAGGCCAAAGGAAGATGGATAAAGGAGGTATATACCGTGCTTTGGGCCTATAGGACGACAATAAGGACACCAATAAGAGAGACTCCATTTATGTTATCCCATGGCTCAGAGGCTGTCATCCCTACAAAGGTAGGACTTCCCACTCATAGAGTTCAGACCTATGACCCTCAAAGGAATGGGGAAGAGAGAAGACTTAATCTTGATTTGATCGAGTAAAGAAGAGAGGATGCATATATAAGACATGCAACCTATCAGCAGAGAACTACGAGATTATACAATAAAAGGGTGAAATCAAGGCCTATAGCTGTGGGAGACCTAGTCCTAAAAAAGACATGGCAAAAGGCAAATAAACTCCATCCAAATTGGCATGGTCCTTATAGGGTAGTTGATGAGGTTATGCCTGGTACCTACCGGCTAGAAAATCTTGAAGAAGAACCTTTCTCCAATCCTTGGAATGCCGATCACTTGAAGAAATATGTCAATGAAAAGATATCAATGAAAATATAGCAATGTTGTGCTAACATTATTACATTGTGCTTAAACATCATTATTTGGTGAAAATTTATGAGGTGAAACATCGTAATATGGTGACCTCAGACCTTAAACATCATTAATTTGGTCAAAATTTATGAAGTGAAACATCATAATATGGTGACCTCGGACCTTAAACATCATTAATTTGGTGAAAATATGAGGGTAAACATCATAATATGGCGACCTCAGACCTTAAACATCATTATTTGGTGAAAATTTATGAGGTGTAACTGCATAATATGGTGACCTCGGACCTTAAACATCATTAATTTGGTCAAAATTTATGAGGTGAAACATCATAATATGGTGACCTCAGACCTTAAACATCATTAATTTGGTGAAAATATGAGGGTAAACATCATAATATGGTGACCTCAGACCTTAAATATCATTATTTGGTGAAAATTTATGAGGTGAAACATCATAATATGGTGACCTCAAACCTTAAACATCATTAATTTGGTTAAAATTTATGAGGTGAAACATCATAATATGGTGACCTCAGACCTTAAACATCATTATTTGGTGAAAATTTATGAGGTGAAACATCATAATATGGTGACCTCAGACCTTAAACATCATTAATTTGGTCAAAATTTATGAGGTGAAATATCATAATATGGTGACCTCAGACCTTAAACATCATTAATGTGGTGAAAATATGAGGGTAAACATCATAATATAATGACCTCAGACTTTAAACATCATTATTTGGTAAAAATTTATGAGGTGAAACATCATAATATGGTAACCTCAAACCTTAAACATCATTAATTTGGTAAAAATATGAGGGTAAACATCATAATATGGTGACCTAAGATCTTAAACATCATAGTTTGGTGAAAATATGGGAGTAAACATCATAATATGATGACCTCAGACCTTAAACATCATTATTTGGTGAAGATTTATGAGGTGAAACATCATAATATGGTGACCTCAGACCTTAAACATCATTAATTTGGTGAAAATATGAGGGTAAACATCATAATATGGTGACCTCAGACCTTAAAACATCATTTAGTTAGTGAAAATATGAGGGTAAACATCATAATATGGTGACCTTAGATCTTAAACATCATAATTTGGTGAAAATATGGGGGTAAACATCATCATATGCTGACCTCAGACCTTAAACATCATTATTTGGTGAAAATTTATGAGGTGAAACATCGTAATATGGTGACCTCAGACCTTAAAACATAATTTAATTGGTGAAAATATGAGGGTAAAACACCATAATTTGGTGAAAATTTAAGAGGTAAGACATTTCAAGCAAAACATCGTATGAAGTAGTTGAATCTGAAGAAGATTGGACTAATGATTATTATTAAAAAGATTCAGTTACAAGTCAGCTAGTATCAAGGAGCCATCATAAGTTCACAAAAATAAGAGTTACAAAAATATAACAAAAAGCTTCACAAGAAAAGGGCTTATATCCCTGCAGCTGCAGTTGTATGGTCATGGCCGACGTTAGCCACTTCAATACCATCATCATGATGAGTGGCGTATTCTGTCTCAGTGACATCGAGAGGAGCAGTCTCGGTTGGGGCAACATCGACCTCTTCAACTTCTTACAAGGCCTGAGCGAACTCAGGGTCCCCAAAGCCGAGACCCACAAAGTCTGATGCATGCAAGACACCAGACTCACTCTCCTTCGTGGATGCCCATTTACCAGTCGCCTTGATACCTCTTTCAAGGTATTCAAAACCAAAGCTGACAAATTCATTTGAGACCTTATAGTCTTCGATGGTCTTCTCAGCAGTGTCTTCCAAAGCAGCCTTGACTGCAGCATCAACCTTAAACTTAAGGGCATCATCCTTGGCCTTCAGAGCTATGTTATGGTCCTTATTGAGCTTAGATATGTCATTAGCCCTCTACTGGACAACTCCCTTCAGCCTTTCAACCTCTGCATTCAAAGAGGCCTGAACCTTCTTAGCTTCCTGACCCTTATCTATAAGGGGAATCCTTTTCAGAGTCGAATCAACGAAGCGATGGAAAGATAAGACACCCTATAGAAGAAGGTCATATGAAAGAACATATGAGCTATAATTTCTAAAAATCCGATGTTACACTTGTGAATAGCATATGATCAAATGAGTAAAAACTAGTACCTGAATTGACTCGTGGAGAGCAAACTCGGCCAACAACGGGACGTCCAATGAGCGTAAGAAATGCTTGTCCTCTTTGGTTATTATTATGCCAATAGCATCGGTAGACTTTAGACTGTTGCCGATTAAGCTATCACTAATTTTAAGCGGAGCAAGACGAGCAACCAGGGCATCATCTATAGAGATTAGAATGGCACGATCCCTAGCCTGAGTCTTGCCCGACCTCATATGCTCAGGGTCAGCCGTGGTTGTTGATGTAAAAAATTAGATGATATCTAATTATTTAATCACAGATAAATAAAATGAGACAAAGAACTTTTAAAGTGGTTCAGCCTTATAAGAATAGCCTACGTCCACTGTTTTTGTTATTGCTGACTGTTTGGGAATTCTCGATTACAAGTTTTCTCAAGAAATTCCGGTCCTCTTACAATGAGGGTAATACAATGTATTTATAGCTCTAAGGCTGTAATGTGAAAGGGTAATACATTCAATACTGTACATGTGAAAGTGTAATACATTCAATGCCCCTTAAGTGTATACATCTGAATGATAAGCATTTAATGAACAGTCAAACTGTTGGTTATCATGCTATTAATACTTTGTTCGAGGTGCAGTTCGGACCGCCTAAGCTGCTCGTACCACCTAAGCTGCTCGGTACTCAAAAGTTGATCGGTACTCAGAAGTTCCTCGTAGAGTTCTTGTTGGTCGGAGCGTCTGAGTTCCTCGGGGATGCAGTGTTCATCGTTGTAGTATGGTTTCTCGGAGCGTCTGAGTTTCTCTGAAGTGTTTGTTGTTGCCACGTAGATTTCCACGTGTCTTCACTCAATTGGGCCATGTCAGCAGATAAAATTTGGTATCAACAGAAGCCCCCAATGTTTCATAGTTCGAAATTTGAGGAGTGTGGAACATTCTTTCTCGGAATATGGTAATTTTAAATGGTCCTCCTGATTTTTAGGAGTGTTTCCTTTGTATTTATTTTTCCTTCCAAATTCATAGAATCAGGCTTTTTTGAATTTTCATAACCGCCTCAATCTCCGCGTACTTTTTGTCGTTCTAGCCGCCGGTAGCGTAATCGTTTCTTTTTGTAATCATTAACTTTACCGTTTTCCAAGATAAGGTATTTAAGCATCACAGACAATCCCATCGTCTTCTACTTTTTCAAATTTTTATCTTCGAGTTTTTCATTGTCTTACTCTCTTGTGCGTTCATCCTTTTCATCGTTCGTTGTCAACAGATCCACTCTTTTTCTGTAAGATCTTTTTCCTTCTTCTTCATTTCCTTTATTCATCATGGTTTACCTTGTTGCATCTCTTGATAAATTTCGTTCTGATTTTTCTATTCCTTCATGGGTTGTTCTGGAGGAACTTTTTGAACCTTCCGATTAGTTCCGTTTGGCTGAGGGACATTGGTTCCCCAGTCTCTTTATTGCTGAATGTGGCTTTTTTTTTCCGCCAAATCCTTTATGTCTGGAATTCTGTCAATATTTTAACGTCGTTCCTGCAAGATTAGCCCCCAATACATGGAGAATAGTTAATGGGGTTCATAGACTAAATCAAATTCATGGAAATCGCATAGGAATTCCAGAAATCATGTTTTGTTATAGATGGGCTGTTGGTGATAATACTTTTTATTTAAAAATTAGATTTTTAAATAGGGATTTAGTGGTCAATCTCCCGGATGCCAATAGGGACTATTTTGAGCACGGAGTTGTTATAAAAAATTGGCAACATGCTCCTTTATCTGGAGATGAAGTGTATCAAGGTCCCAGATGCCCTCCCTATGGCAATGGGATAGGTTATTTTTATTTCATTTTATTTATTTTGAGATTATGCTTCCTTTATGTTTGATAAAATGTGTCACTGATATTTTAATGTTTATTTATTTGTAGTTAACAGTAAAAGAAAATCCCCAAAAGAGGCAGAAGTTAATATAAGGCATTTAAAACTTATCTGGAGTTTGCATCAAACTGTTGCCGACGAGCACATTAGGTCAGCTTCATATTTGCTGCAGTACAAGAGTTACACCTCCTCTTTCACTACTCGTCCGGTGATAAGCGACGCGGAACCAATACCGGCCTCTACAAGTTCTTTGCCTGAATCACATATTCCTTTGAGTGAAAGGATGAAGAAAAGAAGACCTCCCACCCTTTTTGAGAAACCTGCCTCTGGTGCTGGAGAGGCAAAAAGAAGTAAACATGATGTCCCAGAAGGGACAAAGAAAATTGATACAGCCCCTTCGTCTGCTCCTGTGAAGGTTGCCGAGAAGCCTCCAGTGGGCCCGAGCAAGACTGATGCTCCAAAAGAAGTGATTGTCATATCACCGACCAAAAGTTCCTCCTTGGTTGAAACTATTCCTGTTCCCCCGAGGAAGCTGAAGAAGAGCTCCTCGGTCAATTTGGCTGAAACCATCTCTCAGCCCCCAACTACTAAAACTGGTATTCCTACTTTCGTTCCCCCGAGATCTGCCATGAGCTCGATGAAGACTTGGATCATTCCCGAGGTCCAAGGTATTGAAGAAAATATTTCTCAGGACACGGTTACCACATTGGCAGCTCGCCACATTGCTTCTATAAGTCCTATAGTCTTAAATTTTCATTCTTTCCTTTTCGTATCTGTGCACTGATTTGCTTTCGTTTTCTTTTCACAGTTGGTGAGCTGTTTTAACACAATTTTGAAGAAAAATGAAGCTATTAAAGCTTCAAGCTCATCGTCTGGTGTAGAGGAAGCTTTGATGGGCTTGGCGCAGCCTCTGAAAGATTCTCGTCAGAAATATGCTGATGATAAGGTAACTTGGGAGAAGAAGCTTGCTTCGACCGAGCAGGAAAAAGCTCAGGTTATTGAGGTCTCCAAGGGGTTGGAGAAAAAATTAAATAGTCTGGAGGAGAAGAATAAAGAGCTCGAAGAGAAGCTCAAAAATGATGGGGAGCTTGAAAATAAGCTCAAGGCTACTTAAGAGGAGTTGGGTCAACTTCGGGAAGTAAGCCGTCAGAAGGAGGAGGTTGAGAATAAATTAAAAGTTGCTGATGACCTTCTTTCCGAGAAGCTTTCCTCAGAGAAGACAAAGAGGAAGTTGGCTGTGAAGAAATCTTTTAGCGCTGGCTGAGATAAAGGGTGGAACAAAGGCTTGGCTGCCATGATGTCACAAGTCGAATATGGCAACCTCAAATACTTTAGAGATGGATGGGTCGCTGCTTTACAAGAAATGAAAGTTGATGAAACTTCTGAATTATTTCAATGACACATCATTGGCCCCCCTCCAACTCCTGAAGACGAAGAATAGGATGAAGCTGCCTCTGTGGAGTCTTCCATGGTGATGGGAGATCAAGTTTCTCATCCCCCAGCCATCCAGCCTACTAACAAGGAACTTCAGTAACTCGTTACTTCATCCGAGCAACTACCAGTGCTCCCCGAGCAACTCTCTGTTCCCTCCGAGCAACCTACCTCCTCGTCCCAGCCTCCTGAGAAAGTTTTGGGAGACAAGGAAAAGGTGTAGAGTTGTTCGGGTTTCTTTCTATTTTATTTTTCTTTGTCAAATGTAACCCTGAACATGTAACTTTGAACTTTGTGATATAATAAAATTTGAACTTTTGTTTATGCATACTGTTGTTTCTCCTCTTCATGCTCTGTTGGTACTCTTATTGATTATTGCTTTTTCTTCCTCTACTAGTTTCTAGCCATGATGGAATTATTATCTGCTCATGATACAAAGTTGTTACAACAATGCAATGAATATTTTAAAGCTGGTCACACAGATCTGAGTGCAGCACAAATCGTCGATATCCTCGACCAAGATGCTTCGGAACAGGCAATTTAAGCCTACCAATATTTGAAATGTCTGCTTGATCGTGCAGTGGCCAATAATGTAGCTTATTATGATATGATTGAGGATCTCCAAGGCACTCTTGAAGAACTTCAGCAACAATATAAGGAATCCACTGCCCTTTTGCACGAGGGGTACGAGAAGAAGTATCAGCAAATCAGTGCTGATAAGGGATATGATAAGCGTTTTGCTGCTTACGACGTGCGGGAGAGAACGTTGAAGGCTGAGGTCGAAGAGAACAGACAGATAGCTGAGTTATTAGATCAAGAAAATAATAACCTGCAAAGAGAGGTGTCTCAGTTGAAGTCTGCAGCTTCAACCTCAAATGCTTTGATCCCAGTGACTGATGAGGGATTCTCGTTCTTGAAGGTCGAGAACGCCAAACTGAGGGATGAGTTGGAAACCTTGAAAAGAGCTGGCCCTTCTACATCTTCTCGTGGACGAGCAAGAGCTCCTCGGGGATGAGCAAGAACTGCTCATATTGCTGTCGAGGAACAGAGGACTCAATCTGCTTTAGAGAACCAGGCCTTCCAACTGATGGCGAAGAACCAGGCATTGGCTGAGATGTCTAAGAAGATCAGGGGTCTGGAAGAGAAGCTTTTCTGCGCAGAAATCTATCTTGGAGAATAAATAACTCTTCATAAAAAATCTCCACGAGCAACTGGAAAGATTGACATATAAATTCCACAAGCAGCCCAGGGAGTTCTGGATGGCTGGATACAACGAGGCTCTCTACCACTTGGACGATCGTATCCAAAATGCAAATAATGAGGGCTACAAACTGGGATAGTTGAATGCCTTAGGTGTGCTATAACTGGAACAGGGTCATTACCTGTGGGATTACCATAATCCTGGGCTGCTCGACCTACCAGTACAATCATTCAAACTTGATATGAGTTGGATCCCTGCTCGGGCCATCCATCGATGTCTGATTTCTAAATACCTCAGCGATTACAATCTCCATTCCAATGTCGAGATATCTCGTCCCGAGCACCTCCTAGATCGACCATCTGTGATGAATATCAGGATGCTTGAAGATCTTAACTTCATAAATTCACCTCTTGCTTTAAATGATCCACCTACTGGCGAGGAACCTGTTTCAAAAGCAGAGGGGAAGAAACCAATAGAATAGGAATATTGATGTAATAAATTTGTATTTCATTCCTGATGTATTTTGTTCTACATTTAATGAAATAATTTTATTTGCAAATCTTGACTGCCATTGTCTTGTAACACTTTACATCTGTGCATGTGTATCTGTTAAAAAGATAACAATATTGTGTTATTTGTCGATCAACTTATTGTCGAGTAATTTGAATTTGTGGTAGTCACTTGGCAAAAATGATGTTTTGTTTCTCGACCAACTTAGTAGTAATTTAAAAAGTTACGAGTATCAAAAATTTTGATCGATCACTTTCTCGTATTCATAAAATGTTTCCGACCAACCAAGTCGGTAAATTTTCCTTTTCGACCAACTACAGTTAGTGGATTTTTCCTCTACGAGCAGCTTTGGCACTTTCTGGAATAATTTTACCTCCCAACCAACTTTAGTTGGCGTTTCCTAGAATACATTTACTTCCTAACCAACATAAGTTGGCATTTTTAGGAATACATTTCCTAACGAACATAAGTTGGCATTTTTAGGAATAGTTTTACTTCCCGTAGGAATACATTTACTTCCTAACCAAGATAAGTTGGCATTTTTAGGAATACATTTCCTAACCAACATAAGTTGGCATTTTTAGGAATAGTTTTACTTCCCGTAGGAATACATTTACTTCCTAACCAACATAAGTTGGCATTTTTAGGAATACTTTCACTTCCTAACCAACATAAGTTGACATTTTTAGGAATACTTTTACTTCCTAACCAACATAAGTTGGCATTTTTAGGAATACATTTCCTAACCAACATAAGTTGGCATTTTTAGGAATAGTTTTACTTCCCGTAGGAATACATTTACTTCCTAACTATCATAAGTTGGCATTTTTAGGAATACTTTTACTTCCTAACCAACATAAGTTGGCATTTTTAGGAATACTTTTACTTCCTAACCAACATAAGTTGGAATTTTTAGGAATACATTTCCTAACCAACATAAGTTGGCATTTTTAGGAATAGTTTTACTTCCCGTAGGAATACATTTACTTCCTAACCAACATAAGTTGGCATTTTTAGGAATACTTTTACTTCCTAACCAACATAAGTTGGCATTTTTAGGAATACTTTTACTTCCTAACCAACATAAGTTGGCATTTTTAGGAATACTTTTACTTCCCGAGGAATACATTTGAGTAGAGTAGTCCGAGTTTTACTGAGTAGTGTGTAGCACTAGTATTTCGCAAAAAAATTCCAATAAAAGGAAAGAACTGGGCAAAACATTGTCACTTTATTCATACTGATGAAACTGCATTACATGAGAGTTTACATTACTAATAATATTTGTGCAGGTGCTCTGCATTCCATGAATTCTTAAACTCCTCCCCTTCTAAAGTTTCTATTCTGTATGTCCCTGGTCGAACAACTTCTTTAATTCGATAGGGTCCATGCCAGTTTGCTTCCAGTTTGTTGTGCTTTTGAATCACCTTCTTTAGCACATAGTCTCCTTCTTTCAAGTCACACTTCTTCACTCTCTTGTTGTAAAACAAAGTTGTTCGCTGCTTGTAAGCAGCATTTCTAATGGCTGCTTCTTCTCTAACCTCCTCGAGCATGTCCAAGTCTAACCTTCTCATTAAATCGCTGACATGAGAATTAAAATTCAGTATTCTGTGTGTTGGGAGACCCAATTCGGCGGGTATAACAGCCTCACTTCCAAATGCCAGCATATATGGAGATTCCCCTGTTGCTGCTCGGGGAGTAGTTTGGTAAGCCCATAGTACTGATTGTAGCTCGTTGATCCAATTTGCTTTAGCATCATCCAGTCTTTTCTTCAAGCCATTCAGCAGCGTTCTGTTTGTCACTTCAGTTTGTCCATTACTTTGAGGATGGCTTGGTGCTGAGTGGATCTTCAAAATATTTGACTGATGACAATAGGCAGCGAACTCCTCGTTGTCAAATTATTTTCCATGGTCTGTGATGAAGGCATGAGGAAGACCATATCGACAAATGATGTTCTTCCAAATAAATTGGTACACCTTGTCGTACGTCATATCAATGAGAGGCTCAGCTTCAACCCATTTAGTAAAATAATCCACAGCGGCCACGAGATACTTAAATCTTCTCCTGGTCGTCGGTAGTGGCCCGACCAAATCTATTCCTCATATGGCAAATGGCCAAGGGGAAGTAATGGGTGTCAATAATACTTGGGGAGTTCTTCGAATGGAAGAGAAGCGCTGACACTTGCCACATTTTTTAGCATAGGCTATATAATCATCCCTCATCGTTGGCCAGTAGTATCCTTGCGTCACCACCCTTTGTAAAAGAGTTCGACCTGCTACATGGGCTCCACAGGACCCTTCATGGACCTCTTCAATTAAATCTTTCACCTCGATGGGATGCACACATCTCTACAAACCTGCTATAACTCCTCGTCTGTATAGAATACCGTTGGTCAGTACATAACGAACAACCTTAAACTTCAGTTTCTTGGCTGCAAGTTTGTCAGTTGGTAATTCCCCTTTCTCAATATATGCCCTGATGGGATCCATCCATGATGATCCTAAATCGAGGGTAATAAAGTTCATCGTCAGATCTTCATCTATACTCCGACCAGCTAAAACTTCAATTGGGGTTGTTCTTCATAGCTCGGTACGAGTAGCTGATGCTAATCGAGCTAGGGCGTCCGCTCTCGCATTCTCCATTCTTGGTATTCTGACCAGCTGAATAGCAGTAAATTCTGACACCAGTTCTTTTGCCTTTGCATGATATCTGATCATTAATTCTCCTTTGACTGCATATACTCCCATCATTTAATTTATGACCAATTGCAAATCACTGAAGACAATAACTTGTTCCGCCCCCATGGTTTTTGCCAAACTAAGACCTGCAATCATGGCTTCATATTCAGCCTCATTATTCGAAGCTTTGAATTGGAAACGTAGGGCGTATTCCATGTCGACCTCGTCCGGACTTCTCAAAACTATCCCTGCTCCACATCCTGTAGTGCAAGATGAACCATCCACACACAGATTCCATATAAATAACTCGTCTTCAAATTTCTGATCTGACAGAGTTCCTCGGTGGAAAATTTGTTGCTTTCTTTCACCATCTCCTGATTTTTCTTGCTGTTCGTCGATTATTTTTTCTTGCCCTTTTACCAACCTGAGCTGGTCTGGGCTTGAATTTGATGATCCTGTAACATCTACTTGCCCTTTTACCAAGCTAAGTTGGGTTGGGCTTGCATTTGATGATCCTGTAACATCTACAGGTTGATCAGCGAGCAACTTTTGTTCCTCGGGGGTATCAGGATAGGTGAACTCTGCTATAAAATCTGCTACCGCTTGCCCTTTTAGCGATGATCTAGGTTCATAGACTATATCATATTCACCGAGTTCTATTGCCCAGCACATCAATCTTCCTGACTTTTCTGGTTTATGAAGGGCTTGCCTCAATGGCATATCAGTATATACGACTATGGTATGAGCCTGGAAGTATGGCTTCATTCTTCTACTTGCCTCGATCAATGCTAGTGCCAATTTTTCCAGCCTTGGATATTGATCTCTGCTCCTCGGAAGGCCTTACTTGTGTAGTAGACTGGTTTTTGTACTCCATTATCCATTCTTATCAATGCCGAACTAACTGCATTCTCGGACATTTCCAGATACAAGTATAATTTTTCTCCCATCACCGGCCTAGATAACAGTGGAGGTGTTCCCAAATATTTTTTCAAATCTTAGAAAGCCTTTTCACATTCATCATTCCACTCAAAAGTTTTTCTGAGCATCTTGAAGAATGGGAGACATCGATCAGTTGCTCGCGATACAAATCTGTTGAGTGCTGCTACTCGTCCTATAAGACTTTGTACCTCTTTCTTCGTCGTTGGGGATCGTAGCCCTAACAGAGCTTTGATCTTTTCAGGGTTAGCTTCAATGCCTCGCTGATTGATAATGTACCCGAGAAACATACCTTATCGTACTCCAAATGTGCACTTCGTCGGGTTCAACTTCATTTGATATTTATCTAGTTGATCAAAGGTCTGGCTTAAGTCAACTAGATGATCAGCAGCTTTCTTACTCTTTGTCAGCATATCATCAACATAGACTTCCATATTGAAACTAATTTGTTCTGCAAATACTTTGTTCATCATCCGCTGATATGTTGCACCTGCATTTTTTAAACCAAAAGGCATAACATTATAACAATAAGTCCCCCTAGGGGTAATGAAAGAAGTACTCTCCCTATCTTTAGGTTTCATTTTAATCTGATTATAACTAGAATAAGCATCCATGAAGCTCAGCAGCTCGTGCCTCAAGGTAGCATCCACTAGTTGATCAATTCGGGGCCGCGGAAAGTGATCCTTTGGGCATGCTTTGTTGAGGTCGGTGAAGTGTACACATCCTCCATTTGTTGTTCTTCTTTTTCACCATCACCACATTTGCTAACCAGTCTGGATATTTAACATCTTCAATAAAACAAGCTTTCTGGAGCTTCTCGACTTCCTCTTGTATAGCTTGATTATTTTCAGGACTGAATACTCTTCTTCTCTGCTTCACAGGCTTGATTTCCTTATTCACATTGAGTTCGTGACATAAGAAATTTGGATCTATCTCGGGCATATCCTCATGACTCCACGCAAAAGTTTGCTTTCTGCTTCTTAGGAAAGTTATCAATTGTTGTTTTAGTGAGGCTTCCAACGATGAACCTACTTGAGTAGTTCGTTCGGGGTGCTCGTCGTCCAGAATGATGTTTTCAGTAGCTTCCACCACTTGACCTTTCACAAGTTGCGACTCATCTCTAGGATCCAATGTTTCAATTTATGCACCTTCATCCACTTGATAAGTAGTAGTATTTTCCTTGATTCCTCCAGTTCCTCTTGCTCGGTTGATGAATAATAGCATTCCCGAGCTACTTTCTGATCACCTTTCACAACTCCTACTCTAAAATTTGTTGGAAATTTTAGGCATTGATGTACCGTAGATGGTACAGCCTCGAACTTCTTCAATCCTACTCTTCCCATGATGATATTGTATGATGATTGAACATTCTTATTCATCATAAAGAAGCGTATTCTTTCTGTTAGACAAGCAGGACACGTACCAATGAATATGTCCAATTTGATCGTCCCAAGTGGAAATACTTTCTCGCCAGCAAAACCGAGGAGGGGTCTATGATAAGGCTCCAGTTGAGATAGCTTTAGATTTAAACTGTCGAAGCACGAGTAGAATATGATGTCTACCGAGCTACCATTGTCGACCAGTACTCTTGAAATCATTACCTCCTTCATCCTCATTTTGATCACCAATGGGTCATCATGAGGATATAGAACACCTGCGAGGTCGTTCTTTGAGAAGACAATGACCAATTTCTCTTTGTTTACCTTTCTCGGGCAATCCTCTTCAGCTAAATTTATTCGTTGAATGTATGAGCAAGCTTGAGCCTCACAGAGATAAGCTTTTCTTTCTGCAGTAAGGTCTCCTCCTCCTGCATCTCCACCTATAATAACATTACAGTCAAATGACCCAAAGCGTATTGAAAATACCTCACGTTCTGGCTACCTTGGTCTCTTGGGGAGATCGGGATCATCTTCTGGATCAACTTCATGGTCTCTTTTCTTATTCTCCTCTGCTCGACGAGGAGATCTAGACCTCTCTCTTGTTCGGTCGTTGTTTCTTCTATCATTCCTCCGATCAACATACTTTACCAGTTTTCCTCGTCTGATGAGTGTTTCAATCTCATTCTGAAGAGCTATGCAATTTTTGGTCATATGGCCATGATCTTTGTGAAACTCGCAATATTTTGCCTTATTCCTCCTGTCAGGGTCTGCCTTCATTTTCTCTGGCCAGCTTAATTCCCCGTTATTCTTGATTTCTTCCAGAACATGGTTGATGTCTTTCTTCAAAGGAGTATAATTATCAAATTTCCTCAATACTTCCCAAGACGACCTTGTTTTTGAGTGTTTGTCATTACCATTGTTCTTATGATCTTTCTTCTTAGCGTTATAACCTTCCACCTTGGTTTCTTTGGCATCCATATTCTTCTTCGCAGCCATAGCCTCCTCGGCAATCATAATCTTGGCCGCTTTTCCCATCAGATCTGTCATGGTTCTAGGTGGATCTTTGGCCAAAGTGTAGTACAACTTGTTGGGCAGTAGTCCACTCATCAAGGCGGTAATTGTTGTCTTTTCCTCATAATCAATGACTTCGAGTTTCTCGCTATTAAAATGAGTTATATAATCTCTGGTACTTTCACCAGCTTTTTGTCTAACACTTAACAAATGCGCTACTCGTTTAACAGGCTTTGCCCCAAAACATAAATTCCCAATGAATAACTCGGCCAGTTGAAGAAAAGTTAAGATCTTACCCCGAGGAAGATTATTATACCACATTTGAGCAGATCCGGTAAGAGTTCCCGAGAATGCTCTGCATCTTATCTCATCTGGAACAACATAGATGTCGGATGCAGCTTGGTATTGTTATATATGAAGGACAGGGTTGGTCTTTCCATCATATTTGGGGGTCACAACAGGTGCTTTAAACTTTGATGGTGTTGGAAAATCTACAATGGCCTGGACAAAAGGTGTTCCTCGAATAAAAGTTCATTGTAGAGGGTTCTTGGCTTTAGCCATTTCCCCTAATCCATCCTCCAGCCTCTGAATAGAGCCTTTCCATACATCATTTCCTTCCTTGGGCCTGTTGGTTCTAGCAACTGATCGAGTTGATGTGGCTTCCTGGGATCTATCTTGACGAGCAGCTGGTCGCGACTGGACAGATCCTTCCCTTAAATCTGATGGTCGTTGAAAACTCCTCGATGCGACTTTAGGAGGACTTCTACTCCTTATAGGTCCTAATCGATCAAAAGGTGATGCCCTGCTTAACCTCTCTAGCGCACTAGTCCTTTCTGGAGAGAGAGTGATACGTTGTTCAGTATCTGTGGCCCGCACTGACGAAGTTCGTCCAGGTTGATAAGAAAAATCTTCAGATTCCTCAGTACGATATGAATCAGTACGCCTAGTACGTAAAGAAGGTAAATGGGTATTTCTTTGAATACTTCGCAGTCCTGAATGGGTTGGTGAATCGCCATGGAGGGTTTGTATGAGTTATCGCATAGTTTCTTGCATGACTGTCTAGCCCTGAGCCAGATTTGCCATTACTCCAGCCAGATCTGGAATATTTGGCGGAGCAGATGGATTTGAAGGGCTTCTAGCGTTTCCATTGTTGGGTTATGGAATATCAACCATTTGTGATGAATCATTTTTGATGAAAAATGATATTACCAGTCGCTTCCCACAGACGGCGCCAATCTGTTGATGTAAAAAATTAGATGATATCTAATTTTTTAATCACAGATAAATAAAATGAGACAAAGAACTTTTAAAGTGGTTCAGCCTTATAAGAATATCCTACGTCCACTGTTTTTGTTATTGCTGACTGTTTGGGAATTCTCGATTACAAGTTTTCTCAAGAAATTCCGGTCCTCTTACAATGAGGGTAATACAATGTATTTATAGCCCTAAGGCTGTAATGTAAAAGGGTAATACATTCAATACTGTACATGTGAAGGGTAATACATTCAATGCCCCTTGAGTGTATACATCTGAATAATAAGCATTTAATGAACAGTCAAACTGTTGGTTATCCAGCTATTAATGCTTTGTTCGAGGTGCAGCTCGGACCGCCTAAGCTGCTCGTACCACCTAAGCTGCTCGGTACTCAAAAGTTGATCGGTACTCAGAAGTTCCTCGTAGAGTTCTTGTTGGTCGGAGCGTCTGAGTTCCTCAGGGAAGCAGTGTTCCTCGTTGTAGTATGGTTTCTCGGAGCGTCTGAGTTTCTCGGAAGTGTTTGTTGTTGCCATATAGATTGCCACGTGTCTTCACTCAATTGGGCCATGTCAGCAGACTAAATTCGGTATCAACAGTGGTCTTCCTCTTTTTATTAGCATCGGCCTTGGAGGTGCCGATGTTCTTCTTAGTGGTAGGAGGGGGTACATTTTTACCACCCCATTTTTCCATTAACTTCACAAGATCGGGAGCAGACATTTCCCAAAGGTCGTTTGATATGCCTGCTAGGCACTCTGTGAAAGACAAGTTTTTGAGTTAGTCAGTCAGAGATATAAAACATAAGAGGTATAAGATAAAAATTAAGACTTACGAAGATCTTCCAAGGGACCACCCCATAAACCTCTCTGAGATAGGTAGTAGGGGGTCATCAGATGTTCATATTTAACGAACCGACCTTTCTCTCCCTGACTACGAAGGTCTTCAACATTTTTATAATTATCCTCGCTAAGTCTAGGGTCAGCTTTGGCAGTAAGGGAGACCTTCCCCCATCTTAAGGGGGTCCTTGGAACCAACGTTCTAGAGGTCTCATCTGAACTAAATTCCTATGCCCCGAAAATAAAGAAGTACCGAGGTTTCCAATTGTGGTTTGAAGTTTGGGTAACCAACGTCATTTTCTTCTCTAATTTCCTGGCTAAGAAGTGGTAATAGCTAGGGTGGTTTTTAGCAGATGAAGGGACATAACAACCAGTGAAAACTCGAACTGGAAGGTTTGAGTGATGGACAACCCTCCAAAGGAGGATGTCCCCAATCATAACCCTCCAGGCATTAGGGGATAATTGGTAAGGGGCTAGATTTATATGGGAAAGTATGTCTCTGATGGTTGGGTGAATAGGAAGACGGAGGCCCAATTTGAACATTTGCTCATAGACGCAGATCTCTCCATCTCGTCCATTAAAGGCCCTCTAATCCCTCAGAGGTTTCCTAAGGATGATGGAAGAATTTATGGAATAGAGGTGCCTAAAAGTAAGAAGGTAGTACTCGCTGATGGTAATCTCATACTCATCTACCTCAGATGTATCGAGATCACTCTCCTCCCCATCATCACAATCCCCAACAACATCAGCCCGGGCAGGTGTCGAAGCACCACCAAGAAACCTCTGAGCAAATTCGGCCCCAGTGGTAGACGACAGGGGAATGGCATCAATGGGAGGTGGAAGTGCCACACTTGACCCTAAGATTTCAACGTCAGAAGACCCATGCGAAGTGCTATAACCTTGGTGAGATGAGGCACGGATTGAAACCTTAGATTCCTCATGAACCTCACCCCGTCTAGGATAATAGTCCATAGCCTCTTGAAAAGAGTCTATAGATTCTCTTACTGCAGAGGTTGACATGGGGTTTGAAGAAGATAACCCAGACTCAGACATTGGTGCAAGACCCTCAGGGACCCCTGTAGGCTCAGCAGGCTCGGCTGGCTCAGGGTATATAACCTTAAAAGGTGGAGGAAATATTAGTCTGAGGGGAAAGGCCTCATCCCTACGAGCTTCCTCTTGGGCTAGCTCTATTTGCCTAATTTTCTCAAAGGTCTTCTCATGAAGAGATGGGAACTCTTTTATTAGTTGGTATAAGGGTCTGAGCATAACGAAGATGACACTACACTTGCCCAAACCACAAATAGGTACACTACTTAAAAGAACCCAAACTAAATATTAAACTAGGAATCTGAGAGGTTTTTGCCAAGAATGTCAAGAACCTTCAAGAACTAGGTCGCCGGAGAAGACGATTGGAGGGTCACTGGTAAACCTAAAAAATGGGTGTTTATGGCTGAAACAACCTCGGAGCAGCCTACAACAATACCAAAACCACCTAATCACTACAAGACTAACCTAATAACCACTTGGTAGTGGTGGAAACACGCTTCGTCGGAAAAGAAAAACCTCGCCGAAAATTCAGAAATGCAAAACAATGACTAGAAATGGAAAATAGAGGTGGAAAATAATATTTGGTTAATCGCGAGTGAGGGAAGAAGAGGTTAGGAAGCGAAGGAAAGCTTTTATCACAACACAACAATGGAAGGCTTGAAAAGAAGATCAGTTGCAGAAAGCCTAGGCATGAGAAAATTAGAAGAAGAAAGAGAATGAGGAAGGAGGAAGGTTTTAAACCTACTCAATGATGGGGCGCGATTACCAATGCCCCCATCATTACCCTAGGGAGCCCAAAAGACAAATGTCAAAATCATCTCACCTTGGGGATTATGTTTCACTTCAATAAGTGACATGTGTCAAGAAAACATTGGCACCTAAAGAGACTCAACCTCAGCCTAATACACATACCCCTCCATCGTCTATTCACATAGAAGACTAAGGGCTAAGGGGTGATTGATATGCCCAAAGTGTACCCTCTTACTCAGAATGACTAACCTCGGCCAGTCTTATAGCCGAGTTGACAAGAAGCCTATGACAACAATCATCAAGTTCGTCTTTTATAAGGTCGACCCATCATACACCAACCTCGGCTGGCCATCAGCCAAGGTCAGTAGAGTCTCATGGGCTCAAGTAACTGCCAACATCATCATCTGCCTCAACCGACGTTACAGATACCTTTTACCTAACCTCGTTCATCCCTCCTAGCCGAGGTCATTATGGTAATTGATAAGAAAAATTAACACCGTCGGACTTCACTAACCTCGTACTCATCCAGGACGAGGTTACATCAGTCAAGGACACAGGGCCGATCATTTATAAGCACATATAAGGTTCGGAACACGTGGACAAATCAGTTATAACCGAATCATTCCCTCACATGAGGGAATATTGAGGTCATTATTACCTACATAAGATCATCCAGGTGTCATTCTCATACTGGTTCGATCCTCATGCACATGCTCATTGCATGCCTGGGGGGTACATTACACCCCCAAACACTATATATAAAGGTCATCCTCAACCTTGTAACGAGATCCATAATTGCAACCCTAGCTAAAACTCTGTTAGTTTACACAGGAGAGATAGAGCTTGAAAGATTGTATCTATGGCCATTAGTGCCTTCATCTAGTGATAGTCCTCACACACTCACAGTGGGCGTACGCCAAATTTGCTGAACCACTTATATACTAGTGTTCATCCTCTTCTCCTCACCTCATTCTACTATAGATTCACTCTTATGCTGCCATTGTTATTACTAGTTCGAGCTTGACAACACCTTATCTGGTGGTTCTATTTACAACATCATCAATAGAGACTAACAACTAACGAAAACCTTACATGCAATACTCCCAATACAACTCAAAGCATAGCTTAAGCACAAATGAAGGTATTCTACATTTTACATCCATATTCCAACGTCCTCGCTTCATATAAGAATGGTCCAAATCGATAAACCCAATCAAAATGGAGCGAAACTCACTCTAGAAAAACCTTGCAAAACAACTCTGTTTCCGAATCGATTCGGTCCTCAAAGCGAATCGATATGCCCCTTATGCGAATCGATTCAGTCCAAGGGACTTATAAGTCTGTCTCAGGTCTAATTGATTTGGCTTTGGGTCCGAATCGATTCGATCACTCATACATGTAAGTCTGCAACATTCCAAATCAATTCGAAAAGGGGCCGAATCGATTCGGCCTGTTTAGCAGCTACGAAATGGCTTATTTCTTCAAAAATCCAAAATTTTCCAAAATCCAAATAGATCATCTCCCAGCCATAAATCTTCAACCCAATCATATTTATAACATCAAAACTCATATATATATATCAACCCCACTCATTATACAACCTCAAATCCATATATAAACATCATATGCAAGATTTGACCCAAAAATCTAGGTTTTAACATATTAACCCAAAATCCACAATTTTATCCACAAATCATGAAATAAATGACACACATGAATTATTTAGCAAGTTTAATCACTTGCCTCAATGTTGTAGAGGTTTAATCATCCTCGAGATTGCATATTGACCAGAATCCCAAAGATTTTCTCCTCCTTCTCTTCTTCCTCTTCTCTTCTTTCTCTCTCTCTCTAGGGCTTTCTAACTCTCACAAATGAGATTGGCTTCTCACGAGCCCTACTTAAGTGTCATCTCCCAATTATCCAACTTTAAATGATAATACACATTTTAAATGACTCGTTTACTCCAATTCAAGCCAAATTAACTTGAAATATCCTGGAACCGAAATAAAATCCAAGGACAGTCATTTTGACTATCTCGACCCATCCCGGATCAACCACGCACTCAGAATCGTCATCCGAAATACTTTATAATATCCTCGAGTTTTGACCTCAATTGCCAAATTTAAAATTCTCCAATTTAAATAAATTTTATTTATCCCAAAATAATTAAATTCTCAGTCCTAAAAATCACGTGGTATTACATGAGTCTTTTTTAATATTAGGTGGTTAGTTAAATTTAAAAAAATTTCAACAGTGATGCTAAGAATGAACCAGATGAGATTCCTGTTTTAATTGGATGAAGGACCGATCACCTGGTATTTAATTAGGCATGGTGTCATAACTACCCATAAAGAGATAACATCTATGTCATTCATACTACGTAGTATTGGGTCTGTATCTTTAGTCCACCACATTAGACTTAGGAATTCTTTCATTTATTCTAACTAATTTCATATATGTCATTATATATGTGACACTAAGGCATCTAACTATAGTGTCTCATTCGTGCTCTATCGGTGAGTCCGTAGGAGTCTCCTATCCAAAACGGACAAACAAAACACAAGCAAGTAGGGCGGTACCTATGCAGTTTCACCATTGCACGGTCCATAGCAAGCGGTGTCACATGGATCCAGCATCAACACTTAACTCCTATAAGTAGCGTTGCCATGTAGTACCTAAAATATGACCTAAAATTAAGCCCAACCCACATGTACAGACGTGTGCTCCGACCTCGAACGCGCGTACCCCAATCGATAGGACAGTCCACGAACAACGATGTGTCTACATAAAAATATAATTAGATTATATCATATGTAAAGGTAATTATCCTAATAATTATCCCATAGCTGCCCAAAAATAATATTCCAAGCTTTTTCTTATTTAATAATTTACCAACTTGTAAATTATTAAATAGTCGATTCTAGTAGGATATAATTAGCCATTTAGTTAAGTTCGTCCTCAACTGATAAATAGTCATACGTTTCCATTTTCAATAAATTCCACGAATACCTGAACATGGTTTTATCAACTCCCGTGAACTTCTAAAAATCACCTCGACCCAACGGCGGACCCTACCGCCAGGCGCCCCAGGAGCCGGACCGGTTTGGCCCAGGAGCGAATCGATTCTCTCCTCCATAACCCCCTTTTCCCAATTTTTCTTCTATATGGGAATTGCACTTTCTAAAGACAAACTTGATTTTCTAGGTTCCTACCCAGATATGTTCCACCCAATTGGATCTCAAATAATTAGTTCATCAACTCAGGGTAAATAACCATGTATCTTAACAATGAATTCATATTCTAAACTCTCATAAATTTGAATGACAATCTATGTTCATATAAATTCAGAAAAATAATTAATCCCAAAAATTTCTATTACATACAAGGACTATAATAATCATAATTTCAGTCCTTATAACATGTATAAAAATCTCCTACGTATAAATCAACACAATCATATCAATAAGAGCCCTAAGCATGATTCCTATTCATTAAATCTTTATAATCGAACCATACTAAATTCTGGATTCCCTAATGACTTATGATTGTCACTTATCATTAATATATTCAATTTTCATCATCAAGTAACCAAAACACCTAAATTTAGAATTTCTACATGGATCACAACACACAATGAATAAAAAAGTAATTTGAACCAATAAAATTAAGCAAGAGAATTCTTGCCTTGGATCTTGGATTGATTCTTGGATTCTTCCTTGGATTTTTCTCTCCAAATTCTCATGTTAGGATTCCAACCTCTTTCTCCCAAAGTGTGCTCTTAGGATTCTTGGATGTAAAGTGGTGGGGAGTTATTTAACTCTTACTATAGGTAATTAACTTATAAATCCCAAGTTGGGCCTTAGGCCATAACTTTAAACCACCAAATGAGCCCGAGTACCTTATTCAACTAGTTCAACAACCTCCTAACTCATATGTGTACTCCGAGACCTTTTTTAAAGGTCTAAAATATCCTAATGATCCCTTCAAACGTCCCAAAGTGCACCCAGGATATTTTTATCCAAAAATTTTATTTTAATTAAGTTACACGTAAATTATTTAATGAACATATAATTATTTCCCTATTTAAATTTATTTATCATGTATGGTCCGTTTCACATAACAGGCGACAATAGTAAATATAATCACTTGCAACTTAATTAATTTAATTTGACCGATTTAATTTAAATTCGCTTGAATTTTATTTCGTAAAAAATAGTTTTATATTATCTTAAAAATATGGGGTATTATATTCTTCTCCCCTAATAATGGGATTCCATCCTAGGAATCTTGAAAAATACGTACTTACCTAGAAGAGTTTAGGATATTTTGTTCGCACGTCGTCCTCCCTCCCCCAAGTCGACTAGTCGTCCCTATGATGTCCCCACTTCACTCGTACCAATAGAACAACCTTGGATCGAAGTTGGCGCTACCTGCTGTCCAAAATGGCTATGGGTTTCTCCTCGTAGGTAGCATTTAGCTGGAGCTCTATCTCATCAATATTGATATGATGGTATGCTATCTTGTCTCTAAGGAACCTCCGCAATGCAGATATATGGAAGACGTCTTGCATCCACTGCAAGTGGTCTGGTAATCCCAACTGATATGCTACGGGCCTAATCCTCTCGAGGATAGGGAATGGCCCAACATATCGACGATCCAACGGTACGGGCCAAGTGAGAGAGTCCAGGTATAATGGTTGGGCGACACCAAGTATTAAATTAATTGATGTGTAAATTAATTAAATTAGAGTCGGACTGTAGACCATAGACTCGGGAATATACAGGCTAGTGTTATGAGTTTTAGTACACGGTAAAGTCGGGATTTTTATTATATATATACGGTGTGGTGATAGTATATATATATATATATATATGTGTGTGTGTGTGTGTGTGTGTGTGTGTGTGTGTGTGTGTGTGTATGTGTGTGTGTGTACTTTGTGTGTGCTATTAAATATTCGGAACTAGATATTTATTTAAGTTATATACTCTAGTGCTATCAAGGGAGGTTGCGCGTTGTGGGTGAATCCCCTAGCTTGAGGAGTAGGGTTAGTATATACCCAGGTCATAGCGTCCGGTATATGGGTGAAGGGATTATCTTACTTTCAGGGAAGGAATATGACCGCCTCCACGTAACTAGGTTATGTGAGCACACCTAGTGAGATAGCACTTTAGAGGAAATTATCCGGCGAGGGTATACTCGGAGGGATGGATATACATATGATATATGTGTGGATGTTTTAGTAAAAGTACGTATATAATGGTGTTAAATATTTTATACGGGTCATAATACAGTATGTGATGTATTTATTTTATATAACTTGTGTCACCGTTATATGATATTATTTAAAAGAAATTAATTAAGTTAATTGGTGAGATAACTTATGACCCATGGATCATAATACTCGATTTAGAGTAGAAAGGCAAGGGGATATTATACCAGGATTAGTTGGATGGGGTAGTACAACTAGGTGAGGTTAAGGAAACCATTAGGTGTGCACAATAGTGGAGGGGTGAGTATGTCCTCAAGAGAGTGAGACACTAACTTAAATATGAAGCGCATTCATGCATTTTAAATTACTGCAGTTAATTCACTTGCTAAATATTTTCAAAATGTTTGGGTTCTAACCCTTGCTATAAAATTATTTTCAAAACCTTTTAGGTGTCCAGCCACAGGGATGCCAGACTTGATATTCTATTCCAGGGACACGGAGCTACGGCACATGTGGATGCTAGCAGGAGTTTGGTTTAGACGCATCGTTCATTCCTTCCTAGAGTATGAATAATTTATTAGTTTCAATTTTTCTTAGGGCTTGTCACCCAGATTTTCAGTACAGTTTTCAGATCTATTTATTCAGGTGTTGGATGTTTGTACTGGACTATTTACTTTGGTGGCCGATGGTTTATTCGGCATGTAGTTTATTATTTATTCAGTTGATTTAATTATGTCATTGTGTGTGACTCATATTATCTTTCCGCATGTTATTGGTTGTTTAATTAAAAAGATAAAATTTGGCACCATCTTTTCGAAATACTAGGTGGTTAGTAAGTTTTAAACAGGTTTTCGACAGTGATGCTAACGATGAACCAATTGGGATTCCTATTTTAATTTGGTATAGGACTGAGCACCCGGTATTTTATTAGGTGGGGTGTCACCGATGGTATCAAAGCATCAGGTTCTATTGTCCTTAGGATCTGTGTGTCTTTTCAAATTTCAGCTTAGCATCCTTTGATGTAGTGCCTATCATAGGATTATTGTATTCTTATACGTATGCGCATTTATGTTCTTCTGCAAATTAATTTATATTTGATGGTGAACTCATACATTTCGATTCTCATTTCAGACGTCGCCCAGGAGAGAGAGAGCAACTAGGGCAGTAGGGGGAGATGAGACTAGGGAGTCTCATCAGGAGCCAGAGTTATCGCAACTACTGCCATAGATGATTTCGACTGCACATGTAACTGAATTAGTGGCACAGTCAGTTCAAGTGACGATGATCACAATGGCAAGGTACTTTCCATGAGATCATCCACAGGCATTAGTGGTACCGGATGCTCAGGCCCACCCGAGGCCGTCGGAGTGGCAGGAATTACGAGAGGTATTTCATAAAGGCCACCCACCAGAGTTTCAAGGGAGTTCATATGTGGTGCTAGCGTGTTAATGGAAGAGAGATATTCAGCGTCACCTAAGCATGGTAGATTGCAATGAGGTGCAGAAATAAAAATGCTAGCCACTTTTAGGTTAGTGGGAGCAGTGCTACAGTGGTGGGAGTCGATCACCATAGTTGAGGAAAGGGATACATTAACTATTGAAGAGTTTTGGGTTCGGTTCGACCGCCAGTATTTACCGCTAGCAGTCGAGGCTGAAATGAGGAGAAAATTCAGTGAGGTGACTCAGGGGGACCGTTCAGTGGTCGATTATGAGGAAGAATTCACTCATTTGGCAAATTTTGTACTGGATGAGGTAAGCATCTAAGAAAGAAAGAAGTCGAGGTTCATGGATGGGTTAGTTTGGAGGATCAGACAACATTTAATTGGTAATCCCGCATTAGTATCTTATGCAGAGGTTGTAAATTCAGCACTCCTGCACTGCCAGGAATATTGCTTCTACATGAAAGGAAGCAAGAGGGGAGTGGAACCCAGTCAGTCGGATAAAGAGGGAGGGAACAGTACTAGTGGGGTATCCCAGCAGCAGACAGGGGGACATCAGGGGCAGGATTTCTGGAAGGGGAATCAGGCCAAGCGATTTAGGTCTGGAGGCTATTGACAGGATGGCCAGGACTTCCGACAAGGCCAGTAAGGAAGGGATCAGTGACAGGGTGAATTTATTAGGAGGTGTTTTATTTGTGGGGAAGTGGGACACATGAAGAGAGATTGTCCTAAGCAAGGAAGGTTTCAACTACAGGACGAGGTCCTGGATGTACAACCACTACAACAAGTCATGGGTGTGTTCGGACAGGGGGAAGCCGCTCAGAAACCCGAGGATCAGCAATTGCAGCTAGAGTATGGAGGTAATTATCTTTTTTATCCTATGGGCATGGGGTATGTTTTGAGTGACAGTGAGGGTGTCACAATATAAGAATTATTTTCACTAGAATTCGCGGGTAAGTCGAATTTAGTGGGTGCTCTGGCTATAGCGGTCATATTACACACACACACACACACACACACACACACACACACACACACACACACACACACACACATATATATATATATATATATATATATATATATATATATATATATATATATATATATATATATATATGTTTATATTTCTTTGGGGTAGTGGATTTCTTTAGTGTTAACCACGAGAGAGTGGGGGTGTACACAGAGAAGGGATTGGTATTAGGCGAGAAGTGACTACTTTCGAGAATTTTGGGAGTAGGGCAGATGAGTTTTCCAAATATCGACTGCATAGCGATGGATTTGAACTATTATGAATAGTGAGGGTAAGTTTTGGTGTTCGCGACACCAGGGTATGAATGATGTTTACTAGGTATCACCTGAGAGGGCATCTAGCCTATATATATTTGAATATATGTTGTATTGTGTGGTGAGATAGGCACATAGTGAGGTTTTGTGTTCTCACATTTTACCCCGATAAGTAGGGGTGTCTACTGAAGTTAATCAGGGTGGTTAAATTTATTTTCGAGTGGGGAGAGATAGCTCGAGATTCATTTTGCGCAAGAACTAGTGATAGTAAGGGTGCGGTATTTTATGTTGTCTTTTGTAGCATGAGAGTAGGCGTGTATGCTTTTGTGTTAAGAGACAAATATTTGGGGGTACGTACTATGGACTGAGGGTCTAACAGATCTCAACAACCGACAATGTTAGGTAGTAGTGTATCGAGGGGTTTCTTGTTTGTATTTCGCTTGCGAGACGTCGCGTGCATGAAACATAGCGCAACGTTGGAAGTGGGGAGATGTTTGGTCGTTAGTACATGGGTTGGGTACCCCGGATATTATTAACATATGTTATATTACTACGGGTTGGAAGTTATATTACGGTTTACGGCTAGCATAGTCGAGTAACTTTCGTGCGGTTAAGCACGGGGACAGGGTGTATGGGCTCCCTGGTAAATTAGGATAACTTTTGTGCGGTTAAGCATGGGTACGGGGTGTATGGGCGCCCTGGTTAATTAAAATGCATATTTACGTAACTCTTAGTTAGAAGCGGAAGAGATAGATGTAGAGATCTTAGAGGCACAGGACTAGAGAGTGATATTTGAAGCTTGGAGAACTAGGCTTATCTTAATTTCGAGGACGAAATTCCTTTATAAGGGGGGGAGTATGTAACACCCCGTAATTTTGAGGATTTAATATTTAATTATTTTGGGGGGATATAAAAATATTTAAATTGGAGAAACTTAAATTTATAATTTGGATAATTTATTTAAGTGAGAAGAATTATCTATATTTAGCAACTTTAAGTTTAATTGTTTGAAATTTCGTGTGTCGCATTTTGAGGTCAAAATTTGAGAATGCTATTAAGTATTTTGGATGACAATTCTGAGTGCACGGTTAAGTCCGAATGGGTAGAAATAGTCAGAAAAGAGTACCCAGGGGTAGTAATCGGGTCTCAGATCATTTTTGGGCATAGCCGAGCCCACATGGGGTGATTTGGGCCATTTTAATTAGGCCCATGTGGCCAAAAACGGGATTAGGAGTTTTAAATATAATTGAGGGACTAGTTTAATGGCAGTTAGCAAATTCTAAACCTAGGGTTTGAGAGAGAAACAGATGAAGCTAATCAAGAGCCAATTGGGGATCTTTTGGAGTCAAATTAAGGGACTAATTGGGGTGTTCTTCATCAACACTTTCTCAACACCAACGGATTAGACTCTACGAATAATTCCAGGTAAGTGGTTAACTATGATGATTCTTAAAATAGGTGATAACGAATTCATATTATAGTATGTGTATATAAAAATTCATTTTAGGTGTGTAACCATAATTAAAATTGGATTTTTCTAAATGTAGAGTAATGGATAGATTTAATTACTCAAAGGATGTTAAGTTATGATTTGGGACTGTTAAGATTGAATTGTATGGTGGATTACAGTATGTATTAGTGATTAAATTGATTGAGAATGATGAGGTCGAACTCGGTAAAAGCGAGACCCGGGTGAAAAACCCAAATCGGACATACCAACGGTTATATATAAATTTGATGATAAATTAAGGTCTGTAGGATGTTTAGACCCTTTTCTTATGTGGAAGTAATGTTGGTTGTGATTGGGTAACGGTTTGGAATGAAAATAAAAGCCTGAGGGTTCGTTAATGGCTGAACAGAACAGCGGAGGGGAAAGGGACCTGTTATATCAATCGATCGACCCAGGGGATCAATCGATCGATGGTCCCAGATTTTTGGCAAATCGGCTTGTTTAATATATAAAGGCAAATTAATTTAAGATTTTTCCCCTACTTCTTATTTAGTGATAAATGCATATGTAGCACATATTCCTTAGCAATTATAAGGGAATACAATTGGGTTTAGGAGGGTGATAATTGTATGTCATGAGATGAATAAATTTCGGGAAATAATTCGTAGGTATGGATTGTTGGACAGAGGGAAAATGAATGGATATGGTAGTTGAGTGGCACTACATTATTAAAGAAATTGAGGTGCAATTTATTAATTAAGGGGCGAAATATAGAATCGGGTATTAACGACGGTACGGGCCAAGTGAGCAAGTTCGGGTATAATGGTTGGGCGACACCAAGTATTAAATTAATTGATGTGTAAATTAATTAAATTAGAGTCGGACTGTAGACTCAGGAAGGTAATAAATTAATTAAAGAGAAAATTAATTAATTTGAGTCGGACAATAGACTCGGGAATATACAGGCTAGTGTTATGGGTTTTAGTACACGGTAAAGCCGGGAGTTATATTATATATATACGGTGTGGTGGTAGTATATATATATGTGTGTGCTATTAAATATCAGGGACTATATATTTATTTAAGTTATATACTCTAGTGCTATCAAGGGAGGTTGCACGTTGTGGGCGAATCCCCTAACTTGAGGAGTAGGGTGAGAATATCCCCAGGTCATAACGTCCGGTATATGGGTGAGAGGCTTATCTCACTTTTAGGGAAAGAATATGACCGCCTCCACCACGTTTATATTTTTGGGCCAGGTTGGTGAGCGATTCCAACTTGGGTAACTAGGTTATGTGAGCACACCTAGTGAGATTGCACTTTAGAAAAAATTCTCCGACGAGGGTATACTCAGAGGGATGGATATACATATGATATATGTGTGGATGTTTTTAGTAAAATTACGTATATAATGGTGTTAACTATTATATGCGGGTCATAATACAGTATGTGATGTATTTGTTTTATATAACTTGTGTCACCATTATATGATATTTTTAAAAGAAATTAATTAATTTAATTGGTGAGATAACTTATAACCCATGGATAATAATACTCGGTTTAGAGTAGAAAGGTAAGGGGAGATTATACCAGGACTAGTTGGACGGGGTAGTACAACTAGGTGGGGTTAAGGAAACCGTTAGGTGTGCACAATAGTGGAGGGGTGAGTATTTCCTCAAGAGAGTGCGACACTAACTTAAATATGAAGCGCATTCATGCATTTTAAACTACATCAGTTAATTCACTTGCTAAATATTTTCAAAATGTTTTGGGTTCTAACCCTTGCTATAAAATTATTTTCAAAACCTTTTAGGTGTCCAGCCACAGGGACGCTAGACTTGATATTCTATTCCAGGGACACGGAGCTGCTGCACATGTGGATGCTAACAGGAGTTTGGTTTAGACGCATCGTTCATTCCTTCCTACAGTATGAATCATTTATCAGTTTCAGTTTTACTTAGGGTTTGTCGCCCAGATTTTCCGTAAAATTTTCAGATCTATTTATTCAGGTGTTGGATGTTTGTACTGGACTATTTACTTTGGTGGCCGATGGTTTATTCGGCATGTAGTTTATTATTTATTTAGTTGATTTAATTATGTCATTGTGTGTGACTCATATTATCTTTCCGCGTGTTATTGGTTGTTTAATTAAAAGGATAAAATTTGGCATCAGTTTTTTGGAATACTAGGTGGTTAGTAAGTTTTAAACAGGTTTTCGACAGTGATACTAAGGATCAACCAACTGGGATTCCTATTTTAATTTGGTATAGGACTGATCACCCGGTATTTTATTAGGCGGGTTGTTACTATGAAGAGAAGCTCTAGACTCCAAAAATATTTCAAAAGCACTTCAAAAGCTCTCCAAACATATCTTGAATGCTCCTACTTGCTCATATCAACTTGCTTTTACCCTAAACAAGGCTCGCACTGGAAGAATGAAGCTTAGAAGTGCGTAACAATGTGGAATACGATGTAAGTATAGTGTAACTGTGGTGGAATATGTCTTGGGGAGAAGAAGAAGTCTTGAAACTATAGAAATAGATAGTTTGGTAGATACAAAAATGGGTGGGATGAACTCATTCCTTCTCTCTCTTAAAAACCTCAGAAACCCCTTAAAAATTCTTTTACTCAAAGGATACCCACTTGCCAACCTGATTTGATGATCTGCTGCTACCAGAGATCGACATCTCAAATATCCAATGGCCCATGTGTTTACATCAGACAACAAAAGGCCAAATATTTAATTTTCTCATTAGGTCATTCAAACGAAGCTGCATCTCATTCGAACAAGAATCGAATCTTGTTCGAAGGAGGTTGGTTTTTTAGGCAGATTAAGGGTCATTATAAGTTTGTTAGATGCCCGATCAATCGAGGAAGGGACCTTTTTTAAACCAGAGTATCTCGTTCGAATGATATGAGGATCTCATTCAAACGACTCCCATTTTCATTTGAGCGATTGAATTAAATATCTATATTAGTTCTGGCCATTCAATTCCCAATTAATTGCACAACTTCCACATTACCATTCAAATATAAATAACAATCCATTTATTATTCATCCAAGGAAAATGGTTCTCCTTGAATAAAAATTTCACTAGAAAGGGATAAAATCTCGGGCACTGGTGTTACAGGGACTAACAAACCTAAGCCTGCAATGAAGAAGGTACGATATAAAATTGTTTTATTGAACATTCAATCGATTTGATTGTGTGACATGTGTGAAATGTAGTTTGATGTTTTTGTGATGGAAACAAACACATTGTATGTTTAGTTTAATTTCTATTTGATTGGAATAAATAATTCATGTTTAATTTATTCACATTTGTTTTTTTAAAAAATTATTGTAAAGTCTTTTTTTATTTTCAATTTTTCTATGCAGGGTTTGAAAAAATGAATGTTTATGGGTTTTGTTTTGAACGTTGAATCAATGTTACTGTGTGGCATTGGTGAAATGAGGTTTACTGCTTGCTTGAATGCAACAAACACAACTGTTTGATTGTTTCCTTTTTTGTCGTAAAGTTTCATGTTTTTTTCAAAATTTTTTATTTTACAATTGATTTTAATTATTTTTCATTTTAATTTGTTCCATGTTAGGCTTTCATAAAATAAACATTTATGATGTTTGAACGAAACGTTACAACAATTTTACTGTGTGACATTGGCTGAATGAAGTTTCATTTTTAGAATTGTGCAACAGACAGATTCCTGTATGTTTATTTCATTTTTTTGTTTCACACATTAATTATGTACTCACTGCGATATTGACAAAGTAAACATCGTTATTTTTTTATTACTGAAACATATGTAATATACCGAATTTTGATTTATTGAGTCTTAAAACATTGTTTGTGATTGTATATGTTTTTAATAACATTTTTACGATTTCAATACTTTGTTTGTGATACACTAACTTGTATTATGTGCATTTGGGTTCAATGGTTTGGATCATTCAGTTAATATGTACTGAATATGCATAATGTATATCTTTAATGGCTAAATTTTTTTATTATATTCTAGACAAATGATTGAAACATATGTGATTTTTATGTTTGTGTTTTATGGTTTTGGATCATACATGAATTATGTAGGAAATATGAATTTATGTGGTTGGTGATTAAAAAATTTGCTTACGTTGCATTGAATGATTGCTCTCATTGATTTAATGATTTATATTATGTCATGATTATAAGTCGATTCATGCACAGTGTTTTGTATGAACAAATAAATATTTATATTTTTTCTTCAGTGAAACAAATGTTTTGTAATCACATAACCGTTTGTTTACTTGTGTTTATGTTGAATGGTTTTGGATCACTTATTAAAATGTAATGGATGGGAACACTTTAATTTTCAATGTTGTAAAATTTGAGTTTTTAAAATTTTCAGCAACTGCATCCAAGAAATATATATGTGTGTGTGTGTGTGCGGACTAATTTTATCTGGTGATCCCTTTGAATTTGTTCAATGAGTGTTTCTATAAACACTAATCATTTACATGTGTGAATAATAAATATTTTAACCTTCTTATCATCTAACATTTGTTTTTATAGAAAAATTCAACAAGTTAATTCCATACATTATATGTATTATGTGTGATTATACATATTAATTCTTAATCATGTTCAATACAAAATGTGTGCTCTTATTGTGTAAACAGTAAATTTTATTCTGAACGCAACAAATGTTTCACTGGTTTAACATGCAAACTATATTAATTGTTTAACAAAATGTTATACCATGTGTTTGTCTAAAAGGTTATTCTAATATAATTTTCGTCATTATTTCCATATAAGGAGGTAATAAAAAAATCCCATGTTAAGGAAGAGGACAATGTTGTGCCTGTGATTAAAAGAGCACGTGGGAGTTCAACGCGGTATAGATGTAATTTGACAATATTGAGGGATTTATTTAGTAGAATTGAAGCTAATAGTGGATCACTTGATTAGGTAAGAACGTTTTTTGTATAATGTATGATGCCATGATAAGTAATGAGTTAGATCATTCTTTATTGAACAAATTTGAGAAGACTATGGAGATGATTACCAGGTCATACAACGAGTCAAATGGTTTTTTCATATTAGGTGATAAAGTGGTACAACTCAACTCACATGACATGTCTTTAATATTTTGTATTCCTTTTGGGAATGAAGAAGTTAAACTACCACCTTATAGTAGAAAACCTAACACACCGTTCGTATCTAGGTGGTTTAAGGATACGACCGGTTTGGTTAAATATTCATAATTGAAAAATTATGATATCAAGGCATCATCTTCAAAATCAAAAGTTGGATATCTCGATGCGTGTAGGATTATATGCCTTTATACGTCCTTCATTTTTTTTCTTTTCGACTGGTGGTGTGGCATTAACGTGGTTATTCATGAACTATATGGACAATATAGATGAGATTGGCAACTATAATTGGTCGAAAGCGATATATGATTACTTGATAAGCTCAATAAACACTCATCACAAAGATACCAAGAAATGTCATGGATGTGTTTTCACATTATTGGTAAGCCAAACAACATGTTATTCATTTTTCATTCTTTTTGACATATATTTGCAAAAAATTAAACATTTTAATGCGGATTAATGTGATTTTTTTACTTGTAATACGAGTTTTGCGAGCGTACAAATATCATACATCCGGAATGTTTGAATTCTTTTCCAAGGTTTTTGAAATGGAACTTATCTAAGTAGAGTGTTGAGTTAGATGTTAGCATTACGTAGAAGATCTTCCATTTGAGATAAATTTTCACGAAACATCATGTTTTTTGTTATATTGATTTTATTTTTATGATTTTTAAAAATGCAATAATACGATTGACACTAAGCGACAATTCTAATTTTTGAATGCATGTACACAAAAATATATAACATGTATGATAAACGTATGAATTTGCATGTTGTTAACAGAAGTGTCCATTATTAACAATTTCAATCTTTGATGTTTGCAAATATATTAATATTTACACTAAACAACAATGTTGTGAGTGAAATATTTACTGTGTCATTTAACATTTATATTGTGAAACATATTTACAAAATCATTACAAACATTAGTTTGGTAATTGCTTTTATAAAACCTATTCATATTCACTGTCTATTATTATTTTTAGGGACTTATACCAAAAAGTCCCTCAAATATGTTTTAATACACATTTATTCCAAGCCTTTTACTTTGTTCCAAAAAGTCCCTCACTATATAAAAACATTCAAAAAAAGGAGCTCCATTTAGGGTCACCGGAGCTCCGGCAGTGGTGGGTGGGGTGAGTGCCGCTAGCGCGGACCTTTAAAAATAATAAAATATTAGTTAAATGGGTGTTTGAGGGACTTTTTGGAGCAAAGTAAAAGGCTTGGACTAAATGTGTATTAAAAATATTTGAGGGACTTTTTGGTATTTGACTCTTATTTTTAACCATATTAAAATTTTCATATGATTTTTTCATACATTGTTAAATTTTATATAATTAAATATGACAAATAAAGTAAATATGTAACGTTTATCATATTTTAAAAAATGGGAACATATTAAATGCCTTACATGTTGGTTAATCATACATTATTTGTGCATGTGATATTTTTTGTAATGTTAAACTATTTAAATTAATAGCCCTTTTATGGAACAAATTATCACACTGAGTATACACTAATTGGGAAATTGTAATTTATGTATGATCATAGAGATATAATATATATTGTATGTGATAGACAAAGGATCCCCATATTCAAGTCCTTAATTTATGATGTTTGCGTTAAATTCATTCAGATGGTAAATAAATACTTAATGGATATTCAATTCATTCACACAACAAAAAGATATAATAATTGTCTACTATAAACACATGGATACGAATAATAGAGTGCTATTGCATACATTTGAGGACATTTTTTTAATGTGACTTAATAAAATAACTAATCGAGATGGTTTATTCCTTTATTTATGATATATATCTCATTTTATTTATGAAGTATTTAATGTATGATGTTTATGGTAAATTTATACAGATTTTGAACAAATACTGACCGAGTAAGAAATTCATTCAAACAGAAAAATATACTGATTGTCAGGGGCGGACCTAGGTGGTCCCGAAGGTGGGCGGCCGCCCACCTTGATTTTTCGGATTTTTTTTCTCCAGTATAGGCTATTTTTTTTTTGTTTTGGACCTTTGTGTAATGTTTCATAGTAGAAGGCATTTAGTTTTGAGGGCAGAAATATAAATAAACTGTACCAGTTCCCGCACATGCGTTTTAAAACTAAACCCCGACGCGTTTTAAATATTTTCTAACCTAAACTACACTCTCCTCCCCTCAGCCGCTGAGATATGTCCCTACTCCTTTCTCTACGGTGCTGCTTAAACTAACCAGTAGCAGTGCCAAACCAAGCAACAGGGGCCAGCACCCGATCCTCCTCTCGACCGGGGCTCTCTCTCGATTTGGGGCAAATCATCGCAACCAAAACATTTGGGGTAATCATCGCAAACTCTTAAGGCTACGGTGCTTAACAGGTAACGTTAACTTTGTACCTTTCTTTGCTTTTTTTTTCAATTCAATATTCAGGACTGAATGATAATCATTATACTGTTCATACTAATTTTTATCAACTCAATATTCAAGATTCAGTATTTCGTTTTTTTCAATTTAATGGTAAACTTTATACTGTTAAAATTGTTATCCTCAACTCTTATATGTACTTTACTATTGTTTGCTATTTTTAATTGTTGTTTTGGAGTATATTTACTAATTTAGTGCAATTAAGTTGAAATATTGTAATTATTATTTCAGATTTAGGGTAATATTATTTCGAGGTATTTAAAAAAAATCGCGAACAAAATGGGAGCTAAAAATTCTTCAATATTAACCTTAAAACGTTTAGGATTAAAAAATTGAAAAAAAAACATAAAAAAAATCACCCCGGGGGCTCTCATATCTTTGTCAAAAAAATTTGCACCCCCAGCCTAAAAATCCTGGGTCCGCCAATACTGATTGTAACAGGAAAACATATTCATACGAATAACAAACTAATATTATGAAATTTTTACGATATTTTTTTATGTATGATTTACTAAATTATCTAATTCATAAAGTGTTTACCTCTATTTATAGCACACATATGATTTTTTGTATGAATTGTTTAATGTATTCTATTAGAAGTACATTCAATTAAATACTAAACATATATTGATTGCACATAAAATAGTCATTGTCCGACACATACATTTTTTTGTGAAGACAATTTATGAAAGCAATACATATATTATTTGCATACTCTATACTATAAACATGTGCATATTGTTGATTTTGGCTCTCCTATTTTTCAGTTTTGGTTTATTTACAAATTTGCCATTTTGGCTCAAATCTATAAATACAAGTGTTATTTCTAGGTTTTGAGAGAGGACAAGTTTGAGAGCTATTTTGTGAGTTATCAAAGCTAAAGAGTGTTAGAGCTCCCATTTGAGGGGTGAGTTCTTGTGAGGTTGTGAGTGACTTTCTAAGAGAGATAAATTGTGTGTGTGTATAACCTTAGGGTTCCTCCATTTATCTATAGAAAGAAGAAATCCTCCTTGGTGGATGTAGCCCAAATTTGGGTGAACCACGGTATATCGTTGTTGTTTTGCTTTGATGATTGCTTGTATGTTCTTATTGTCTCTTCATTGATGCTTGGTTGAATTGATTGGGAGTTTGCACACTAGTTCATTTTGGGAACAAGGTCTTGGGTGTTTTCCGCACACCAAGTGTTTGATAAAATTCCCGAGTGAGTTTTATCGTCTTGGTCGCTAGAGATAGTCTTGCTTTAGCGCAACACATATGAATAGCAAACTTCAGCTATAAGCATTTCATAATATGTACCTTTAATTCAGAAGGTATGGACCTTTATTATGACCTACCTCTGACTTTGTTTTGAATATAAACAATACATGTTTTTTTGTATGAAAATTAAAAAAAATATTGAATTCATGTATCATAAAATATATTTGTTATTAAGAATTTTAGCTATCACTCTAAATAATCATAGCGATGCTTACATACTAATAAGCAAATTAATACGAGCAGGTGAATCAGAAAAAGTTACACAAAACATCTAACGAGGAGGAAGAGCTAGGTTAATATATTGATGGAGATTCGGATGTGGATTCATATGGCATGTTAAATTCATGACATCCCCTCGAGAAGCACTAACATTGAGTCTAAGGGAACTTAGCATTTAGATGCATCACCGCAAGTGAACGTTGAGTTGAGCCTCAGCCCAAAAATAAAGTAAAAATATTAGAATTATTATTGACCTACAAGGATAGGTCAATAATAATTGAAGCTTGAGAATGAATGTATTCGTCGCACATTAAAAGACATGGGGATAAGGACAGTGAAATAATAAGGTGTTTGAAATAAAAAAATTGGCGAATGAAAATAAACAAATTGAGGAGCTCATTGGGCAACAATTTAAATCTAACATTTGTTATAAGAATACCCAGTGTTAGTGGTTAAATTTAATATCACACCCAACCCAGTACTTCGTACGTCGCCACATGTTAAACACGTTTTCCAATAAGAAAAATTATTCGATTACCAACTGCATCATCGCATCATCGTTAATCAATACCAAACAGGAATGAAGGGTAATTGAATGGGTTGAATGAAACACCAGTCCTTGTTCAGGAATTTTTTTTGATGTGTTTAACGACGTCAATCCTTGATGTCTTTCAATCAAAATCGCTTCTTCTCTTATTTTATTTAATGTTTTTTTTTTCAAGAATGTTCTCTCACTTTATTTAATATGAAACAAAACAATTTATATCATTTATATATACAAAAAAAAAGATATTTTTATAACATAATATTTTTTTCTTTAATAACAGTTTTTACATATAAAAACATTACAAAAATATTTAAATGCTTTTAAAACTGTTTTTATATATAAAAACAGTAAAAAAAATCCTTTTCTATATAAACTATTAAAAATGTTTTAAATATGTACTATTTTTTTAAAACGTGTTTTCTTAAACAGTTTTTTTTTATATATAAACAGTTTTTTTTTATATATAAACAGTTTTTTATAAATAAAAATTGTAAAAATATATTTTAAAAGTTTTTTTAAACTGATTTTTTTTAAATATGTACTGTTTTAAATGTTTAAATATGTACTGTTTTTAAATGTTTTTTAAAAATATGTACTGTTTTTAAATGTGTACTGTTTTTTAAATGTTTTTAATTTTTTTTAAATGTGTACTGCTTTTTAAAAATATGTACTGTTTTTAAATGCGTACTGTTTTTTAAATGTTTTTAATTTTCTTTAAATGTGAACTATTTTTTATATGTTTTAAATATGTAATGTTTTAAATATGCACTATTTTTTAAAAATAAACTGTTATTTAAACATAAACAGTATTTATACATATAAATATGTATAGTTTTTTTATATATATAAACATGTTAAATGTTTTAAATATGAAACGATTTTTATATAAAAAACAGTTTATATATAAAAAAAACTGTTTTTTAAATATATAAACTGTTTTTTATATATACAAACACTACATATTTATATATATAAAAATCTGTTTTTTATATAAAAAACTGTTCTTGTATATAACAGTTTTTATATAAACAGTTTGCACTGTTTTTTATATAAAAAATTGTTCATATAAAAATCTATTTATATAAAAAACTGTTTGTACTGTTTGTATATATAAAAAACAGTTTTTATATATAAAAAACAGTTTGTACTGTTTGTATATATAAAAAACAGTTTTTATATAAACAGTTTGTACTGTTTTTTATATAAGAAACTGTTCATATTTAAAACATTTATATAAAAAACTGTTTGTACTGTTTGTATATATAAAAAACAGTTTTTTATATATATAAAAAACAGTTTTTTTATATATATAAAGATGTACTGTTTGTATATATAAAAAACAGTTTATATATATAAAAAAACAGTTTATATATATAAAAAACAGTTTTTCATATATATAAACTGTTTTTTATATAAAAATCGGTTCATATTTAAAACACTTGACATGTTTATATATATAAAAAAAACTATACATATTTATATGTATAAATACTGTTTATGTTTAAATAACAGTTTATTTTTAAAAAATAGTGCATATTTAAAACATTTAAAACATTACATATTTAAAACATATAAAAAATAGTACACATTTAAAGAAAATTAAAAACTGTTAAAAAACAGTACGCATTTAAAAACAGTACATATTTTTAAAAAACAGTACACATTTAAAAAAATTAAAAACATTTAAAAAACAGTACATATTTTTAAAAAAACATTTAAAAACAGTACATATTTAAAACAGTACATATTTAAAAAAAATCAGTTTAAAAAAACATTTAAAATATATTTTTACAATTTTTATTTATAAAAAACTGTTTATATATAAAACAAAAACTGTTTATATATATAAAAAAAACTGTTTAAGAAAACACGTTTTAAAAAAATAGTACATATTTAAAACATTTTTAATAGTTTATATAGAAAAGGATTTTTTTAATGTTTTTATATATAAAAACAGTTTTAAAAACATTTAAATATTTTTGTAATGTTTTTATATGTAAAAACTGTTATTAAAGAAAAAATATTATGTTATAAAAATGTCTTTCTATTTGTATATATAAGTGGTATAAATTGTTTTGTTCCATATTAAATGAAGTGACAGAGCACCCTTGAAAATAAAAGAAAGAAACATTAAATGAAATGAGAGAATAAGCTATTTTGATTGGAAGACATCAAGGATTGATGTCATTAAACACATCAAAAAAATTTCCCCTTATCCAATAGCTTCACCGATCAATGAACTCGATGGTGCTGGGGATCAAAGACAAAGATGATCGTAAGGATAATAAGTTTGAGGATTTTGTGTACGAACATGTGGTAAAAGGTAGATTAAAGCAGCGTGCACTAAAACCAAATACAAGGAGTGCTCGTAAGGATAGTGTTGTTCATGCATTTCATATTAATGTTGATAATCTGCTTGCTGATATTGGGGAATGGAAGGCTGTGAACATTAAGTTGAAAATACATGTCTTGACACATAAAGGAGTTGTTTAAAAGTACTTAAGTGAGTCAAGAATGGATCTTAAAAGCGTGGAATGATTCGTACCTCGGGTAATTTTCATATATACTATCAAAATCCTAGTAAAAGTTAAAAGTTTATTGTTGTTTGTAATTTTTGCATATATGCGTTCTATTTGAATTGCATGTAACACTCCGTATTTTTTAATAATTATAGATTTAATTATTCTTAGTTTTTTAAATTATACGCGTGCAGTAATTTAATTAAATGAAATATTTTGTATCTAATAGATATTAATTTGTGGAAATAAGATTAATATTTATTTGGTAAATTACTAAGTTTGTTTATAGTAAATAAAATACAGTGAATTATTAGTACGTCGTAGTGAGTAATAACGACGAGATTGTGATGATATCTCAATCGGGGCTTGTAAGTATACTATATTACGATTGAGATAGAAAATTTATGTACAATGACTCGTATGGAAATTTTGAGTGCACGGTTGATTCTGAATAGGTCAAAATATTCAAAATTAAGTACCCGGGGTAGTATTTGGGTTTCGGGGGCTTTTAAGTCTAGCCTGGACTTATGTAGGGGTATTTGGATCATTTTAAAATAGCCTAACAACATAATTTCAGGATTAGTGAGTGAAAATATAAAGGTTAGGTGTGTGAAGTAGCCCTACCAATAGTTACAAACCCTAAGAGAGAAGGAAGAGGGGGGAAATAAAGGAAGAAACCTTTGGGAGGCAAAATTCAAGAAGGATGCGGGAAGTTCTAGCATCTATCTATCACATACAATGTAGATCGGACCCTACAAACATTCCAAGTAAAGTAATTAAGTTGCTTTAAATTAAATTGAGGTGAATCATATTCATATCATGGTAGGTGTAGAACGGAACCACTTTTGGGAAGTGTTTTTACATAAAAATGGTTTTTTGGTGAAATCGATACCATGTGTAGGTTAGATAATTAATTTATGATATGGTATTAATTAGTATTATTGGAATCGGAATCATAATAGAGATTTAGAGGTTGAATATAGTTTTTTGGGGATTTTGAAACCAAATCTAGGGTTAAGATGGAATGTTCTTCTTATAAACTCATTTCAAGAATTTAATTGAGGATATTGGATAAATCAATGATATTTGAATGATTGACCATTGTTAGAATCATCTAGGATTCATTTCCTTAGGTTATATATATTATAATGGAGGTATAGTATCATATTGAAGGGGTTTGGGGCAAAATTGGAGAAGAAGGTTCGTTAAACTGGGGTAGCAAATCGGTTCACATCTCTGGACGAACTGGTTCGGGTTTTTGAGCAAACCAGTTCACTATCTGGCAGAACCGGTTCAAATGTCTGTCAGGTTCGATAATGGTTTGATCAATTAATGGGTTATTTTTGGAGGGTTCAATTAAATTAATAAGCCCCTAAGAATAAAAGATAATTATTAGGGAGATTTAGAAATATTATATTACTTAGAGTTGAGTGGGTAATTAAAGTTCGATTAGAAACAGTGAGAGAAACAATTGATGAGAAATTTAAAATAACGAATTAGGTGAGATGAATTCGAAAATAATTAATGTATGGGTTGGTTGGGTAAGTCCGAGTGTTTTAGCGGAGTGATGTTACTTGACAAACTTAAATAATTTATACGATGGGTCGGTTGGGTAAGTCCGAGTGTTTTAGCAGAGTGATACTACTTGACAAACTTAAATAGTTTATACGACAGACTGGTTGGGTAAGTCCAAGAATTTTAGAAGGGTGACGTTATTTTATCTAATTAATGGATAAGAATTTAATTAATTAAGAGTCGAGGGATAGACTCGGGATAAGTGGGCTAGTGCTTCAGGTGATGGGCATGGATTAGCCAAATTTGGTTAATATATATACGGGTATAAAGACTGTATATATATATATATATATATATATATATATATATATATATATATATATATATATATATATACACACGAATATGAATGATATCTATGTGTATGATATTTATGTGAAACATACCCCCTAGTGCTATCAATGGAGGTTGCGCGATGTGGGTCATCTTCCCTGGAGAAACACAACAGGCAAAGTATCGACCCTAGGTCATAGCGTCGTGTTTTATACCTTGTGTAATGGTTATTCAAAGTGAGACGATTAGGGTATGGTTGGGACTCACTGTCGAAGTACTATGACGGCCTCCAACACATTTGCAATTTTACTAAGCCGGTGTGAGAGTCCGACCGTCGATAATCGGGATAAAATAAATATGCCCTAGATGATGATATCATTGTTGAGAAAGGCATATAATGAGTTATTACTCGGGGGATGGCAACATCTAATGAGTTATTACTCGGGGGATGGTGACTATACGTGACATATATGTGTTTTTTGTAGTATATCTTTACATATATAATAGCATGGTTAATTATAAACGATCTTAACGCATTAAGACTGAACATATGTGTGTTTATTGTAGTATCTCATTACATATATGATAGTGTGGTTAATTATATACGTGCTTAACACATTAAGAGTGAACATATCTATATTTATTTTAGTATCTCATTACGTATATAACAGTGTAGTTAATTGTATACGGGCGTATTACATTAAGTGTGGATGTTTATAAATAATTGGGATAAAGTTATGAGAATAATAAATGATGAAATGATTAGTTAAGCTAATGAGAGAAAAAGATAAGAAATGAACGATAAACAATACTCGGGGTAGAAAGGTGTATTAGTGAGGTTTACAACAGGACTAGTTAGGCGGGGCAGTGTAACTAGGCGGGTTAAGATGTATGCATTAGGTGTACACTATATTTGAGAGGTGAGGGGTATCTCATGGGAGTGCAACACCGACTTAAATATGGAAAGTTTTACACTGCATCTTAATTACTTGCAACTATTTTAAAAGGTTTTGAGCTATGATCCATATCAAATCTATTTAAAAAAAAATAAGTGTTCAGCCACATGGACACCATGGATGAATAGTCTTACTAGGGACACGAAGTTGGAGCTGATGTGAAGGTATGAAGGTTTCTTAGAAGCCGCTTCACCTATTGCATTCTAGATTAGGTTCTCTATTTCGGTATTAGTTTGGCGTGTTGCCCCTTTCATTTGAACTTATGTATTTCAGAGTATTTTAGTCAGATGGATTGGATGTATTGGATTTTTACCCGATGGTTAAATTCAGGGACTTTATCAATTTATCTTTGCTTTACACTTTACAGCATGGTTTCATCTATATTGGTTAATGGGTATGGGATTATTGTGGTTCGGTTAACATTGTTTTATGTTAAATAAAGATAAAATTTGGCATCTGATTATCTAATTAATAGGTGGTTAGTAATTTAAAATGTTTTCGATAGTGATTCTAGGAATGAACCAGATGAGATTCCTGTTTTATTTTGGTAGAGGACTATCACCCATTATTGAAATAGGTGGGGTGTCAAAGATGGTATCATAGCATCAGGTTATAGTGTCCTTAGGATCTATGCGGACTTCTTACATTTTTAGCATTACTTTTCTTGATATAGAGACCTATACTTAGGACTGTTGATTCATAATGCAACTTACGTTCTCTCACTATTGATTATAGTTGATGCGGATCATTTGCAAGTATGGTTGGGATTTGTACACCACACAATATACGATGACCAATAAGGACCGTTAGGAGGACTACAGGAGGATAGGCTCAACCGAAGCCATAGAGTATTTGGGAATGGTGACCGCGATAGAAGTCACCACTATTATTGTTTGGGCAGTTGACATTTTGATAATTTCTAGGACGCAGTAGTTTCCCCAAGTACCACCATAACAGACAGTGGCACAAATTCAGACTCACCCAGTGCAGTTGGTAAAGGAGAGAGTCAAAGGGCCTTTTCAGAAGGGCCATCTAAAAGACTTCCGGAAAGTGCAGAAGTGTGATTGACCAATGGAAGGAGAACATCCAAAGGCAATTTCATATGGTGGAGTGTAATGACACTCAGGATTTAAATTTTGGGTAAATATTTTTATCTCATAGGAGCAGCGTTGCCATGGTGGGAGTTAGTCACCACATATAGGGATATAAATAAGGAATTAATCTATAAATTTTGGGTGTGATTTGATCGTAAGTCCTGTCATCTTCGGTTCAAATAGAGATACAAAGGAAGTTTTTCGACTTATCACTAAAGGGACAAACAGAGTCCAATTGTGATGAAGGATTTACTTGTTTATCAAACTTCGTACCCGATGAGGTAGGTAGGGATAAGAAGAGAGTTCTTAAGTGTGATGATGGACTCACGATTAGAAGTCGCCAACACGTATGGGAAATCGGTCTTGGACAAATTATGTACATGCAGTTAATACCGTACTTTTACAATGTTAATATCAATGCTTCCATGTGAAGGGAGCTAAGAGAGTTGGAGAATCTAGGAAGAAGAGTAAGACTAGATTTAATAGTGCTAGTGAGGCACCACAAGGGGACACCCAACAGGGGACCCATTTGAATGATTCAGATCAATGGAATTCCTACGACGTGACGGTGGATTCAGTTAGGGCCATCATGGCCAACTTTGTTTTCTGCAAGACCAGTAGAGACAAAAGAACAAGGGGGTAGCAATTGAGGCCTGGTCTCATGGTCAGTGGGGCCAAAGACAGGGGATGACACAGAGATATGTCTTATGTGTGGAGAGTAGGACTACATGTATTGATCTTTTTTGCCGCGAGTTATGAGGCAGAAGCGGGATACCTAGTAGGGGCAATAGTTATAGAAATTTTTTATTCGGTTTGGATGAGAATATTATGTCCAGTAACCATTTGAACCACTAGTGATAATTGCGAGTGAAAGTATGAGTTGTATCCTCGAGTGAATGGGGTAAGTTATGTGTGACACGGGTGAGTCACAGTTTTGTTTGCACTATATTCGCATGTGACATGGGTTTAGTGGGTGTATCGTTAGCGTTACTATTATGTGTATATATTTACCATTGGGTAGCGGGGCTATTTTTGGTTCCATCTATAGGGGCGGGTGTGGTCATTGAGAGGATATGTTTTAGTGGATTTACTCATTTTAGAGATATAATATACGAGTATGATGTTATCCTTGGTATGGACTAGATAGTGATGGTTTGAGTGATGGTGGGCTGTTACAGCAAGACTATCGTGTTCGTTGTTCCAGCATAGGATGTGTTATTTTGCGATGTCTCACCTGGAAAAGGGATGAGCTCGCGTCTATATTATATTGTGAAGGAGACTTCGGAGTGTATATTTGTATCTTTATATTTGAACCCAGTGTGTATGGACTTTACTCATGTGATTCAGGGTATATTGGGTTTTTTAATCAAGAGGGGAGATTTAGCTAGTTATTGATTTAGCACTGGGGACTTAATGGCATTGCAAGCGTAGTGTTATATGACTCCTTTAGAGATGTGGGAGTTAATGATTATACTTATACGATAGGGGGGACATGATTTTGAGTGTCCCTATTATATGCTTTGGGCCTACAAAACTCAATGACCGATAATTCTAGGTGATAGTGCATCGAGGGAGTTCTTTATTTGAGTTTCGTTCGCAGGGTGATCTTGTGACAACCCGAATATAATTACGATTAATTATGCTTAAATCATGCTTAGCTTATGTGATATGATTAGTGTGTTATTAATATATATGATATTAATTTACTATGTTTAGTCTAATCCTACCTTCAAAAATCATGAAATGTCGGATTAGTTACAAATACAAAATTTTGAGGGTTTCGGTAGGAATGTTCATGTTTAAGGCTAGTTTTGACCTTTATGACATAACAATGAACTTGAGGTGTAAACTAGATATTTGTATATATATGAGTTAGGTTTATAACAAAAGAAACGGTTTATCGAACGGACATCCGAGTGGGAAGATATTGTCCTTTTACGAACAGGGGGTAAAGTAGTCATTTAGCCTTAAATGAAATTTTGTTTTATGTAATGCCACATGTTATATTTTGATTGGACCAAGAGGGGGTGGCCTTATGCCGACTTAAAACCCTTTAATTAAGCTCTTCCTTCAGCATATTTCAGCCATGGAATAGTTTAACCTAAGGAAAGAGAGTTTTGAAGTTTAGGAAGAAAGTGTGAGGAGAAATTGAAGAAAAATTCATAGAAAAATTACGTAAAAGCCCCTAAGGTATTTCCATCCATAAATATTGTTTATTTTTTTTTATTAATTATTTAAATGATTGAAATAATAATTTGTTTACTGAAATTCCATGTGTTGATATGTACTTATGGATAGATGCAAGTTTAAGTAAACTTGAATGTGTAAACCCTTGAGATTGTTTTGTTTAAGAACCTTGTTTAATCAAACTTCCATATATTTCTCTATACTTACTGGAATTGATTTATTCCAATTGGAGATTAACTTGGACTTACATATGTATGACATATCCGAAAATCATGGGAAAATACTAAGAAATGAGTCCTTGGTGAGAGTTTGAAGTTCGGGTATGAAATCTGCCCTAAGGGTGAATGTATGCCTACCATGTGTTCGATGTTTTGCTTGACATAGAAAATAAACTCTGAAAATTACGAAATTTTAATCTTGTATTGTTCAATATGTTTACTGATGTTGGGTTGAATATCATATAAATTTATGATGTAGAAAAATTATGGAAATTCCTGGAAGTTGAATGAACGATAAAAGAGCCTATAGGGCAAATATGCTATGTGATAAAGAAATGAGCATATCTTGCTCTAGGAGACTTAAAATGATGTACCGTCTTTTGTATTGGAATACTAATAAGACAAGTATTTAATTTCCAAGAATAAATGAATTTATATTTGGTCTATGATTTGGATATGTTAAATATATTAACATGGATTTGGATGGAACTTCACTTGTGATAAATGATTTGAATGGAATCATGTGATGCTTATGGATTGAATTATGTTTAAAGCATTCTTTGGATTATTGATATTCTTATGATGACACTAATATGGTAAGAATGATAGGAAGGGAAGAAGAGTTTATTGAACAAGTACCGGATAAAGTCAAGGGAAAAGCCAGTTAAACTATCAAAGTGAGTGTACTTATGATTTGTTTCATATATAAATGTGAATATAGCTCTAAGAGCGGATATGTTTGAATATTTCGGTATTCAGGACTTGTTTGGATATTAAAATATCCAGGATTTGTTTGGGTCTCATGATCCAGGATTGGTTTGAATACTTCAGTATTCAGGATTTGTTTGGATATTCAAATATCCAGGATTGGAATTGGACAAAGATCCAATGATTTGTTGGAACTTATGTTCCAGGATTTGTTATTGCCAATGGGCAGAATTATTTGGAACTTATATTCCAGGATTTGTTATTGCCAATGGGCATAATTATTTGGATCTTATGATCCATGATTTGTTATTGCCAATGGGCAGGATTATTCGGATTTTACATCCACATATTCGATATAGAATTGTTATTTTGTTGCAGGGAAGGAGTACCTCATTAAGCTTAATGCTTACGGTTTATATTTTAACAATTTCAGGTTTGTACGCTGCCAAATAGGATAACATATGATCGGTAACTTTGAGAGTTGCACCTTTAGAAGAGCTGGGATTTAAGTATGGAGATTTTATCGTTGTCACACTGAAGATTTTAATATACTCACACATTGTATATATTGATTTAGTATGGATTGAGTTGATCATCGTTAATCATAGCATTGTATAATCTTTAATTATGACTCTGATGTTGATTTCGTTATGGCACAAGAACAATATTATGTTCATTATGCAGAAAAATATTGATAAATGAATTAAATTTTCAATGGGCTTGAGATTATGATCCAATTATTCTAATAATAAATGATTAGTATGGATATTGGGTTTGGGGTGTGACAATTAGTGGTATCATAGCGTGGTTATAAATTCTGGACGTGTGTGACGGTTAGATGGCAGTATTGAGTTGATTTGATATTAATGAATTGTTTATGTACTAACCAATAGTTTAGTATTATAAACTGTTTATATTGGTTGTTAGAACTTTGTTGTATTACAGATTATTCCAGATGGAACCTGGGAATGGACAACCTAGAGAAGAGGGAGTAGCTTCTCGTACAGATAATGCTGAAGTAGAGCAAAGTGTTGTTGGGAGGGCTAGAGAGCAAGAACAGCCTACAGAGATGCAAATAATGGCATAGACAATGATGAGGATGGTAGAGCAACAAGAAATAAATATGGCGCAAATGGCAGAATAACAGGCCAGATATCTAGAATCAAATATTGTGGCCAGGATTGAGAAAGAGGCAAGGAAGGAAATGAAGGATTCCATGCATGATAAGTTTTTGAAGTTGAACCCTCCAGAATATTCAGGGTCAGTTGAACCTACAGAAGCTGAGATGTGGGTCAGAGATCTAGAAACTATCTTTGCAGTTATGAAGGTTCCAGATAACCAGAAAGTGAATCTAGTTGTGTTTAAGCTCAAAGGAGAGGCGAAGTATTGGTGGGAAGCCAGCAACCATTTGGTGCCAAGGATGGAAGGTACTGATGTCATTACTTGGGCTGAATTTATTAAAGCTTTGTATGTTAAGTATTTCCCTAAGGTTTATAGGAGGGAGAAGCTGAGGGAGTTTATAAATTTAACCCAAGGGAAAATGTCTGTGAGGGAGTATGATGCTAAATTTACTGCTTTGTCTAGATTTGCTATTAAGTATGTGCAGGATGAAGAAGATAAATGTAGTAAGTTTCAAGATGGACTGATTTGGCCTATTCAAAATAGAGTGGCCACTTATGAGTTAGAAGATTATGCTTCTTTGGTGAACAAAGCCACGATAGCAGAAAGGCAAATGAACCAAGGGGTGGCAAGTAGAGAGAGTTTTAAGAAGAGTAGATTTGACGCATTTCAGTCTAAGGGAGGTGAGGGTGGAAGTTTTAAGATAGAACCTCATAAATTTTAGAGAGGTAGTGGAGATAGTGGTAGAGGTCTGGGGAGATTTGGCAGAGATACTAGGGATGGGGAATCTTCTAATCTGGTTAGGAGGTCAGGAAAGGGTGAGGCACCGACAAGAGTTATTACATGTTTCTTTTGTAAAGTGGAGGGGCATTATAAATCCGAGTGTCCTAAGCTTAAAGGAGTGGAATGCTACCATTGTCATCAAGTGGGGTATGTTAAGAAAAATTGTCCGCAGTTGGCAGAGACTCCATCAGCACCTAGTGAAGTAGCAAGCAGAATGTTATCTCCAGGCAGTGCAGTGAAAAGTGTGGGTAGAGGACAAGCTAGTGGTTCCAGGCCAGGTGGACGAGTCTTTACGATGAAAGAAGCTCAGATTACTCCAGATGTGGTGACAGGTACCCTTTCTGTTACTGATAGAAGTGCTTATGTTTTGATTGATCCTGGTTCCACACATTCTTTTGTGTCCTATGCTTTTGTTGTATACCTGAATAGACCATGTACTCGTTTAGATGTGGGGTTGGGTATTTATATGCCTATGGGGGATGTGGTTGTAGCTGAATATGTTTTTCGTGATTGTGTTTTGACTGTGGGGTCGAGAGATACAGTTATAGATCTACTTCCATTGGATATTTCTGATTTTGATATAATTCTCGGAATGGATTGGTTATCTAAATATCATGCATCTATGGATTGTTTCTGTAAGGAAGTTATTTTTAATATGCCTGGTGAGCCTGAATTTAAATTTGTGGGGAAAAGGAAAATTGTTCCTAGTTGCATCATTTCAGCTATTCAGACGAGGAAATTATTGAGTAAGGGTTGTGAGGGTTTTATTGCATATGTTCTCGACACTAGGAAGGGGGCTTTACAATTAGTTGATGTTCCTATTGTAAGGGATTTTCTTGAAGTGTTTCCTAGTGAGTTGCCAGGGTTACCACCAGAAAGAGAAGTTGAATTTAGTATTGAATTAGCACCAGGGACAACCCCTATTTCTATGGCACCGTATAGAATGACACCTACTGAGTTGAAAGAACTTAAGATCCAGTTACATGATTTACTTGATAGGGGCTTTATACAACCCAGTGTATCTCCATGGGGTGCACCAGTTTTATTTGTGAAAAAGAAAGATGGTACTATGCGGTTGTGTATTGATTCTAGGCAACTGGATAAAGCTACAATTAAGAATAAATATCCTTTACCTCGTATAGATGATTTGTTTGATCAGTTACAGGGTGCTAAAGTGTTTTCAAAGATAGACTTGCGATCAGGGTATCATCAGTTGAGGGTGAAGGAGAGTGATATTTCTAAAACTGCTTTTCGCACTCGGTATGGTCATTTTGAGTTTTTGGTGATGCCTTTTGGGGTGACTAATGCTCCAGCTGTATTTATGGATCTTATGAACCGGGTACTGCATCCTTTTGTTGATTCATTTGTGATAGTTTTTATTGATGATATTCTTATTTATTCACGTGATATGGTTGAACATGAAAAGCATCTCACAACTATTTTGAATCTGTTGAAAGATAAGAAATTGTATGCCAAGTTTAGCAAGTGTGAATTTTGGCTATCACAAGTTGTATTTTTAGGCCATGTTGTTTCGGGAGATGGTATATGTGTTGATCCTAAAAAGGTAGAGGCTATTTTAAAATGGGAGAGGCCCAATAATGTGACTGAGGTGAGGAGTTTTCTAGGTTTAGCTGGGTATTATAGAAGGTTTATTAAGGGATTTTCTTCGATTGCCTTACCAATGACTATACTAACCCGGAAAGATGTTAAGTTTGAATGGAATTCTGATTGCGAAAATAGTTTTGATGAATTGAAAAAGAGGTTGGTAACTGCACCTGTTCTTACTATTCCACATGGTGGAGATGGTTTTGTTGTTTATATCGATGCTTCACATCAGGGGTTGGGTTGTGTTTCTATGCAGCATGGTAAAGTTATTGCATATGCTTCTAGGCAGTTGCGTACACATGAACGTCATTATCCTACACATGATTTGGAACTTGTTGCTATTGTGTTTGCTTTGAAATTGTGGCGTCATTATCTATATGGTGAGGTATGTGAAATTTTTACTGACCATCAAAGCCTTAAGTATTTATTTACTCAGAAGGAGTTGAATTTGAGGCAGAGGCGGTGGATGAAGTTAATTAAAGATTATGATGGTACAATTCACTACCATCCGGGGAAGGCGAATGTAGTTGCAGATGCTTTGAGTAGAAAGGCTTCAGGCAGGTTATCTTGTATTTGGTGTGCTAGAGTTGCTCATATTATGGAGTTGAGATTGATGGGAGTGGAATTGCAGCTAGCAGATGGGGACAGATTCTTTGCTTATGTAAGCGTGAGGCCTTTGTTAGCTACCCGTATTCATGATTTGCAAAGTCAAGATCCTTTCCTTGATAAGAAACGACAAGATGTCCAAGACGGTAAGTCTGACGATTTTTGTATTGTGAATGATGGCACTTTATTGTATAAACAACGGTTATGTGTGCCTAATGTGGGTGGATTGAAGGAGGAAATTTTAGATGAGGCTCATAATTCCATTTATACTATGCATCCTGGTAGTACTAAAATGTATAGGGATTTGAAGGAGCATTATTGGTGGAATAATATGAAGAAGGAAATAGCTGATTTTGTTGCTAGGTGCCTTGTATGTCAACAAGTGAAAGTGGAGCATCAGAAATCTACTGGTCTGCTTCAGCCATTGCCAATACCGGAATGGAAATGGGATCATGTAACGATGGATTTTGTAGTTGGGTTTCCTCGATCTCAGAAGGGGTCAGATTCAATTTGGGTAGTGGTGGACATATTGGACAAGTCCGCTCATTTTCTAGCAGTCAAGACTACGTATATAGTTGATAGGTATGCTAGATTGTATGTTAATGAAGTTATTCGATTGCATGGGGCGCCTGTTTCTATTGTTTCAGATAGGGACCCTACTTTTACATCCAGATTTTGGGATAGTTTGCAGTATGCTATGGGTACCAACTTAAAGTTTAGTACGGCTTTTCATCCCCAGACAGATGGGCAGTCTGAAAGGACAATACAGATTTTGGAAGATATGCTTAGAGCCTGTGTGCTTGATTTCAAGGGTAATTGGGATGAATATTTGCCTTTGATAGAATTTGCATATAACAATAGTTTTCAGTCTACTATTGGTATGGCTCCATATGAAGCATTGTACGGTAGACGATGTCGTACACCAATATGTTGGGGTGAAGTTGGTGAAAGGAAGATAGAGGGTCCAGAATTGATTGAAGTCACCACTGAAAAAGTGAAGATTATTCAAGATAGAATGAGAACAACTCAAAGCAGACAGAAAAGTTATGCGGATAAGAGACGAAAAGATTTAGAATTTCAGAAGGGGGATTACGTGTTTCTTCGGATATCACCATGGAAAGGAGTTATGAGGTTTGGAAAGAAAGGTAAATTAAGTCCACGCTACATTGGACCTTATGAAATTCTTGAGAAAGTCGGGATGGTTGCCTACAAGTTAGCGTTACCACAGGAGTTATCTCGATTACATGATGTTTTCCATGTTTCCATGTTGAGAAAGTATGTATCAGACCCTTCACATGTATTGGTGGAACAACCTATTGAGTTGAAGGAAGATTTTAGCTACGTGGAAGAACCGCTTGCTATCGTCGATAGGAAAGAACAAATATTGAGATCAAAGGTGATCCCACTTGTGAAAGTTGTGTGGAGAAGGCATTCCATTGAAGAATCTACATGGGAGAGTGAGGATAGCATGAAAATGCGTTATCCGTATTTGTTTGATTCGGACAACCAAGGTATGTCAATTTCGAGGACGAAATTTCCTAACAGGGGGAGAATTGTGACAACCCGAATATAATTACGATTAATTATGCTTAAAACATGCTTAGCTTATGTGATATGATTAGTGTGCTATTAATATATATGATGTTAATTTACTATGTTTAGTCTAATCCTACCTTCAAAAATCATGAAATGTCGGATTAGTTACAAATACAAAATTTTGAGGGTTTCGGTAGGAATGTTCATGTTTAAGGCTAGTTTTGACCTTTATGACATAACAATGAACTTGAGGTGTAAACTAGATATTTGTATATATATGAGTTAGGTTTATAACAAAAGAAACGGTTCATCGAACAGACATCCGAGTGGGAAGATATTGTCCTTTTACGAACAGGGGGTAAAGTAGTCATTTAGCCTTAAATGAAATTTTGTTTTATGTAATGCCACATGTTATATTTTGATTGGACCAAGAGGGGGTGGCCTTATTCCGACTTAAAACCCTTTAATTAAGCTCTTCCTTCAGCATATTTCAGCCATGGAAGAGTTTAACCTAAGGAAAGAGAGTTTTGAAGTTTAGGTAGAAAGTGTGAGGAGAAATTAAAGAAAAATTCATAGAAAAATTACGTAAAAGCCCCTAAGGTATTTCCATCCATAAATATTGTTTATTTTTTTGTATTAATTATTTAAATGATTTAAATAATCATTTTTTACTGAAATTCCATGTCTTGATATGTACTTATGGATAGATGCAAGTTTAAGTAAACTTGAATGTGTAAACCCTTGAGATTGTTTTGTTTAAGAACCTTGTTTATTCAAACTTCCATATATTTCTCTATACTTACTGGAATTGATTGATTCCAATTGGATATTAACCTGGACTTACATATGTATGACATATCCGAAAATCATGGGAAAATACTAAGAAATGAGTCCTTGGTGAGAGTTTGAAGTTCGGGTATGAAATCTGCCCTAAGGGTGAAAGTATGCCTACCATGTGTTCGATGTTTTGCTTGACATAGAAAATAAACTCTGAAAATTACAAAATTTTAATCTTGTATTGTTCAATATGTTTACTGATGTTGGGTTGAATATCATATAAATTTATGATGTAGAAAAATTATGGAAATTCCTGGAAGTTGAATGAACGTTAAAAGAGCCTATAGGGCAAATATGCTATGTGATAAAGAAATGAGCATATCTTGCTCTAGGAGACTTAAAATGATGTACCGTCTTTTGTATTGGAATAATAATATGACAAGTATTTAATTTCCAAGAATAAATGAATTTATATTTGGTCTATGATTTGGATATGTTAAATATATTAACATGGATTTGGATGGAACTTCACTTGTGATAAATGATTTGAATGGAATCATGTGATGCTTATGGATTGAATTATGTTTAAATCATTCTTTGGATTATTGATATTCTTATGATGATACTAATATGGTAAGAATGATAGGAAGGGAAGAAGAGTTTATTGAACAAGTACCGGATAAAGTCAAGGGAAAAGCCAGTTAAACTATCAAAGTGAGTGTACTTATGATTTGTTTCATATATAAATGTGAATATAGATCTAAGAGCGGATTTGTTTGAATACTTCGGTATTCAGGATTTGTTTGGATATTAAAATATCCAGGATTTGTTTGGGTCTCATGATCCAGGATTGGTTTGAATACTTCAGTATTCAGGATTTGTTTGGATATTCAAATATCCAGGATTAGAATTGGACAAAGATCCAATGATTTGTTGGAACTTATGTTCCAGGATTTGTTATTGCCAATGGGCAGAATTATTTGGAACTTATATTCCAAGATTTGTCATTGCCAATGGGCAGAATTATTTGGATCTTATGATCCATGATTTGTTATTGCCAATGGGCAGGATTGTTCGGATTTTACATCCACATATTCGATATATAATTGTTATTTTGTTGCAGGGAAGGAGTACCTCACTAAGCTTAATGCTTACGGTTTATATTTTAACAATTTCAGGTTTGTACGCTGCCAAATAGGATAACATATGATCGGTAACTTTGAGAGTTGCACCTTTAGAAGAGCTGGGGTTTAAGTATGGAGATTTTATCGTTGTCACACTGAAGATTTTAATATACTCACACATTGTATATATTGATTTAGTATGGATTGAGTTGATCATAGTTAATCATAGCATTGTATAATCTTTAATTATGACTCTGATGTTGATTTCGTTATGGCACAAGAACAATATTATGTTCATTATGCAGAAAAATATTGATAAATGAATTAAATTTTCAATGGGCTTGAGATTATGATCCAATTATTCTATTAATAAATGATTAGTATGGATATTGGGTTTGGGGTGTGATAGTTCTATGCATAAATCATCATAAACGTGAAGAGTGGGGAGACATTGTATTCTAGTGCATCAGTTTTGAATGTTAATTATTGAATGTGTAGAGAAAACACTCTAATCTGAGAGCTCTTATACTATATAAGGTCGTTGGAGTGAGTAGTGTTGTGTAGGAAGCACTGGGGAACACCACTAGTTCATAAGTGGGACAGTCTCAAGGAGTAATAAGTCAAGATTATTAGGGAAATTGAGTATAACCTTACTTTATAGTCACCTGAGAGTGCAAGGCCATGCTTGAGATAAGTATATTACGTATATGATGTTAGTAATGATTGTGCAGATGTGCACGGGATATGGGATGTATGGATGCCTTGGTCAGTTTGACTTTTAATATCGTATGAGATAAGAGAATGTGGTTATAAATGTGTTGGATGTATTCCCGTGAGAAAGTTAGAAACATAATTGGAATGGTATGATGGATTGAACTTCATTTGAGAAAAGGAGATAATCCGACCATGTGTATATCAAGGACAACTATCGCAACCGAGATGGGTTAAAAGACTGTGGAGACACATGTAAAAGATATCTCTTGACAATACAGGATCCAATTATTTTTGGGATGTAGAGCGGATTCTTACTCAGTCGAATGCTGAGGGTGTCTTGCGCATAAATGGAATGTTGATTTTTACCAGAAAAAAAGAGTCCAAGAAGTGCGCAGTTTTGGAGTAGATGCACAGGCCGTAGTTTTGGTATACCCCAGAAAAGGGGAGTAAGATGTGCCATGTAATGTGAAATGTTGACATATTGATCAGTATTGAGTGAGAATGGTGAATTTGTCTCCAAGTGCACCACTCGTAGATGAAAAAAGGTTGGTCGGAGGAAATTGACCAGAATGTGGTACTAAATTGGTGATTCTAGTGACGAAATGAATGCGTAGACTGATAGAGTTCATTGTTGGGTTACCAATATCGCGGGACAATCAAAATTTCCTTCGGGTTTATGGAATGGATTGAACGTGATGGAGTAGTTATTGCTAACTTGGGAGTTACACTATCTGATAATGTGACCAACATTTTATTGAAAAGAGGAAATGAACTGGTACAAAGTGTCGCCCAACATTGTTGTGAATCAGGATGAGACCCTTGAGTCCCACCTCTGATAGGATGTGTCAGGAAGCGATAGGGAAAGAGTTGCGTTTTGAAATAAACGTGTCACCAGTAAGCCGATGGGTAGAAGAAAGGTGACTAAGATGTTGGAGAATGCGAGAAATGCGTATTTTGGATTTTTGGGTGATTGGGAGTATTAATTACCACTATTAGAGTAACATGTGATAACTTGTAGAAGTTTATTATTTGTGTAATTCCTTTTGAGGGTTCATACGGAGACCTGTCATCCACCCTTTGGTTGGCTAAAGGTGGAGAATAACAAGCTACTTAGGCCCGACGTGATTCAGGGTCCGTCTGCAAGGATTGAGTTAATCTACGTCATTTTCGTATAGCTTAGGAACATAATGAAAGTTACATTGTGAACCAAATTTTAAATAATGACATAAGTGGTCAGGATTTTTTGCAGGTTTCTCCCATGAAGGGAGTTACATGTTTTGGCAACAAGGGGAAATTGACACCTATAGAAGTGGTGCGTTTCCAACATTGAGATTGTAGATCCAGTAGAGTGTAGGCTCATCTTTTGAGTGTTGTTAGACGATTCACGATAGTTTTTATGTGTCATTATATAAGCGAGACCTTAAGAATAAAGGAATATATCGGTATATAAGAGTTTAAATGGTCTTGTCGCTAATCTTGGGGTGTAGTGAGTAGACCTTCTGTCAAAATGGTACCACTGGCGTGTGCATAGTGGAAACATCAAAATATTATTACAAGTTAACTTTAAATATGCTCGGATGCATTGCATGTAAGGATCCTATGTTTTTAGTACCGGGCATATCTAAATTTCGAGGACGAAATTTCTTTGGAAGGAGGGAAGTATGTAACACCCCATATTTTTGAATAATTATGAATTTAATTATTTCTGGTATTTTAAATTACACTTGTGAAGTAATTTAATTAAAATTAAATATTGCATAAATAATAGATATTAATTGGGTGGAATAAGATTAATATTTGTGTGGTAAATTACTAAGTGTGTTTATAGTAAATAAAATACGGTGAATTGTTAGTACGTTGTAGTGAGTAATAACGACGAGATTGTGATGATATCTCAACCGAGGCTTATGAGTAGAATATATTAAGACTGAGATGAGAAATTTATGTATAATGACTCAAATGGCGATTTCTATTGCACGGTTGATTCCGAATAGGTCAAAGTAGTCAAAATTGAGTACCCGATGGTAGTATTTGGGTTCCCGAAGCCTTTTAGACTAGCCCGGACTCATGTAGGGGTATTTGGGTCATTTTAATGTAGCATGATAACCTAATTTCGGGATTAGTGGGTTAAAATATAAAGATTAGGTGTGTGAAGCAACCCTACCATTAGTTACAAACCCTAAAAAAGAAGCAAGAAGGGAGAAAAAAAAGAAATCAAGTGAGAAAGCTAGAGGAGAAAAAATTCGAGAAGGATTCGGGAAGTTCTAGCATCGATCCATCACATACAACGTAGATCAAACCCTACAAATATTAAAAGGTAAGTAATTAACTTGTTTTAAATTAAATTTAGGTGAATCATGTTCATATCATGGTAGGTGTAGAATGAAACTATTTTTGGGTTATGTTTTTACGTAAAAATACAGTTTCTGATGAAATCGATACCATGTGTAGGTTAGATGATTAATTGATGATATCATACTAATTAATATTGTTGGAATCATAGTTATAGTATATATTTAGAGGTTTAATATGTTTATTTGGGGATTTTGAAACCAAATCTAGGGTTATGATGGAATGTTCTTATAAACCCATTTCATGAATTTAATTGATGACATTGAATAAATCGTTGATATTTGAATGATTGACCAATGTTATAATCATCTAGGATTCATTATCTTAGGTTATATACGTTTTAGTGGAGGTATAGTATCATATTCAAGGGGTTTGGGTCGAAATTGGAAAAGAAGGTTCGCTGAACAGGGGTAGCGAACCGGTTCGCATCTCATGCCGAACCGGTTCGAATTTTTGAGCAAACCGATACACTTTATGGCCGAACCGGTTTGGATGTCTCGCAGGTCCGAGAATGGGTTTTTCGATTAATGGGTTATTTTTGGAGGGTTCAAATGATATTAATAAACCTGTAAGAATAAAATATATTTATTATGGTGATTTATAAATATTATATTACCTAGGGTTGAGTGGGTAATTAAAGTTGGATTTGAAATAGTAATATTTTACTAAAATGTTAACTTGGTCAAATATATGGTTTAACTATTTTAACAAAATCTACACTTTTATATGAATGTAAAGACTTTTTTCTGGCACTATTCCAATATATGTTTCCAAAAATATTAATTTTCAAAGTTGATCCAAGATAATCTCATACAGTGTTGATATTTACTATTCCTCGTCTATTATATTTTATATTATTTGAGTATCAATATCCATTACAGGCAGTATAAAATTAATGTTCGAGCTATTTTTTTTTCATATCTAAGGTTCATGTATTTTATATAGGTACGTTACATGATAATTTATAGCTCGTGACACAAATAAAATTAAAATTAAATAAAAAATTCCCTTCCTTATTCGGAGAATAAACTAGTAGTCATGACACTTTCAATATTAGCAAACACCACACAATACATAGACCAACACTTGCATAACCATATTTTTAATAAAAAGGAGCGGTAATAGGGTCTCTGCTTATAACCACGACAAAACTTCAAGTCGTTTGGTATCATAACTCGTTTAACCATATTTTTAAAAGAAAAATGACAACGAGTTCAAATATATATAAAAAAAATATACGATTGCTAGTACATGTTGGGGTTCGTGTTTACAATAATTTTTTAATATATACAATTATAAATAATATATACATCAATATATACGAAAAAATAAACATAAAATGGCACCAAACAATATCCAAATGATTTTCGCATTACCTGATTTCTGAATTCTATTTTGTGATGGAATTCAATAAAAAAAACGACAATCCAACGAGATCCTACTCGGAACCGTTTTGATTCTTGATGTATGAGAATGAATGTATGTATGTATGTATGTATGTATGTATGTATGTGGATATATATAAAAGAAACGAAAAAACGAATTAGCAGCAGGTATTAAACCTACCCCAAAATTGTTTTTGGAGGGGTGTTGTTGTTGTTGGCTACCACTGTGGAAGGTGCACCCCAAAAGCGTACACACATACATACAAACTCATATATATATATATACACACACTAGGGTGTACCCGTGCCGATGGTACGGCGATAAATTTGTTCCGTGATATTTTGTACCCGTGCCGATGACACGGCGATAAATGTGTTCCTGTGATAAATTTGTTCCCGTGATATTTTGTATTTTAAAAGTGTCGCCAATAGTGAAAATATAAATATTGTTGGTCATCCAATGGTACATTTACTCGTCATCGGTGGATATAACCCGTGTTCATGGCATGGTTACTTATAACCCGTGTTATAGAGAAGATGATAATTTTATGCACGAAAGGAATATCGGCACATTATTTTGAAATTCACATTTCTAAATATATAATGGTGTATGAGAGTTAGTATTCTTAAAATATTAACATGATAACATAAAAAAATTAGAAGTTAATTTTTAAAAAATAAACACTCCTAATTAAAAAATTATTATTGATTTAATATTTCTTTCCATATTTGTTTTAATTGTTAAATACACAACATGAAAGATAACAAACTGGTCCAAATTGATACAAAATGAGAACAATATTGTGTAACATGGATTGTGCTTATGTTATGAAAAAATAACAATTTTGTTTATGTCGTATTTTAATTGAGTCGTTTTCAAGTTGGTAATTAAAAAAAAATCTTGTCGTGTCAAGTCTGTGTTGAGTGGGAAAAAAAGATAAGTCATGACACCACATATTTAGGTTAGTATTCATGTATTTTTTGTTGAGTCAATCATTATGTAGTATTTTACTATGTTTGTATTAGGTGATGTATTTCAAGTTGGTAATTAAAAAAATACATTTTGTCGTGTCAAGTCTGTGTTGAGTGGAAAAAAAAAGATAAGTCGTGACACCATTTATTTGGGTTAGTGTTTGTGTCTTTTTTGTTCGGTCAATCATTGTGTTGTATTTTACTATGTTTATATTAGGTGATGTATTTTTTTTACCAATATGGTCGATAATCTATCAATGAAAATAACCCATTATAACATTACCACCAATATCTTTAAAATATCTTTTCTTACACCTAATGCTTATGGTAAAAACTCAAACCATTTGCTAGTAACTCTGCAATTTTTCAAGAAAGACCATACACCCGCCAAAAGAAACTAAATCCATGTAAGTATGCATGTCTATTCAACATAAATATAAATATGCATGCCCTTTCAATTTGTGCCATTGTTATTCTCGAAATAAGTCTACTTACCAAACATTTAATAACTCTTTGGGAAAATGGGCAGTTAAAGTCATATCAAATCATCCATTACCGGCTCGTGGCTCACATAGGAGCGGCCCATAACTCGACCCCAAACCATGCTTCATTGCCAGGATATCAGGGAAGCTCACTTTGTCTGCATTCAAAGTCGAACCAGCATGGCCTTTTTAGAAACTCAAATGCTATCATAAAGTCGAACCATGCTTCATTTTCTCGGCAATATGTCTTTCCTAATAATTAAATATAAAAGAAAGTGTCAAAAGTAATGTTATTATAAATAATTTTTGTTGAATCATATTCGTGCCGATTAAAAATACTTATTCATTATTTTCGCTAAAAAATAGTTAACACTAAAATAATAATATCTCTAGTGGTAATTCATGTCGTGCACTTGCATGTGAAAAATAAGATATTTAAGTGTGAAAGATTTGAGAGTATATCGATCATTTTAATACGATAAGCTAATAAAATAAAATCTTTAACACCAAAGTTTAAAAATTTCTTACATCATTAGCAAGACAACTAAACTTGTTGAAATGGCCATAAAAAAATTGTGTTATAAAGCGTAAGTAGAATATTTCAATATTATTATGTCAGACGTGTATTATTCTATGAAGTAGCTGGCATTTAGTGCTCCACCTACCTCATCTCTCATTAAGCTTCAACAAAAACAATATAAAGAAGTCGAGAAAACCCCAATTGAGCACCTCCACCGTCATTTCATACAATGCATGTTTGACACACATATCAAGGCACCAAAAATATTTTTTCGTCTAAATATGAATTTAATCTCCATCGTCATTTCATCTCTCATTGCCTAATTACTGAATTCGATTTCGTGATGGAATTCAATAAAAAACAACAATCTAACGAAATAAGACTAGGAAATGTTTTGATTCTTGATGTATGAGCATATATTTTTGTGTGTATATAGATAAGAAAAGAAAAAACAAAACAGTAGCAGCTGTTAAAACCTACCCTAAATTGGCGGTGTTGTTGCTATCGGCCACCACCATGGCAGGTGGGTGGTGGTCATCCGTCCCAAATGCACGAACACACACACACACACACATACACACACACACATACATACATACATACATACATACATACATACTCCATATATATAGCTATAAATGCTTAAAGCTTCTTCCATGGAAAAAAAGAAAATAAAAGAAGAAGAAGAGGAGGCAGGTTCGGCTTGGAGGAGGGGAGAGACAGTCGGTGGTGGGTAGGGTGGCTCAGGGAAGAGGGAGATCAAGCAAAGGGTCAAAGGTATTTTTTTCTCTTGATGTTCTATAGATAGAGTCGTGGGTTTTGAAACAAAACAACAAGGGGTTGGTTTCCCATTTATTGTTTTAATTTAGGGCGTACTAATGCCCCGGCCCAAATTTGTGGGTTACGCGTAGTCAACCCTGTCCCGCCCGAACACTAGGTGTGAAGTGCAATGAAATATCATATATAATATTGTTAATCCACTTTTAATTATATTAACATTTCACTTACTTAGCATGCAAGTCCGGTTTCAAATCAATCTACGTGAGGTACCCATGGGGAGCACCTCTGAGTCTAAACATACAGAGATATTAACATAAAATAAAATAGAGTATTTACTTGTATAATGCTCTCAAAATATAAAACTGTTCCCAACTTGTCATAAACAAATGAGGGAGTGAGCCGAATACTCAGTGGGAACTATACAAATGCAGTATTGAATCGAACGGCTGAAAGGAGACTCTAACATTCCTAAGTGCACATGCAACATTACATATTTAAATACATATGCCTACATACTCTTACGCATGAAACTGTTTTACTTTCGAAAATCTTAATTATCCAGATTAATGCACCTTAATCTTGTAAAAGACTTCATTTTTCTCATTTTTGACATTCATCCCTTTTTTAACGCACACGGTTAAATATTTGGAACAACTCCACTTGAATTGACTGAAATCCATTTCTTTACCAAAATTACCATTTTCATTTTAACCAATCCACATTAGCATTTTCATTGAAAATCATCCTTTCAACACGCGATCCCCGTGTTATAAAACACTCATTTAGCCTTTGAAAACCTTTTACAATACACCCTTGTATTAATATGGGTTGAACCACTTAGGTTTCTTAACCACCCATTTGCCCACTTACTTTACCTTTTTCCTTACCTTATGGACGATAATCAATCTCACATTTACTTGTTCATTTTAACCTTTACTGGAACATTTATTAATTCATTCAAGTTAGGTTGTCTTGACACGTTTTCACCACACAACCCATTCCTTGACATGTTCCTTATTCCTTTATCTTTATCTCAGAATCTTCCAATAATTGCGTACCTTAACGGACTCCACACTGTCGATGATATCACCATATGCTCTAGCCAGTAGTTTTGGGTCTTTCACCTCAGGGCTCCAGGCCCTCCTTAATTATCTCGGTATCATCCGAGTTCTTTTTATGTGTTTTAATATTTACAAATGTCCACATTATTCCTTATTTTACTTTTTACCCGGTTGAAGCCAAACCCGGGATTTCACCCTAATTTGTGTTACAGTTTGAAATTATCATTTCATGTCCTTTACGCTTTAACTTTCATTTTGTTTCAAAAATCATATTCATTTAGTACCAATTTGTGTAAAACCTTTTCCAACATTTTTATTTCATAAAAATGTTCCACTTTAAGTAAAATCACCATTTTATCCCTTTGTTTCCAACATGTCATTTTCCTCCGTATTGTAAGTGTTGTTTTCCCAAAACACCTTTAAGTTACTCACACTACTTCTTAAGTGATTTAAATACTTTAAAACCTTTTTAACATTTGGAGTATCATTCTTCATAAGTTGAAAACCTCTTTATTTCATTATTTTCTTTCGAAATTCATAAGTGTTAATTTTTCAAAACATTATTATGTTACACACACCAACTTCCCAACATTTAACCATTAACACTTATCTAACACCTTTACTAGCCATATTTCCAAATTAGACATATCTTTACTTTCTTTATTCGAGAAATCTATTTACTCTTAAAGAATACTTTTATAACAAAATAATGTTTCCTTTTTATCAATGCATGTAGTCTTACAACCTTGTATTCATCACAAATTTAACCCCCTTTTCACACACTTTGATGATTAGAATTTCAACTTTTCTTATTCCTCGTTTAAACCCAACAAAACCTCTTTTAAACTTGTTCACATATTTATTATCAAAACACTACAAATTAAGATGCATGAGAAGAAGGATTTTAAGTCCTAAAATCCTATTAAATGGGTTAAACATACAATTCATTCTAGAAATTTATAATACTTGCAAAATTATGCTTTTCAAGATGTAAAGACATTTTTAATTTCTTAAAACTCAACAAATGCCAATTTTCATGAAATCTCCATATTTGCAAGAAACTTTGGAACTTTATTTCACAAATCTTATTGCAAGATCGAAATCAATTTTCAAACATTTTATTTCATAAAATGTTTTACAACAAATTTCTAGAAAATAAGTCGTTTTCAAAAAATACAAATTTTAATATTTCAAAACTTTGAAATATTTACTCATCCTTTATTTTCAATAAAATAACCTTTTTACCAACAGTTTTATTCCATAAAAATGTTTAATATTAATTTACTAGAAACCATCATGTATTCATGCACATTCTTCTTATGTAATCTAACAACAAGCATACTAATAATGTAAATAGATTCCCAAATACTAAGGATAGATTTTCCCACCTCTAAAGACTCCAAATGATGGTAGAAATTTGGTGCAGGAGGACCAACCCCCACCTCCAAAGGTGGCCCAAGGGGTTACCAAATGCATCCTCGAATAATATTCCATATGTGCTCCATTTAAGCTTCCAATCCGAAACCCCTTCAAAATCCATGAAAGCTTACATAATCTTCTCCAAAAAAAATCCCCCAACCCTTATCCAAAATTAGTAAATCAACTTCAACAATGGTGAAAATGGGTGTTGTAGTCTTGAACGTGGTGGAAATACTATAAGAATGTGGTAATTTATGGTGGCGGTACGGTGGAGAGAAGCCCATGATGGTGAAAAACTACTCCACCCCCTCTCTCCATCTTCCATCTTCTTCTCTCTTTCAAATGCCCAAATGATCTAAACTAATCGTTATAAAAATTCTAAAAACACCAAAAATTTCGTTTTTCCCAATCTGGGCTCACCATAGCTCGACAGCTAACCAAATCAAGGGCCAAAAATGTGACAACACACAAGGGACGTCAGATCTAATTTTTTTAAATGTGTCGTTCGAACGACATTGAGACTCGTTTGAATGTCAGGGCATCTCGTTCGATCCATGGCTTCTAACGACCTTCAAGTGACCCTTAAAAGTTACACAGTGGGGTCTTGTTCTAAGATCGCTTAATCCCTTTCTTCGAACGACCCTAAACTCTCGTTCGAACGAACCACCTCATCGTTCAAATGGCCCCCTTCTCATTATTTTATCAAAATTCCAATTCTTACCCACAAATTTCCTACAATTATCATCAAACTACACTTCATTACAATTTACACAAAATTTTAAATGAAATATTAAGAAGCATTATTATATTCAGCTTGGATAATTACATAAGCGAGTGTGTTTGGTAGTCTTTTATAATTTTTATCATGTATCATTTTTTTATATTTCTTAAAATTATAATAAACTATAAATTTATGTTGGGACGTGTAGGATAAGTTAACGTGCTATTTTTAAATTAAAGGTAATTCTGGGTTACATTAATTTATACATGCCTTACTTTGAATACAAATTTAAATTAATACATTCTAATTTGATTCAAGTTTTCGTTTAAATGAAAAATACTTATTTCGAATACGAGAATAAATATGTTGACCTTATTTTCATATTATGTGACATATGTATGGGTTGTAAGTGTTGCAAAATTTATTAATGGTTCATATTTAAGACATATATATTTAACATTATACTAAGAATAGGAATATGAATCCTTATGCAATTTGGGAACTTTTCTAGGATTGTTACAATGTATATACGAATATGAATAATATTTGTATATATGATATTTACTTGAAACATACCCCTCTAGTTCTATCAGCAGAGATTGCGTGATGTTGGTGATCTTTCCCGGTGAAACACAGCAGGCTAAGTATCGACCTCAGGTCATAGCACCATATTTATACCTTGTGTGAGGGTAATTTGAAGTGAGAGGATTAGGGTGTGTTTGGGACTCACTGTCGAAGGACTATGATCGCCCCTAACACGCTTACGATTTTACCGAGTCGATGTGAGAGCCCGATCGTCGGTAATCGGGATGAAGTGAGTAAGCCCTGGATGATGATATCATTGTAGAGAAAGGCATCCAATGAGTTATTACTCGGTAGATGGCGACATCTAATGAGTTATTACTCAGGAGATGGCTACTATACGCGGCATATGTGTGTTTGTTGTAGTATATCTTTATGTATATAATACTGTGGTTAAATATCAACGGGATTAACACATCAAGAGTGAACATATGTGTGTTAATTGTAGTATCACATTACATATATAATAGTGTGGTTAATTATATACGGTCTTAACACATTACGAGTGAACATGCGTGTGTTTATTGTAGTATCTCATTATGTATATAACGGTGTGGTTAATTGTATACGAGATTAATAGATTAATTGTGGATGTTTATAATTAATTGGGATAAAGTTATGGTAATGATAAATGATGAAATGATTAATTAAGCTAATGAGATAAATATCTTAGAAATGAACGATAAACAATACTCGGGGTAGAGTGGTGTATTAGTGAGATTTATAACAGGACTAGTTTGGCGAGGTAATGTAACTAGGCGGGTTAAAATGTATGTGCTAGATCTACACTATAGTTGAGAGGTGAGGTGTATCTCATGGGATTACGACACTGGCTTAAATATGTAAAAGTTCACTTCACATTTATTTTACTGCATCTTAATTACTTGCAACTGTTTTTAAAAGGTTTTGGGCTCTGACCCATATCAAATTTATTTTCCAAAAACTTTTAGGCGTCTAGCCACAGGGATGCTATGAATGAATATTCTTTCTAGGGACACGAAGTTGTAGCTTATGTGGAGGCGTGCATGCTATTGAGTAGCCGCTTCACTTATTGCATTCTAGATTAGGTTCTCTATTTCGGTATTGATTGGGCTTACTGCCCCTTTTCATTCAAACTTATGTATTTCAGAGTATTTTAGTCAGATGGATTGGATGTATTGTATTTTTATCTGATGATTTATTCGGGGACTTTATCTATTTATTTTATCTTTACACTTTACATCATGGTTTCATTTATATTGGTTATTGGGTGTGGGATTACTGTGGTTTGGTTAACATTATTGTATGTTAAAGAAAGATAAAATTTGGCACCAACTTATCTAATTAATAGGTGGTTAGTAATTTAAAATGTTTTTGACAATAATGCTAAGAATGAACCGGATGAGATTATTATTTTATTTTGGTAGAGGACTGATCACCCGTTATTGAAATAGGAGGGGTGTCAAATTACAAAAAAATAGTTGCAGTGGCATATGTTGTGTACCAAAATGACCATATGTTATGTATGCTTGTGTTTAATGGTTTTGGATCACATCTTAAAATGTAATAGACATTCACGATTTACATTTTCAATGCTGTAAAAAAAATTAATTTTCATCAAATGGAACATGACAATAATTATATATTACATAGTTTTGCATACTAATGTTAACTATTGTTCAAATTTTGGTTATGTTCTGTCAAAATCATCGTATGAGTAAACATTCTACTATAGACACTTTTTAGTAGTGAACATATGTATTAAATTTAATTTGGGATTTACGTTTCTAATGTTTTTTTTACCTAAAATGCTGTAAAATTTGATTTGTTTTAAATTTTCATCAACTGGAAACATGGCAATAATAATAAACTATTGATTATTTTTTACTGGTAACTATCAGAATCATTGTAACAGTAAACGTTCTACTATTTATTCTTTGTAGTACAATACTGAAATAGCGTTGCCAAAGCCGTTTATTGAAAATAAACTATTTAAGCAACTCCGAAAGTTTGTTGAAGAAACTCTTTACTTAAATCAAACTGATTTTGAACACAAGATGTGTTAACAAAAATTATGTACGAGATATGGACAAGATTTGATAACAAGTTTTAGTAAACAGTTTAAAATATTTTAAACTCAGCACACATCAGACTGGGATGAGAAGATGTAGAAATATTAATACTCAGGATTTTTAACGTGGTAAAACCTCAACCTTGAGGAAACATCCACGACTCCCTCTACGGAGTAAAACAAGAAAATATCACTAAAACAAATATGTGAGTTACAATCTATTTAACTAACATGCACACAATAACAAGTCTATACAAGTTCAGGATTATACCCTCTGGCGTCCTTAAACTTTTCTGCAGATCTTGATTGTTGATGTAGTCTTCTCAGTTTGTCAACTCTTCCTTTGTTTCAGCAGTATACGTCGACTTATGTTCACCAAATCTTATAGCCAACACTTTCAGTGTATGTAGTGTGAAGATGTTTGTGAAAAGTGTTCTATACCACATGCATGCACACACTCACTCTTATTAGTTACAAACAATCCTAACAAATTACATATAAAGTCTATATGCAGTGAGTTTGTTATTTTTATTTCTTACAAAACCAAGAACCTTTTGACCTTTCAAAATAACCCAGATTCCACGGAGATCTTGCTTAAGAAATCAGTCAAGACCTTTTTCAATCTATTTTGAAAATATTTAGAAGATTGAAAACCCTCAAAGTGCGAATCCAACTAGGTCAGGTTAAGTTTTGTAAAAATAGAAATAGAAAAACATCTATTGTTGATTCTGAAGAAAGAAAATGTTTTAACAGAAAACAATCAACAACGAACTTCTCAAGATGAGAAATAAAATGCAACTAAGTGTGTTGTGACATGAAAAACTTCAGATCTATGATTTCTATTGAATCAGAAACAAGATCTGAGTCAGTGTCTAAGTTGGAAATAAGATTTTATGAACACAAGGTTACAGCAACCCAAGATCACTCAACTCGAAATCTCATAAACTCAAGAAACACTAAGGATGATGTTTATTTGGTTATGGTGTTTTGGAGAGGTAAGTGGTTTAGGTTGGAGAAGATTTTAGACGAAGTTAGGGTTTCTAACTTGGCTCTCTAGTTTCTCTCTCTCTCTTCTCTCTCTCTCTCTATTCTCTGAGACTTTTCAAAATGACAAAAGCTTTCGAAGGCTGAGATGAGAGTCCTTTAAATAGGAAGAGAAGAAGGTTCCAGACTATCGTTCAAAAACAACGTCTGAGATTGAGTCAAGCTCCTTTGACTTCAATCCAAGGGCTCACAACAGGCGGTGGATTAAACAGGCTGTGATTGGCTTAAAGGTTTACACGGGGATTCACTCAGGCGACATGCAGGCCATTGATAAGGGTTGATCCAAGGGCTGTAAACTTGCGAAGCTTTGTCTCTGTAAAGAAACACAACTCTGGACAATCAGAGAGCAGCAAGTGTTGGCCATAGGACGAATGCAATCGCGCGTCCCAAACTAATTACAAAGCCAACCCTGGAGTCTCTGGCGCTTTCGTTTTCTACCCAAAGTAACTTAAGGCCAAAAATCACAACAATATATATTTAGATATTAACCCCAAAACTTTTTAAATCAAGTTTTAATTTAATAAAACCTTAATTAAAAGATGTTTAAAATTCCCAAAAAATTAATAAAAATCAAATTGAGGGATTAAAACACACTCACCACATTAATACACATAAAGGTGCAATATGATATGGAAAAGAAAGTTCTAAGTGTGTGAGTGATGGCTATAGTCTCAGGATCATTACAAGATGAATATGAGAAGAAGCAATACAATCTCTGAGGCTCTTTGGTTTCTAGGATGGACACAATTTTGTCACAATTTCCAAACTAGATGAGCTCTTATACAGTCTAGACTCAAATGAGTCAAAAGTATAAGGGCTTCAATCTCCCCCTTTGGAAATATGAGACAAAATCTCCTTTGAGTCATCTAGGACTCGTAGGGCGACAACAAATAAGAAAAACCTATTCCTATAAAAGTTCTATCTACCCAAATCCTAGAAAGCAAAAATTACATAACTCAACTATATACAGTTTAACATCCTATTATTACAATAGAGAATGACTGTACAAGAAGAATACCTGCAAAGAATTACTAAGATCAAGCTGTTTAGTATATGCAGAGATAGACTCAAATTTCTCCCCCATTTTATCTCAAATGGACAAAGGGAAGGAACTTGGAAAATATAACAGGTATTTACTCGACACAAATCATACCAATAGATTTACGTAAAGAAATGAATCTATTATAATCAAGAGGTTTGGTAAACAAATCTGCAAGTTGTAGATCAGTAGGAAGATAATTGATTTCTAATTCCTTGGTTTCAACTAATTCACGAATAAAATGATGTCTTATTTTAATGTGCTTAGTTCGCGAGTGTTGAACTGGGTTTTTAGAAATATTAATCGCGCTTTGATTATCACAATAGAGATGAAGTGTGGGTTCTAGAATACCATAATCACTTAGCATTTGTTTAAACCACAATAATTGGGCACAACAGCTACCTGCGGCTATGTATTTAGATTCAGCAGTCGAGAGAGATGTGCAGTTCTGTTTTTTACTACTCCATCCTACCAAGTTATTACCAATATAACAACATGCGCCTGAAGTGCTTTTACTATCATCAGTACAACCAGCCCAATCAGCATCAGTGTACCCAATAATAGTGCTCGGTGTGTCATTCGTGTACCAAATTCCTAAATTTAGAGTGCCTTTAACATATTTAATTATCCGTTTAACAGAGTTTAAATGGCTCTCTTTGGGGTTGTTTTGATAGCGCGCACAAACACACATAGCATACATGATATCAGGACGCGAGGCAGTCAGATAGAGTAATGTGCCAATCATACTACGATATAAAGTAGGATCTACAGATTTTCCATTTTCATCTTTTGACAATTTTTCTGTAGTACTCATAGGTGTTTTAGCACTTTTAGCACTCTCGAGGCCAAATTTCTTAACTACCTCTAATGCGTACTTAGTCTGCGAAAGAAACAATCCATCTGGTTGTTGTTTGACTTGGAGACCTAGGAAGAACTGTAACTCCCCCATAAGGGACATCTGAAATTCCTTGCTCATTATTTCAGCAAAAGATTTTTCTTCTGAGGTAGAAGTGGATCCAAATATGATATGGTCTACATAGACTTGAGCGATAGTAATGTGTTTGCCAAAATGTTTGACAAATAAGGTTTGGTCATTTCCACCTCTTTTGAAACCTTTATCCAGCAGAAAACTGGACAGGCGCTCATACCAAGCTCTAGGAGCTTGCTTAAGACCATATAAAGCCTTTTTCAACCGAAATACATGATTAGGATAATTAGGGTCAATGAACCCTTTAGGTTGTTCTACATAGGTTTCCTCGGCAAGTATTCCATTAAGGAACGCAGATTTAACATCCATTTGATATAATGTAAAATGCATGTGACAAGCTATAGCAAGAAGCAGACGAACTGATTCTAAACGAGTAACAGGAGCAAACGTCTCATTAAAATCAAGTCCTTCTATTTGGGAATAACCTTGAGCAACTAGTCTAGCTTTATTTCTAATTATCATCCCATTTTCATCAGTTTTATTTTTGAAAATCCAACGAGTACCAATAACCTTTTTGTGATCAGGACGTGGAACTAGATACCATACATCATGAATGACAAATTGTAAAAGTTCATCCTGCACAGCAGAAATCCAGTGAGAGTCATTCAATGCCTCATTTACATTCTTTGGTTCCACAAGAGAAACAAAACATGCATAAAGAGCATAAATACGAAGTTGGGATCTTGTACGTACTGGCTCACTAGGGTTACCAACTATGTTGTTTATGGGATGATCTTTAGAAACCCAGTTAGGTACTTCAGGTGACTCAATAGGTAATGAATTATCTACTTCAGAAGAGTCATTTTCTAAAATATTTGACGATTCTTCTTCTATAGTTAATTCACTAGTCTTGCTTTCTACAGTAGTGTCACTAACAATTACATTTATGGATTCCATTAAGGTTTTAGTGCGAAGATTATACACCCGATAAGCTCTACTGTTAGGTGAATATCCTAAGAATATGGCTTTATCTCCCCTACTCTCAAATTTAGATAAGTGTTCCCTATCTTTGCACACATAACAGGTACTACCAAAGGTTCTAAGGTACTTAAGATTAGACTTTTTATTGTACCAAAGTTCATAAGGGGTTTGTTTGGAATTATTTCTAAGATAGACCCTATTAATAAGATGGCATGCTGTACGAATAGATTCTACCCAAAAATACTTAGGTAAGTGCTTGGCATGGAGCATGACACGTGCCATCTCTTGAAGAGTTCGATTCTTTCTCTCAGCTATACCATTTTGTTGAGGCGTCTTAGGAGCACTGAACTCATGTTTGTAACCATTATAGCCACAGTATTCTATAATACCAGTGTCTTTGAATTCACCACCTCTATCACTACAGATTCTATTTACTTGAGTGTCTTTCTCATTTTCAATCCGTAAAAGAATCTTTAGAAAAGTTTGAAAAGTATCGGATTTCTGTTTTAAGAAAGCTACTCAAGTGAATCTGGTGAAGTCATCAACCATAACTAGAATATAACTGTGTCCACAGAGACTAACAGTTTGAGAAGGACCCATTAGGTCCATATGGATGAGTTCTAAGGGATTAGAGGTAAGAATATCTTTAACCCTTTTATGAGGTGCTTTAACAATTTTTCCTTCTTGACAGGGACCACAGACAATGTTATGAATAGGTTTAATTTTTGGTATTCCTCTAACTATTTGTTGAGAGGACAATTTACTCAAATTTTCGTAATTAATGTGACCCATTCTGTTATGCCATATCTCATTGTCATCCATTCTGACAACATTACAGATTTCAGAACTAGACATGACAGTATAACAATTGTCAGGAGTCCTGAATCCTGTAATTAAGCATTCTCCCTTTTCATTTAAAATCTTGCAATTGTTCCTTGAAGAGGTAACAGTATAGTTTGAGTCACAAAATTGAGAAATGCTGAGTAAATTAGCCTTAAGACCTTTAACTAAGAGAACATTTTCAAGAACAGGAAGTCCTTTTTCTTTAAGAGTTCCTTTGCCTATGATCTGGGATGATACTCCATCACCAAAAACAACTTTTCCACCATCAAAGTGGGTTTTATTTAAAAGTTTTGTATCATCACCTGTCATATGCTTGGAACATACAGAATCCAAATACCAACCAGAAGTTGTAAGTTCAGCTTTTAAGGCAGAAATAACAATATTACACTTCATCTGAGGTACTAGATCATCTTTTCTAACCCAAATTGCTCTGGTTTTCTGTTTGCGCTTGTTTGCTCTCATTTGATAAAATTTGCGAGCATTAGATTTTTGTTGAAAAACATTTTGCGCATTATTTTGAGTAAATTTAAACACCTGAGCATTTGATTTAGAAAATTTTCTGGGATTCCTTCTAGTAAATGTCCTTTTAGGTTTAGTCTTTCTATTCCTATAGTTGGAGTTTTTGTCTGGTGGCCTGGGAAGAACATAATTGTTACGACTCCTCCTAGAATAGTTAAAGTTTTGATACATGGAGGTATTGAAGGTAGGCTTAATCAGTCTCCTAGCATAGCAATCATCGAAAGAATGTCCGTATATATCACAATAGGAGCAATAAAGATTGCTCAGAATGGGGTTTACCTTAGGAAAGTCTCTAAACAAATGTTTTGAGAAATTTTGAGGCTGAATTTTATTCCTAGGTAGCACAGGTTTGAAAGCAGGTTCACTTTTCCTAATAGGGGGGCAGACATATTTTCCCTTTGGTAAACTTTCATGCTTAGAGCAACTAGCATCTCCAGTGTTAGTGTTTTGATGATCAAACTCAGTTTTTAAAGAATGAAAGTCTGGACATGTTTCAATAGGTCTTTTGCCTCCTGACACGAATTTGATAGGTTCAACAGGTTTTGTTTGTGTCTTCAACTTGGGGCAAAACCCTATACCAGTTCGATCATCAGAATTGGTTTTAGATTCAGCAACAAATCCATCAAAACAGTTTGAATTATTTTCAAATTTTGTAAATTTTTTTAACACAGTTGCTGTCTTTTCTTTGGTTTGTTCCAATTCTAATAATGTCCCTTTGTATTTTTTCTCCAGAATTTCATTAGCTTCAGTCAAAGTTTTCAGTTTTTCATCAAACACTTTGATATCACTTTCATGAGACATGCATTGAGTAGTATACTCTTCAGCATTCAGTTTTACCATCAGGCTTAGATCCTCTAGCTTATTGGTAAGATCTTTCACAATCTTTTCTAGTCTAGTGCTTTTTTTAAGAGTTTTGGCATATAGAGTGTGAATGTCTGGGAGATCTTCATTGTCTGAGTCACTAAGTGAAGTGTGTGAAGTGACCCCTAAGGTTTCATTTCTTAAACTCACGCACCCATTGACATCAGCAGTATCGATTCCCCTTTGACTCACACACCCCGAGGAAGAAGTATTAATGTTCTCGGAAAGTAAAGCATCTAAACCAGTTAAAGTATGATTCAAGACAACAGATCTAGAATTACTAGACTCATCCTCACTATCAAGCACAGGCATATCATCATTATATATGATTTTGGCAAAGAAGGATAAACAAGGATCAAAACCATCAGATGTCTCAGGTTCCTCATTTTCAGAGTCACTTGAGTCATCCCATGTTTTGCAGATGTTGGCTCTAGAGTGTTTGTTTTGGATATTTAAATTAACTCTACAGTCTTGAGCAATGTGTCCTAGTTTACCACATCTATAGCATTCAGTCTTCTTGAGGTCTCTGTGAGGTCTTGTGTTGTCCTTGTTCTGTTTGTCATGAGGTTTCTCATGAGGCGTGTGATTTGAAGGAGTTGAATAATTAGACTTGCCCTGTCTATTTGCAATACTGTTTCTAAATTTAACAATTTTCTTAAATTGTTTTGACATTAGGGCAATCTGATTATCTAGACTTTCTAAGTCACAGTCCTCATCAGAATCATTACTAGAAGTGTTTAACTCAGGCTTAATCATCTTAGAAGTAAAGCTAAGATTGGAATTGGTATGTTTCCTATGAGTGTGGGTCAATTGTTTCTTAAACTCCAATTCCATTTCCACAGTTCTTAATTTACTACTGAGTAATTCAGGAGTGAGATTTATATCACACATTTCCTCAATAGCATATCTTTTATTGTCAAATTTCTGTGGTAATGATCTCAGAATTTTAGACACAATTTCTTGTCTATCATAAGTTATACCATTAGCATGCAGTTTAGTGACAATATCAGTCAGGTTCATATAGAAGTCATCAAAAGACTCAGATTCAGACATGATTATAGAATTATACTGTTGAATTAACATCTGAGTTTTAACAGCCTTAACCCTAGAGTCTCCTTCATGGGCAGTAATCAAAGTATCCCATGCTTCCTTAGAAGTGGTACATGATGAGATTCTCTTGAACTCATGTTCATTTATGGACATAAATATAGCATTCTTTCCTTTATTATTATTGCGAGAAACTTGTTTCTCTTCTTGAGTAAACTCACTTAATATTTTCTTAACCCTCTCATTACTTCCTTCAGTGGCTGGTTTAGTAGGATAAAAGTATCCATTTTCAATAATGTCCCAGACATCATCTCCCAAAGTTCCTTGAATGAAAGCAATCATCCTTACTTTCCAGTAAGAAAAATTGGTTCCATCAAAGACTGGAGGTCTGGTCAAGTTACCATATCTTTCATATTTCTCATCCATGATTGATTTTGAGAAAACAGTTTCAGAAACTCAGGATCTTTTTGAAAAAGTTCACCAAAGGCTCTGATACCAATTGAAATAGCGTTGCCAAAGCCGTTTATTGAAAATAAACTATTTAAGCAACTCCGAAAGTTTGTTGAAGAAACTCTTTACTTAAATCAAACTGATTTTGAACACAAGATGTGTTAACAAAAATTATGTACGAGATATGGACAAGATTTGATAACAAGTTTTAGTAAACAGTTTAAAATATTTTAAACTCAGCACACATCAGACTGGGATGAGAAGATGTAGAAATATTAATACTCAGGATTTTTAACGTGGTAAAACCTCAACCTTGAGGAAACATCCACGACTCCCTCTACGGAGTAAAACAAGAAAATATCACTAAAACAAATATGTGAGTTACAATCTATTTAACTAACATGCACACAATAACAAGTCTATACAAGTTCAGGATTATACCCTCTGGCGTCCTTAAACTTTTCTACAGATCTTGATTGTTGATGTAGTCTTCTCAGTTTGTCAACTCTTCCTTTGTTTCAGCAGTATACGTCGACTTATGTTCACCAAATCTTATAGCCAACACTTTCAGTGTATGTAGTGTGAAGATGTTTGTGAAAAGTGTTCTATACCACATGCATGCACACACTCACTCTTATTAGTTACAAACAATCCTAACAAATTACATATAAAGTCTATATGCAGTGAGTTTGTTATTTTTCTTTCTTACAAAACCAAGAACCTTTTGACCTTTCAAAATAACCCAGATTCCACGGAGATCTTGCTTAAGAAATCGGTCAAGACCTTTTTCAATCTATTTTGAAAATATTTAGAAGATTGAAAACCCTCCAAGTGCGAATCCAACTAGGTCAGGTTAAGTTTTGTAAAAATAGAAATAGAAAAACATCTATTGTTGATTCTGAAGAAAGAAAATGTTTTAACAGAAAACAATCAACAATGAACTTCTCAAGATGAGAAATAAAATGCAACTAAGTGTGTTGTGACATGAAAAACTTCAGATCTATGATTTCTATTGAATCAGAAACAAGATCTGAGTCAGTGTCTAAGTTGGAAATAAGATTTTATGAACACAAGGTTACAGCAACCCAAGATCACTCAACTCGAACTCTCATAAACTCAAGAAACACTAAGGATGGTGTTTATTTGGTTATGGTGTTTTGGAGAGGTAAGTGGTTTAGGTTGGAGAAGATTTTAGACGAAGTTAGGGTTTCTAACTTGGCTCTCTGGTTTCTCTCTCTCTCTTCTCTCTCTCTCTCTCTATTCTCTGAGACTTTTCAAAATGACAAAAGATTTCGAAGGCTGAGATGAGAGTCCTTTAAATAGGAAGAAAAGAAGGTTCCAGACTATCGTTCAAAAACAACGTCTGAGATTGAGTCAAGCTCCTTTGACTTCAATCCAAGGGCTCACAACAGGCGGTGGATTAAACAGGCTGTGATTGGCTTAAAGGTTTACACGGGGATTCACTCAGGCGACATGCAGGCCATTGATAAGGGTTGATCCAAGGGCTGTAAACTTGCGAAGCTTTGTCTTTGTAAAGAAACACAACTCTGGCCAATCAGAGAGCAGCAAGTGTTGGCCATAGGACGAATGCAATCGCGCGTCCCAAACTAATTACAAAGCCAACCCTGGAGTCTCTGGCGCTTTCGTTTTCTACCCAAAGTAACTTAAGGCCAAAAATCACAACAATATATATTTAGATATTAACCCCAAAACTTTTTAAATCAAGTTTTAATTTAATAAAAACTTAATTAAAAGATGTTTAAAATTCCCAAAAAATTAATAAAAATCAAATTGAGGGATTAAAACACACTCACCACATTAATACACATAAAGGTGCAATATGATATGCAAAAGAAAGTTCTAAGTGTGTGAGTGATGGCTATAGTCTCAGGATCATTACAAGATGAATATGAGAAGAAGCAATACAATCTCTGAGGCTCTTTGGTTTCTAGGATGAACACAATTTTGTCACAATTTCCAAACTAGATGAGCTCTTATACAGTCTAGACTCAAATGAGTCAAAAGTATAAGGGCTTCAAATACATGTTCACACAATTAAGATTTTGTTTATATGTAAAATTTTAAATTTTTTAACTTTTTCATCAACTAGAACCACACAGTAATTATATATTGTGTGGTTCTGCATATTAACATTAATATTTCTTCAATTTTGATTGTATTTAGTCATAAACATCATAATAGTAAACATTCTACTATTTTTTCTCTCTTAGTTGGGCTTTCGTCCTTTTTTCTTGACGACAATGCAAAAGTCTAAGTTGGGGGGATAACAAGTGCGTATTTTTAAAACTTCACAAATCTTTAAAATGCCTAAAAAAATTACAAAATTTCAAAAATTTCCAGATAAATTGAAAAAGTTTGAAAAAGCCAAAAATATTTTTCTTCAAAATAAATGAAAATTGGAATTTAAAAGCTTCAAAAATGTCACAAATTTTGTCTCAAGTTGTAAAAAAATCAAATGCATAAAGCCGAAATTGACCAAAGATGGAAATTGAGCGAAAATTGACGACTTAACGAATAAGTGTGGAGATTAACCAAACTCGATGAGAATTCGAGCCTAAAACTTTTTGAGAATTTTTAAATCAATTTGAGTTAATAGTTAACTCAAAGTTCATTTCATCATTTTAATAAGTCGTTGATGATCTCTAATTTATTATTTTGATCGGGTACGATATATGTGTGAGACGTTGTCTTCTAAAGCGCGCTAAATATATCTCTAAACTTAAATTAATCTCGAGACGCCTATGGTAAAGCATTTAGCAATTTGGACAATGAAGTAAGCCCATGTTTGACACCCAAAAATATTGACCAGAAAAGGTAATGAAAAATTCATCCCTTTTGCAATCCCAATAGAGCCTTATAAATGTTTCCCTTTTCATTTGATAAACCGAAAAAACCAATTGGCCGGAATTATGAAAAATGTAAAAGTCCGAATTTAAGTCCAATTTGTGCTATAAAAAGTGTCAAGAAAAAAATAGAAGTATGCTCAACAAAAAATAGCAAGTGAAAATTAGAAAAAGTTAGAAAGAGAAGAGAAAATGAGCAAAAGCCCAGAAAAAAGCACTAAAGGACAAAAAAAGACATTTTTCCATCTCCGAATCATCCAACCATTCCCATATTACCCAATGCACCTTATAACCCAAGAAAGTCCTAACCGAGTCCATAATGCGAAATTAATTACCGCGTGCAGAGCTAAAAAGGTGAAAAGATAATAGAGAGAGATTACATAGCGTGAATAAGAGACGATGTTTTCGATTTACCAAATGATCGTAATCCGATGAAGAGATCTTTTCACCTCAAAAATTTTGTTTTTTAATTTTGTGTTCGTGAATTCGTGTTCCAATACATTTACTCCTTATATCATGCATATCGAGAGAAATAGACACATTCCGATTGATTCGTTTGTGAGTGCATCCCATGATAAATTGAATCGAAATGAATTTTTGGAAAGTAACGTAATGATCAATCGGTGGAAATTTGGACTTGATTTTCGGCTTCTCACACACACTATGATTTGAGACCTATGAATATGAGTTTAAGGTGACTATTTTTCGTGGAGTTTAAATTGTCCAATTTTTAGAAATTTTGAATTTTCTTGAGTCGAAAATGAATTTTGTGGGTATATTCAATGCAAACCCTTACGAGACACAACTCGTCCTACTAGAGTAACCTAGGGGTTTAAAGGATTGTTGCATATACTAACTGTAATCGTTTGCCCGCGAAATAGGTATTTTATCCCTAGTTAGAGTTTGACCATGCCTTTGATTCTTTTACATTGCTCGGGACGATCAAAGTTCCAAGTTAGCAGGGTTTGATTAGGCATAAATTCTTCCGATTTATCCCTTTAATTTAGAGGCTTTTATAACCTCGGGCGATTTAAAATGCGGTGATTTATCTCATATCTACAATACTAACATCTTCTAACAAATACCCCGAGTTTTATTTATTTCTCATAAATTTTGCAGGTATTTAATGCATGAGAGAAAGAAAGAAACCGGAAGAAAAGAAAAGAAGAAAAGTCAAAAGGGAAAAAGAGTAGTTTAGAACTGGAATCCGGAGGAGGGCCCAAATTAAAGTTAAAGATCTCGAGTCTACAATCATGCAGGAAGAAACGACGTCCAAATTTGAGTCTCGGAGCAAAAGTTATGATCCTTGAAAGATGCGAGATAATATGAGAAATTGATGAGAAAATGAAGAGAAAATGTTCTAGAACCCGGACCGATCATGATGTTATCATAAACGAACCGATATAGCCCCCTTCAAGTCATTGTATAAGATTTGTGTAGCAAACCGATCCGAACCTTTGAAACTCACTGTATACCCTGCGTGAAGCAGATCGATCCGATATCAAGGGAAAATGAATCAATCCGATATACACCGGACCGAACCGAAATGTCAGGTCGGACCAATCCGAAGGTTTAGTTCTGTAATTATCCATTTTACTTGATAGAGTCTTGAATGGCTAAAACTCTTGTAATTTCGTGGGTTATTTATTCAAAACGACTCCCAAACTTAGGAGAGCTTCTTTTTACCTAGTTTTAGAGACAAAAAGTAGAGAAGAACCCTAGAATATCAGTTGTTAATTCTCAATTACAATTTATTCAGTAAAGTTAATTTATTTCTCTTCTCTATTGTTTGATTCCAATAATTCTTGCATAATTAGTTTATTCCTAGTAGATTTTACAGCTTTATTCTTCTTTAGGAGTAATTTCATCATGAGTTCAGTTGCATGCACCGTAGAAACCCTAGGTTTTGTTAATTTCACCATGCTAGGCTAAACTTTTAGGGGTTGGGATGCATAAACCAAACCCGATGTAATTCTCATGTGTGTAAAATTAGTTCCCTTAATTAAGTAAATGATCGAATCGTGTTGTGTGGTGATCACGACTGTTGTAGGACTTTTGATCTCGTTTGCCCTAGGTAATCGAGATGCTTAAGAGTGCGACGCGCGTGTAGCTACTACGACACCTCTTTATTCACCCTTATATATATAATGATTGAGATTAATAAAGATAGGATTTAATCAACTATTTAATTCATAATAAGTTTTATAGCCGGTAAACGTACTAGGGTCGGGGGATTGCATTCTATCCTATTTTTCCCATTCGTACTTAGTAAATTAAAATTAGCTTACTCTTGCATGTCTAGTTTCATAATTAGTTTGATTAAATTGTATTTAGTTGATAAAAATTTTCATACTTTGATCATCTTTTTAGAGTCAGGTTAGGGTTGACCATCTTACCATTCCTCGTCACAAGTATTTGTCCTATTTCCCTGTGGATTCGACCCCGTCTTGCCGAGTTTATTACTAACGCGACAGGCTTGCACTTGAGCCTATATCATCATGTGACACCCCGCCTAATAAAATACCAGGTGATCAGTCCTATACCCAATTAAAACAGGAATCTCAGTTGGATCATCCTTAGCATCACTGTCGAAAACTTTTTAAAACTTACTAACCACCTTGTATTCCAAAAGCTGGTGCCAATTTTAACTTTTTAATTACACAAAACAGTACATGCGGAAATAAATATAAACCATTCACACAACTGAATAAAACTCAACTGAATAATTAATTAAACAACTTGCCGAATAAACCACCGGCCACCAAAGTGAAATAATCCAATACAAATATCCAACACACGAATAAATAAATCTAAAAATGAACTAAAAGTTCGGGCGACATGCCCTAAATAAAACTGAAACCGATACAAGATTCCTACTCTAGGAATGAATGAATGATGCATCTAAACCAAACTCCTGCTAGCATCCACATATGCCGCAGCTCCGTGTCCCTGGAATAGAATATCAATCCTGGCGTCCCTGTGGCTGGACACCTAAAAGGTTTTGAAAATAGTTTTATAGTAAGGGTTAGAACCCAAAACATTTTGAAAATATTTAGCAAGTGAATTAACTGCAGTAATTTAAAATGCATGAGTGCGCTTCATATTTAAGTTAGTGTTGCACTCCCTTGTGGACATTCTCATCCCTCCACTATTGTGCACACCTACCGGTTACCTTAACCCCACCCAATTATACTACCCCGTCCAACTATTCGTAGTATAACCATCCCTTGCCATACTACTCTAACCCGAGTATAATGATTCTTGAATTATAAGTTATCTCACAATTAACTTAATTAATTCCTCTTAAATAGTAGCATATAACCGTGTCACAAGTTATATAAAGTAAATACATCACACACTGTATTATTACCCGTATATAATATTTACTACCAATATATACATACCTTTACCACAATATCCACACATATAACATACGTATATTCATCCCTTCGAGTATACCCTCGCCTGATGATTCTCTCTAAAATGCTATCTCACTAGGTGTGCTCACATAACCTAGTTACCCAAGTTGGAATCGCTCACCAACTTGGCCTAAAACATAAACGAAGTGGAGGCGGTCATATTCCTTCCCTGAAAGTGAGATAAATCCTTCACCCATATATACCAGACGCTATGACTTGGGGATATACTCACCCTACTCCTCAAGCTAGGGGATTCACCCACATCGCTCAACCTCCCTTGATAGCACTAGAGTATATAAATTAAATAAATATCTAGTCACCGATATTTAATATCACACACAATATATACACGTATATATATACTATCACTACACCGTATATATATATATATATATATATATATATATATATATATATATATATATATATATATATATATATATATATATATATATATATAATATAAACTCCGACTTTACCTTGTACTCAAAATCCCATACACTGGCTGTAATTTCCTGAGTCTGTGACCCGACTCAACGTAATTAATTTTCACACTTAATAATTTATCATCTTCCCGAGTCTGTGGTCCGACTCTAATTAATTAATTCACACCTCAATTAATATAATACTTTCCCCGACTCTATGGTCCGACTATAATTAAATTAATTAACACACTTATTAATTTAATACCTCCCCGAGTCTATCGCCCGACTCTAATTAAATTAATTAACACACTTATTAATTTAATATCACCCCGAGTCTATCGTCCGACTCTAATTAAATTAATTAACCCACTTATTAATTTAATACCGCCCCGAGTCTATCGTCCGACTCTAATTAAATTAATTAACACACTTATTTATTTAATATCGATCCGAGTCAGTATTCCAACTCCCAGTTAATTAATTCACACATTAATTAATTTACACCAATCCGAGTCTGTGATCCGACTCTAATAAAATTAATTTACACATTAATTAATTCAATACCTCCCCGAGTCTACAATACGACTCTAATTAAATTAATTATCACACCTATTAATTTAATCCTATCCGAGTCTACAATCCGACTCTAATTAAATTAATTATCACACTTATTAATTTAATCCTACCCGAGTCTATAATCCGACTCTAATTAAATTAATTATCACACTTATTAATTTAATCCTACCCGAGTCTACAATCCGACTATAATTAAATTAATTATCACACTTATTAATTTAATAACTTGGTGTCACCCAACCATTATTCCCGGACTCGCTCACTTGGCCCATACCTTAATATTTCCCGAGTCTATATTCCGACTCCAAATTAATTACTCTCTCTCAATAATCAATTAAATACTTTGGTGTCACTTAACCAACATACTCGGACTCGCTCACTTGGTCCCTTTTACCTATGATAATTTCATTCCCACATTTTCGCCCACAATGTATCACACATGCATCTCCATAAATTTTCCAATTATATTTACCTATAATTATCAATATACCTGGAACTCGATCACTTGGCCCGAAATTAAATATTTCCCGAGTCTATATCCCGACTCTAAATTAATTAGTTGATCTCCAAACTTAATTCACTACCTTGGGGTCCCTTGACTAATATACCCGGATTCGCTCACTTGATCCGTATCTCACTATTTTGGAATAAAATTTCTCAAATCCATCCATTAAGTGCCCGAACATAAATTCATCCTAGGCTCAATTACTTTCTCCCATAATTGCTAGGAATATTTGTTTCATAATTATTTATCACTTATTAATGTATGAAACTTAACTTTCAACAAAATTCCCCTTTATATAACAAACTGGCCGAATTGTCCAGATTTCGCCATCATCGATCGATCAAGCCCCCTGGGTCGATCTATCAATCGTTCCAGTATTCGTCCTCTCCAGCCACTGTCAGCCATGGACGAACCTTAAATCTTTGCTTCTCAATCTATGCCCTTACCCAAACACAAATAACATATCCTCCATATGAGATAAGGGTCTCAACATCCCACAGACCTTAATTAATCATCAATATCCATAAATTCCAAGGGTTTCCCGATTTGGGTATTATCCGAGTTTCAAATCCCCAATACGAATTTCATTCATATTATCAGCAATTAACCATTTATTCTCACTGGTTTTAACATACGATTCATTCCTCTACATTTTAGAATCATAAACACAATAAATCTCAACCTTAATCCCATTAAGGTATATTAATTTCCAAAAACCCAATTTTAATTTTGGTTACACACCCAAAAAGAAATTTTGATTTACACATCACTATGATAGTAATTGATTATCATCAATTTAGGAATCACAACAGTTAACCACTTGCCTGGATTGTTCGTAGGGTCTGATTTCGTTGGTGTAGAGATTGGTTGATGAAGAACACCCCAAATTAGCCCCTTAATTTGGCTCCAAAAGATCCCCCAATTGACTTCTTGATTAGCTTCCTCTAATCCTCTCCTAAACCCTAGGTTTTGGATTTTCTATGTGCTGTTCTTAGTCCCTCAATTAGGTTAAAAACACTAAATTCCGTTTTTAGCCTAATGGGCCTAATTAAAATAGCCCAAATCACCTCGTGTGGGCCCGGCTATGCCCAAAAATACTCCGAGACCCAATTACTACCCCCGGGTACTCTTTTCTGACTATCTCGACCCACCTCAATCGCGCCCTCAGAATTCCCATCCAAAATACTTTTTGACATTGTCCAATTTTGACCTTAAAATGCGACATACGAGATTTCGAACAATTAAACTTAAAAGTCGCTAATTATAAATAATTCGGCTCACTCAAATAAATTCTCCAACTCATGAATTTAAGTTTCTCCAATTTAAATATTTTTATAACTCCCAAAAATAATTAAATATTAAATCCTCAAATTACGGGGTGTTACATACTCCCCCCCTTACAAAGGAATTTCGCCCTCGAAATTAAGATGAGCGCAATGTTCCAAGCTTCGCATATTACTCTCTAGTCATGTGCCTCTAAGCTCGCTATATCTATCCCATCCGCTTCTAACCATAAGTTACACAAGTATACATTTAAATTAACCACGGCGCCCATACACCCTGTACCCGTGCTTAACCGCACAAAATTTGCCTTAATTAACCCGGGTACCCATACACCCTATCCCCATGCTTTACCGCACGAAAGCTACCCGACTATGCTAGTCGTAACCCGTAATATAACTTCAAACCCGTAGTCATATCACACACACACACACACACACACACACACACACACACACACATATATATATATATATATATATATATATATATATATATACATACATATATTTACTGCCCGGGTACCCAACCCATGTATTAACGTCCAAACGTCTCCCCATTAAATACTTGTCTCTCAACACAAAGTATATACGGTTACCCTCATGCTACCAAAGACAACATAAAATACTGCGCCCTTACTATCACTAGTACTTGCGCAAAATAAACCCCGAGCTATCTCTCTTTGCTCGAAAATAAATCCACCCACCCTTATTCACTTCAGTAAACATCCCCACTTACCGAGATAAAATGTGAGAATACAAAACCCCACTATGTGCTATCGCACCACGCAATACAATATATATATCCATATATATATATAGGCTATACGCCCTCTCCGGTGATACCTAGTACCAACCATACCCTGGTGTTCAAATCCCATCGCTATCCAACCGATATTTCGAAAATTATTATTAACCCTACTCCAATACTTCTCGAAAGTAGTAACTTCTCACATAATCCAAACCTTCACTCAGTGTACACTTCCAATCTTCCGTGAAGAACACCCAAGAAACTCCGCTACCCCACGAAAAGTTTATCCGCATACAATGGCTTCTACAGCTCACGCACCCACTAAATTCGACTCACCCGCGAACTCTAGTGAAAAATAAGTCTTATATTGTGACATCCTCCTTGTCACTCAAAAATATACCCCATGCCCCTAGGGTAAAAATAGTTACCTCTATACTCCAGCTGCAACGGTTGGTTCTCGGGTTCCGGAGCAGCTTCTCCCTACCCGAATGCACCCATGACTTGCTTTAGTGGATGTACATCCAGGACCTCGTCCTGTAGTAGACCCCTGCCTCGCTTAAGACAAATTCTCTTCATGCGTCTCGCTTTCCCCACAAATGAAACACCTTCTAATACATTCACCCTGCCACTGGTCCCTTCTATGCCGACCTTGTTGGAATTCTTGGCCATCCTACCGATAGCCTCCAGTTGTAGATCGTTTGGCATGATTTCCCTACCAGAAATCCTGTCCCTGATCTCCCCCAGTCTGCTGTTGGGATACCCCACTGGCATTGTTCCCTCCTACCTTATCCGACTGGCTAGTTCCCACTCCCCTCCCGCTTCCTTTTACGTGGAAGCGATATTCCTGACAGTGCCGGAGTGCTGCGTTATCGACATCAGTATAACCTACTAATGCGGAATTACCCATTAAATGTTGTCTGATTCTCCAGACTAACCCATCCATAAACTTGCCTTTTTTTTTTGTCTCTTCATTGCTCACCTCATCCGGTACAAAATTTTCTAACCGAGTGAATTCTTCCTCGTAATCGACCACTGAACGGTCTCCCCGAGTCACCTCTCTAAATTTTCTCCTCATTTCGGTCTCAACCGCTGGAGGAAAATAGTTGCGATCGGACCGCACCCAAAACTTTGTAATAGCTAGTGTGTCCCTTTCCTCACTGTGGTGATCGACTCTCACCACTGTAGCGCTGCTCCCACTAAACTAAAAGTGGTTAGCATTTGCTTCCGCACCTCATCGCAATCTCCCATACGTAGGTGACACTGGATATCTCTATTCCTTGACACGCTAGCACTACATTTAAACCCCCTCACAACTCTTGTGGTTTCCCACTAAAATAACCTCTCTTTCTTGTTTCCACCCCGACGACTCCGCGTGAGTCTGAACGTTCGGCGCCACTAACACTTGTGTCTGATCCCGTGGAAAGTACCCTGCCGTTGCGACAACCGTCGTTTCAACCGCCCGCGCCACTAGTTCAGTTACCTGTGCTGCCAAAATCATCTCTGGCAGTTGCTGCGGTAACTCTTACTCCTGACCAGCCTCCCTCATCTCATCTCTCCCTGCTGCCCTAGCTGCTCTCTCTCTCCTAGGCGTCATCTGGAATGAGAATCGAATCATATGAGTTCACTCTCAAATACAAATCTGGCAGAAGAACGTATATGCGCTTACGTATGAGAATACAACAATACTATAATAGGGCTCTATATGAAAGATTGCTAAGTCGAAACGTGAAAAGCCGCACAAATCCTAAGGACACTAGAACCTGATGCTCTGATACCATCTGTGACACCCCGCCTAATAAAATACCGGGTGATCAGTCCTATACCAAATTAAAACAGGAATCTCAGTTTGATCATCCTTAGCATCACTGTCGAAAACTTTTTAAAACTTACTAACCACCTAGTATTCCAAAAGCTGGTGCCAATTTTAACGTTTTAATTACACAAAACAGTACATGCGGAAATAAATATAAACCATTCACACAACTAAATAAAACTCAACTGAATAATTAATTAAACAATTTTCCGAATAAACCACCGGCCACCAAAGTGAAATAATCCAATACAAATATCCAACACGGGAATAAACAAATCTGAAACTGAACTGAAAGTCTGGGCGACATGCCCTAAATAAAACTGAAACTGATACATGATTCCTTCTCTAGGAATGAATGAATGATGCGTCTAATACAAACTCCTGCTAGTATCCACATATGCCGCAGCTCCGTGTCCCTGGAATAGAATATCAATCCTGGCGTCCCTGTGGCTGGACACCTAAAAGGTTTTGAAAATAGTTTTATAGAAAGGGTTAGAACTCAAAATGTTTTGAAAATATTTAGCAAGTGAATTAACTGCAGTAATTTAAAATGTATGAATACGCTTCATATTTAAGTAGTGTCACACTCCCTTGTGGACATTCTCACCCCTCCACTATTGTGCACACCTACCGGTTACCTTAACCCCACCTAGTTGTACTACCCCGTCCAACTATTCGTAGTATAACCATCCCTTGCCATACTACTCTAACCCGAGTATAATGATTCTTGAATTATAAGTTATCTCACAATTAACTTAATTAATTCCTCTTAAATAGTAGCATATAACCGTGTCACAAGTTATATAAAGTAAATATATCACACACTGTATTATTACCCGTATATAATATTTACTACCATTATATACATACCTTTACCACAATATCCACACATATAACATACGTATATTCATCCCATCGAGTATACCCTCACCGGATGATTCCCTCTAAAATGCTATCTCACTAGGTGTGCTCACATAACCTAGTTACCCAAGTTGGAATCGCTCACCAACTTGGCCTAAAACATAAACGAAGTGGAGGCGGTCATATTCCTTCCCTGAAAGTGAGATAAATCCCTCACCCATATATACCGGACGCTATGACCTGGGGATATACTCACCCTACTCCTCAAGCTAGGGTATTCACCCACATCGCGTAACCTCCCTTAATAGCACTAGAGTATATAAATTAAATAAATATCTAGTCACCGATATTTAATATCACACACAATATATATACGTATATATATATACTATCACTACACTGTATATATATATATATTATATAAACCCCGGCTTTACCGTATACTCAAAATCCCGTTCACTGCCTGTAATTTCCTGAGTCTGTGGCCCGACTCAACGTATTTAATTTTCTCACTTAATAATTTATCATCTTCCCGAGTCCGTGGTCAGACTCTAATTAATTAATTCACACCTCAATTAATATAATACTTTTCCCGACTCTATGGTCCGACTATAATTAAATTCATTAACACACTTATTAATTTAATACCTCCCCGAGTCTATCGTCCGACTCTAATTAAATTAATTAACACACTTATTAATTTAATACCGCCCCGAGTCTATCGTCCGACTCTAATTAAATTAATTAACACACTTATTAATTTAATACCGCCCCGAGTCTATCGTCCGACTCTAATTAAATTAATTAACACACTTATTAATTTAATACCGATTCGAGTCAGTAGTCCGACTCCCAGTTAATTAATTTACACCAATCCGAGTCTGTGATCCGGCTCTAATAAAATTAATTTACACATTAATTAATTCAATACCTCCTCGAGTCTACAATCCGACTCTAATTAAATTAATTATCACACCTATTAATGTAATCCTATCCGAGTCTACAATCCGACTCTAATTAAATTAATTATCACACTTATTAATTTAATCCTACCCGAGTCTATAATCCGACTTTAATTAAATTAATTATCACAGTTATTAATTTAATCCTGCCCGAGCTACAATCCGACTCTAATTAAATTAATTATCACACTTATTAATTTAATAACTTGGTGTCACCCAGCCATTATCCCCGGACTCGCTCACTTGGCCCATACCTTAATATTTCCCGAGTCTATATTCCGACTCCAAATTAATTACTCTCTCTCAATAATCAATTAAATACTTTGGTGTCACTTAACCAACATACCCGGACTCGCTCACTTGGTCCCTTTTACCTCTCATAAATTCATTCCCACATTTTCGCCCACAATGTGTCACACATGCATCTCCATAAATTTTCCAATTATATTTACCTATAATTATCAATATACCCCGAACTCGATCACTTGGCCCGAAATTAAATATTTCCCGAGTCTATATCCCGACCCTAAATTAATTAGTTGATCTCCAAACTTAATTCACTACCTTGGGGTCGCTTGACCAATATACCCGGATTCGCTCACTTGATCCGTATCTCACTATTTTGGAATAAAATTTCTCAAATCCATCCATTAAGTGCCCCAACATAAATTCATCCTAGTCCCAATTACATTCTCCCATAATTACTAGGAATATTTGTTTCATAATTATTTATCACTTATTAATGTATGAAACTTAACTTTCAACTAAATTCCCCTTTATATAACAAACTGGCCGAACTGTCCAGATTTCGCCATCATTGATTGATCGAGCCCCCTGGGTCGATCGATCGATCGTTCCAGTATTCGTCCTCTCCAGCCACTGTCAGCCATGGACGAACCTTAAAGCTTTGCTTCTCAATCTATGCCCTTAACCAAACACAAATAACATATCCTCCATATGAGATAAGGGTCTCAACATCCCACAGACCTTAATTAATCATCAATATCCATAAATTCCAAGGGTTTCCCGATTTGGGTATTATCCGAGTTTCAAATCCCCAATACGAATTTCATTCATATTATCAGCAATTAACCATTTATTCTCACTGGTTTTAACATACGATTCATTCCTCTACATTTTAGAATCATAAACACAATAAATCTCAACCTTAATCCCATTAAGGTATATTAATTTCCAAAAACCCAATTTTAATTTTGGTTACACACCCAAAAAGAAATTTTGATTTACACATCACTATGATAGTAATTGATTATCATCAATTTACGAATCACAACAGTTAACTACTTGCCTGGATTGTTCGTAGGGTCTGATTTCGTTGGTGTAGAGATTGGTTGATGAAGAACACCCCAAATTAGCCCCTTAATTTGGCTCCAAAAGATCCCCCAATTGACTTTTTGATTAGCTTCCTCTAATCCTCTCCCAAACCCTAGGTTTTGGATTTTCTATGTGCTGTTCTTAGTCCCTCAATTAGGTTAAAAACACTAAATTCCGTTTTTAGCCTAATGGGCCTATTAAAATAGCCCCAATCACCCCGTGTGGTCCCGGTTATGCCCAAAAATACCCCGAGACCCAATTACTACCCCCGGGTACTCTTTTCTGACTATCTCGACCCATCCGGACTCAATCGTGCCCTCAGAATTTCCATCCGAAATACTTTTTGACATTGTCCAATTTTAACCTCAAAATGCGACACACGAGATTTAGAACAATTAAACTTAAAGTCGTCAATTATAAATAATTCGGCTCACTCAAATAAATTCTCCAACTCATGAATTTAAGTTTCTCCAATTTAAATATTTTTATAACTCCCAAAAATAATTAAATATTAAATCCTCAAATTACGGGGTGCTACACAGCACACACACTACATACACATTTGTGGTCACATCAAGTTTACCATTCGAGATCATGTGTGATGCAAGTGATTTCACGATAGGGGTTGTTTCGGGCCAAAGGAAAGACAAGAAATCTCATGTCATCTACTACGCTAGCCAGACATGAACTGAACCGCAACTCAATTACTCCACCACAGAGAAAGAATTACTGGCGGTAGTGTTTTCCCTCAATAAAATTCGTTCGTACCTCATTTGTTCTCCCATCACATGCTTCACCACGCAGCTCTAAAATATATCCTTGCTAAGAAAGATGCAAAGCCGTGACTCATAAGGTGGATCCTTCTCCTACAAGAGTTTAATCTCTCTATTAAAGATAAGAAATGAGTAAAAAACTTCGCTGCCGATCATTTGTCCCGACTTTCGCTCGACGTGCCTAGTGATCCCTTACCCATAAATGAGGTTTTTTCGGATGAGACATTATTTGCCACCTCTACTCTCCCCTAGTTTACAGACATAGTTAAATATCTTGTCACAGGATTCGTCCCTCCTGATTAGACACCGCATGAGAAGAAAAGGTTTATTACTTGTTCACGCATGTTTTTGTATGACGATCCATTCCACTTCAAATATTATGCGGACCAAATCATCCGACGATGTGTATCAGATGATGAGATACCAAAATTCATCCAATTATGTCATTCGAAAGCTTGTGGTGGTCATTTTTTGAGGAAAAAGACAACCGCTAAAATCCTTCAAAGCGGACTCTAATGGCCCACAATGTTCTAAGATATTAGCAATTGATTCAAATCTTGTGATAGGTGTTAACAGATGGGAGCCATCACTCGACAAGACATGATGCCACTAACCCCCATACCCATTATTATGATTTTTTATTGTTGGGGTATTGACTTCATGGGACCTTTCCCCCATCCTTTGGATTCCCACACATCCTCGTTGCGGTAGACTACGTTTCTAAATGGGTGGAAGATATAGATACCAAAACAAATGACAACAAAGTAGTGATAAAGTTCTTGCAAGAACACATACTCTCTCGCTTCGTTGGTCCGAAGGCGATAATTAGTGATAATGGCAAATATTTTTGCAAAAAGTCATTTAAGAAGCTTATGAGAAAGTATGGGGTCATCCACAAGGTTGGGATGACTTATCACCCATAAATGAATGGGCAAGCCGAGTTGGAAAATCTTGAAATCAAGAACATCCTTAACAAAATCGTCGATCCTAACCGAAAAGATTGGTCCCTTTGATTGAACGATTTGTTATGGGCTTATCAAACCGCATATAAGAACCCCCTTGGGATGTCCCCTTTTCGCTTTGTGTATGGTAAGCCTTATCATCTTCCTATGGATCTAGAACACAAGGCTTATTGGGCCATTAAGATGATGAACTAAAACTTAGATAAAGCCGATGAAGCTCGCAAAATTCAATTGAATAAGTTGGAAGAGATGCGCAATTATGCGTACGAGAACGCTAAGATATCCAAAGAATGGATAAAACTTGCTTATGATAAGATTATCCGACGCAAGGACTTTCATTATGGATAAAAAGTTCTTTTCTACAACTCTAGGCTTCTTTTGTTTTCGGGTAAATTGCTGTCTAGATGGATTGGCCCATTCGTTGTGAAGAAGGTATTCCCCCATAGAGTTGTGGAACTGGAAAATCCAAAGGGGGGAGATATATTCAAAGTTAACGGACAAAACCTAAAGATATATTTAAATGCGTGTGTGGATGAAGTTGACACCATTTGTTTGTCGGACCCCATTTACAGGGTTGAGTGATCTATAACAGAGAGGTCATCCCACCCCCAATGCGTATGGGGGGAATTCTTTTGTATAGTTTCTAAGAGTCGGTTATGGTAGTTATAGTCCATAGGTTAAGCCACGAGAGGTTAGGGATAGGAACACCAACACACATCTCGGGAAATATAATAGGGATCAGAGTAAGCATTGGGAAGTTCTAGGTCAATCATATACAGGAATAATGGTAGGAACATTCGAGGTTTGAGAGAGAAGAGAATTCTAAGTTAGGGGAAAAAATTAGCATTTCTGGGAACCGGACCGGTCCGGCCCTGGGGACCCAAATCGGTTCGTTTTTGAGAAATTCAAAAATAAAAAAACATCAGATCGATTCGGTCCTGGGAACCCAAATTGGTCCAGTTTCTGAAACCTCTTCTCTTCCCTAGGTTCACCCCTTTTCACCTAATCCCTCCATTTCCCTACCAAATCGTCCCCTACCACTCCCCCCATCCATTTTCCCTCCAAACCCATTCCCCCTTACCTCCCAAACCTTTTCCCTCTAAAAAATAACCACCCAACTCCTCATCTATAAATACACCTCCCCTTTTCACCTTCTTCCACCACCACTCTCTCACCACTATCTTACTCTCTCTCACTATCCCATACACCTAATTTTCCCTTGTCAACATGGCCAACCAATCCCTTCCCCCAAAATATGACTATGTCGAGATTCTCCACGATGGTGGGGTCGCACACCGCTCCCTTAAAGATCGCATATGGTGTGAGAGCTTCTTCAGTCCGTCTCACAAATTTCACATAGAGTGAACAGTTATGTAGCCCGAGATGCCTAATTTCGTCACCAATCTCTTCATGGAGAAGGGTTGGTGTCGTTTTCTAAATGAGACACATGGGACGGTGTGGGCACCCCAATTACAAGATTTTTATGGCTCCCTAGTCCGAACCAGGCAGAACGTCTTTGAGACATGTATGGGTGATAATGATGAGAGCGAAGAGGAAGAGAAGGAGGCAGAGGAGGACAGTATAATGGTCGAGGGCGAGGAGGAGTACGATAAGGATGTCGATTCAGACTATATGCTGGGAGGAGAAGATCTAACAACCCGAATTGTCTCTCTCGAGGCACATTTTGAGGGGTTTATGATGGACTACCATGAATAATGTCGCGCATATCAACGCGACACTAGTATAATGGCACGTTTTTAGGCTGAGATGTATCATTTGTCTATGTCTACGCCACCACCGACATATTTTTATGACCCATATGACCCTAACGTGCCCAGTAGCTCCCGCCCACTATCCCAATGAATCCCGTGTATAGTGTTTTCTATGTTGGTTGTTTGTGTTGCCTTTCGAATTGATTGTACTTGCTGGTTGTTTTGTATCCTTGTTTCTTGTATCACATGTTTGCTCGTATATAAAAATCTGCATTTTCACTATTTGTTTGTTTTAAATTCTTCGCTCTTAGTTGGATTTTCGTCCTCTTTGCTTGAGGACTGCAAAAGTCTAAGATAGGGGGGGGGGGGGGGGGGGTAACAAGTGCGTATTTCTAAAACTTCAAAAATCTTTTAAATTCCCAAAAAAATTAGAAAATTTCAACAATTTGCAGATAAATTGAAAATTTTTGAAAAAGTCAAAAATATTTTTCTTCAAAATAAATGAAAATTGAAATTTAAAAGCTTCAAAAATGTCACAAATTTTTGTCTCAAGTTGTAAAAAAATCAAATGCACAAAGACAAAATTGACCAAAGATGGAAATTGAGCGAAAATTGACGACTTAACGCACAAGTGTGGAGATTAACCAACCCGCTGAGAATTCGAGCCTAGCACTTTTTGAGGGTTTTTAAATCAATTCGAGTTAATGGTTAGCTCAAAGTTCATTTTAACATTTTAATAAGTCATTGATGATTTCTAATTTATTATTTTCATCGGTTACGGGAAACGTGTGAGATGTTATCTTGAAAAGCGCGCTAAATAAATCTTTAAACTTAAATTAATCTCAAGACGCATATGGTAAAGCATTTAGAAATTTGGACAATGAAGTAAGCCCTCGTTTTACACCCAAAAATATTGACCAGAAAAAGTAATGAAAAATTCATCCCTTTTGCAACCCCAATTGAGCCTCATAAATGTTTCCCTTTTCGTTTGATAATCCAAAAAACCCAATTGACCCGGAATTGTGAAATATGAAAAAGTCATAATTTAAGTCCAATTTGTGCGATAAAAAGGGGCACGAAAAAAATAAAAGTATGCTCAATAAAAAATAGCAAGTGAAAATTAGAAAAAGATAGAAAAAGAAGAGAAAATGAGCAAAAGCCCAGAAAAAAGCACTAAAGTAAAAAAAAAAAAAAATTTACAACCCTGAATTATCCAACCATTCTCATATTACCCAATGCACCTTATAACCCAAGAAAGTCCTAATCGAGTCCATAATGCGAAATTAATTACCGCGTGGAGAGCTAAAATCGTGAAAAGATAATAGAGAGAGATTACATGGCGTGAATAAGAGACGATGTTTTCGGTGTCCCAAATGATCATAATCCAATGAAGAGATCTTTTCACCATAAAAATTATATTTTTCAATTTTGTGTGCGTGAATTCGTGTTCCAATGCATTTACTCCATATATCACGCATACCGAGAGAAATAGGCACATTTCGATTGATTCGTTTGTGAGAGCATCCCATGAGAAATTGAATCGAAACGAATTTTTGGAAAGTAACGTAATGATCAATTAGTAGAAATTTACGGTTTTATTTTCGGCTTCTCACACACACTATGATTTCAGACTTATGAATATGATTTTAAGGTGACTATTTTTCGGGGAGTTTCAAGTGTCCAATTTTTAGATATTTTGAATTTGCTTGAGTCAAAATGAATTTTGTGGTTATATTCAATGCAAACCCTCATGAGACACAACTCGTCCTACTAGAGTAACCAAGGGGTTTAAAGGCTTGTTGCATATACTAACTGCAATAGTTTACCCGCGAAAGAGGTATTTTATCCCTAGTTAGAGTTTGGCCATGCCTTTGATTCTTTTACATTGCTCGGGACGATCAAAGTTCTAAGTTAGGGGGTTTGATTAGGCATAAATTCTTTCGATTGATCCCTTTAATTTAGAGGCTTTTATCACCTCGGGCGATGTAAAATGCGTTGATTTGTCTCATATCTACAATACTAACATCTTCTAACAAATACCCCAAGTTTTATTTATTTCTCATAAATTTTGCAGGTATTTAATGCATGAGAGAAAGAAAGAAATCGAAAGAAAAGAAAAGAAGAAAAGTCAGAAGGGCAAAAGAGTAATTTGGTACTAGAATCGGGATGAGGACCCAAATTAAAGTTGAAGATCTCGAGTCTACAATCATGGAGGAAGAAACGGCATCCAAATTTGATGCCCGGAGCAAAAGCTATGATCCTTGAAATATGCGAGATAATCATGAGAAATTAATGAGAAAATGAAGAGAAAATGTTCTAGAACCCGGACCGATCCAGATGTTATCATAAACGAACCGATATGGCCCCCCTTGAAGTCATTGTATAAGATTTGTGTAGCGAACTGATCCGAATGAATCGATTCGGACCTTTGAAACTCACTGTATACTCTACGTGAAGCGGACCGATCCGATATAAAGGGAAAAAAAACAGATCTGGTATACACCGGATCGAACCGAAATGTCATGCCGGATCGATCCGAAGATTTAAGTCTGTAATTATCCACTTTTCTTGATAGAGTTTTTCGTGGCTAAAACTCTTGTAATTTCGTAGGTTATTTATTCCAATGACTCCCAAACTTGGGAGAGCTTCTTTTCACCTAGTTTTAGAGAGAGAAAGTAGAGAAAAACCCTAGAAGCTCAGTTGTCAATTCTCAATTACAATTTATTCGGTAAAGTTGATTTCTTTCTCTTCTTTATTGTTTGATATCAATAATTCTTGCATAATTAGTTTATTCCTAGAAGATTTTATAGCTTTATTATTCTTTAAAAGTGATTTCATCATGAGTTCAGTTACATGCAATGTAGAAACCCTAGTTTTTGCTAATTGCACCTTGCTAGGCTAAACTTTTAGGGGTTGGGATGCATGAACCCAACCCGATATGGTTTTCATGTGTGTAAAAATAGTTCCCTGAATTAAGTAAATGATTGAATCGTGTTTTGTGGTGATCACGACCGTTGTAGGACTTTTGATATCGTTTGCCCTATGTAATCGGGATTCTTAAGAGTGCGACGCGAGTGTAGCTACTACGACACCACTTTATTCTTACTTTTGATTATGTATGGTGCGGGATAGTACCCTCATATATATCATGCTTGAGATTAATAAAGACTATATTTAATCAATTATTCAATTCATAACTAGTTTTATAGCCGGTAAACGTACTAGGATCGGGGATTGCATTCTAACCTATTTTTCCCATTCGTACTTAGTAAATCATAATTAGCTTACTCTTGCATGTTTAGTTTCATAATTAGTTTGATTAAATTACATTTAGTTGATAGAAATTTTCCTACTTAGATCATCTTTTTCGTTTCTTTTTAGAGTCAGGTTAGGGTTGAGCGTCTTACTGTTCGTTGTCACGAGTATTCGTCTTATTTCCTTGTGGATTTGACCCCGTATTACCGGGTTTATTACTAGCACAACAGACTTGTACTTGAGCGTATATCATCATGCACACTAGATATACATTTGTGGTCATGTCAATAGAGTTGTAGCATAGGCTAGGCTTGGGTTATAAAATTAAATGAGTATTTATGGATTCAGCCTGGCTTGGGAAGTAACACTTGGGATAATGGAACATGTGTGAAATAAAAAAATTTGGAAAGTAACTTCCAAAAGAATAACTATATAAGCAGAGACTAACTTTTTGTTTTCCCAAAGAAACATTTGGGATTAAAATTTATTTCAAGTCTTTTCTTTTCTTTTCTTTTCTTTTGAAGTCAACTCAATGCTCAAGGATAATCATGCAACACAAAATTCATAACATCCCAAATTAGCTGGTAATCCAAAGGTGATAAATGTGTATATATGGTTTAAAACTCCAATGTGGAGTTGGTCATGGTATTAGGGCGATGAAACGAATGGATTAATATTTAGGCTCAATGGGGTTGACTAGGGAAATAAGTATGGTGAGGTCAAGGGAAATATGGGTTCATTCTTTCCTAAATCTTACGCGATTCTGGAGTCTAAATGACGTTGAAAATCATGCTCAAGTAATACATTTCATATGAACTCAATTGATAATAGTGTAACACCCCGTAAATTTAAGGACCTTTAATTAAATAAAATATTTGGAGAAAAAGAATTTATCTTATTTGGAGGAATTAAATCCATGATTTGTGAATTTGTAAATTTGAGGAATTTATTAACATGGCGAATTGAGGATTAAATATTTTGGAACTATTTGATGTCGCCTTCTTGAGGCCTTAAAGGTGGAAGATGTTATAAATTAATTCGGATGGCAATTTGGAGTGCACAGTTGAATCTGGATGGGTCTAAATAGTTAGAAATGAGTGGTCATATGTATATATTGGGTCTCGGAACTTAATTAGACATAATTGAGCTCCAAATAAAGATTTTGGACCATTTTTAGGAGGCCCATAGGCTCAAAAACGGGAATTGAGTTTTTAACCCGAAGTGTGTAAGGGTGAAGTAACTAAAAGTCATTTTAGAAGACTAAAATTTGGGAGAGCTTAAGAGGAGAGTCATTAAAAGACAAGTTGGGGATTTTGGGAGATAGCTTCAAGAACAAGAGAAGATCCTTGCATTCAATCCAACATTCTCATCCAAACGCTTTGATCTACAAATTGAGGCAAGTGGTTTAATTTGCAATTGTTAATGTGTATTTACTTGTTCATATTAAAGGAGGTGAAAATCAATTAATATGTTAGGGTCTGGGTTCATTAGAAATTGGGAATTTCTTTGATTTGAATTTATCAATCTGTAGAGGTGTTAAGATTTGATAGATTTGATGCTCTAATTGATAAAATTGTTAGGGTTAGATTGAATATGATAAAAGGATGGATTTAGGATGAATCTTGAAAGGTTTTAATGAAGAAATTTGTACAGAATTGAGGTATTTACTATTCTAATGGAGATTATGTCCGCGTTGCCCTGTAGAAAATCACGTTTTCTAACTTTTGTTCTCTGATACGTTTTCTCCAAAAACGGGTCCAAAATGTCCCAAAACGGCATTTTTAAAATCTGGGCAGATTCGTGGGGGAAATTTTAAGAAATATTTTTTTAGTTGTAATTCCATGGGAGATTGCCTAGATAGATAGATGTGACTAATTACCCTTGGATTAATTAGAGGATTAATTAAATTGGAGAGATTAAGGTTTATGATTGAGTGATTGAAACCTTGTTAATGAAGTGGGGGAAGCTTAATTGGATGAAATTGAACATTGAATTAGGAATATTGAATTTCGCGCCAAGAGAGGGAGTCTGGACATAATTGGTAGGGTGACACAAAAATAATGATAAATTAATTAGTGTATAATTTAATAAAATGAAGTCGGACCATAGACTTAAATGTTTTAGGCTTTGTGTATGGGCATAGTACACCGGTAGCCTAGATTTATATATATATATATATATACACACACACACACACACGATGATGGGTAGTATATATACAACATAAATATTTGTGTGAATAATATTTATAGTAAAGCATACCAATATTAATGCTATCTTAGGAGGTTGCGCGATGTGGGTGAGTCTCCTGGCTAGCGAACGCAGGGTGAGTATAATCCCCAGGTCATAACCTCTGTTTATAGGAGTAGACCGTTTTGGTATAGATTGGGCACTTATGGGAGGAACTATGGCTGCCTCCTATGCGTTGGGTGATAGAATTTATACCCAACATGCGTGTGAATGTTGAGATATAGTTATACGTATATATAGTGCAGAATTATATACGGGAATATACATGGTGTGAAAGGTATAAATGATATAACTTGTGAAACGGTTATATGGTATCAAATGGGAATTGATTTAAATAAGTTAGTGGGAATAATAGCTTATAACTCATATTCGTGATGTAATTCGTATAAGTGGTATAACTCGTGAGAATGTTATATGGAATTAAATGAGAAATAATTTAAATAAGTTAATGAGATTAATAACTTATAAAGTATACTAAACCCACTAGGGATAGAGTAGTTGAAAATCGTGGGATTTACATGACAAGACTAGTTACGGGGTGGTTATCTAGGTGGGTCATGTATAGAACGTTAGACGTATACATTAGTGGAGGGGTTAGGTGTCCCCAAGAGAGTGTACGACACTAACGTAGATATGAAGAGCATTTGCATTTTCATTTCTTGCATTTAAATTCACTTGCTAAATATTTTTAAATGTTTTGGGATCTAACCCTTGCTATAAAATATTTTCAAAACCTTTTAGGTGTCCAGCCACAGGGACGCCAGTATTGTTTGAAAACGTGAGTTTTTAATACTTAAAGCTCTGATACCACTTGTTAGAAAAGGAGGCTCCCGATTTTAAAATCTTCTTTTAAAATTTAAATATTAATTTCCTTTAAGTGCAGAATAGGATGGTTCAAAACAACACACACCTTCAAATTTTAATTTATTTCAAATTAAAATTAAACCCAACTAAAGTGAAATAAAATTAATCCAACTAAATATTCACTTAAACAAATCAATTCAACCCAAGTCCTAAAAATTTTCCTAACAAGATTAATTCAATTTTCTACTTAGGCCAAACCAAATTTTATCAAATTAAAATTAATGACTTGAATTAAATTAATTAAACATTACCCAAAATAATTTTAGCACCAAATTAAACAATAGTTGTGATTTAAATCATATTTTATCTTTTAGTCCTAAACATGCATTCTAGGTGATTTGCAAGATAAAATAAAGTCACAACACACTACGCCGCGATGTACGAGGAAAACCCAAAATGGGAAAAACCTCGGAATATGGTTTTATGATTACAAGAAAGATGACTTACTACACACGACTTGACTGCATCCAAGCCTTGATGCATTTTCTTGTAACTACCTCTGCCTAGTCAACAATCCCGGACTCCACCGGAATCTTATAATCCACTAATGAGGCTTATGGTCTCCGTCAATCAGCACCCGAAGCCTTTCTTCAAGTGGGAACGCCGGAGCAAACAAATCTTCTTCTTCAAGGGATGTAGAAGTAAAACCAAACAACTCTTCAAACGGTTGAGTAGAATTCGGTGCCAAACAAACTCCAAGCAAGATATATATATATATATATATATATATATATATATAGAGAGAGAGAGAGAGATAGAGATAGAGAGAGAGAGAGAATACTTGGATTTAACAAACTATTGGGTGTATACTTGGTTTTATTCTTTGAATAGATCAATTTGAATAACAAATACCAAGGGAATTTTTTATGGAAGAATTAAGCTCTCTAAGAGATGGAAAAAATTCTGTCAAAAAATGTTGTCCCGAAATAATTTTAAACTGACAAAAGGTATTGGGGACAAAAAAGGTGGGAAAGTGGAAAAACTGTCAAAATAACTGTTCCCGCTGAAATCTCGTTAATGACATTTCCAGGTCGTTCAAACGACAATGTTCGAACGAGATTTCAAGGGTCAAAACAGGACAAAAACTCATTAGAAAAACTCGTTCAAACGAGTTCGTTAGAATGAAACTTTGAACGATAAGTCAGTGTCCATTTGGCAATCTCATTGGTAAACTCGTTCGAACGAGATTCTCGTTCGAACGACACTTTGAACGAAAAGTCAGAATAACCAATTTCCATTATATTCTCATTATAAGCCCAAAACATGATTTTCTGAGAAAAATAAACAGTTTTTATATATAAAGAAAATGTTTACACCCGATAAATATTCCAAGTCTCCCTATATATATATAAAATGCATTCATACCTTTTTGGAGACTATGGAATCCTCAAGTTTTTTACGTGAAACGTGGCACTTGAAACTCGGTAATGAAGTGAACTCTAAATTTTGGCTATTATGTCTTCAACAACTTTGTGTGTCATAGGCTTGGGGGATAATCATGAACACTATCCTATGACACAAATGTTCTTGTCTGGAATTGAGCCAAAACTACAAAGGACTCAATCAGAAATTTGTGTCCTTACATTATTCTATTCCGAGTTTTTGTAGTTGCGGCACATGTGGATGTTGCATGACTTTGACTTAGTTATTTCAGTCATTTCATTCCTAGAGTAGGATGCAGTCAGTATTCCATTTTGGGCATATCTCCCTAATTGTTCCATTTTATTTCAGTTAGTTGGTGTATTCAGTTTACTCTTGTGATTCATGTTATTATTGATTTTTACCTGGTGGTTGTTTCGGCAAGGTTCACATATATTCCATTTTTAGTATTGCTTGATTCAGTGATTGTATGATGGTTAGTTATTTATTATTTCGCATGTTATTGTTGGGATGTTAAATAAAAAGATAAAAATTTGGCACCATGTCTTTTGAATACTAGGTGGTTAGTAAGTTTTAAAAAGTTTTCGACAGTGATGCTAAGAATGAACAATATGAGATTCCTATATAATTTGGTATAGGACTGATCAACTGGTATTTTATTAGGCGGGGTGTCACAGATGGTATCAGAGCATCAGGTTCTAGTGTCCGTAGGATCTGTGTAACTTTTCACGTTTCAGCGTAGCGTTCTTTGATATACAGCCTTATTATAGGATTATTGTATTCCTTCACGTATGCGATTTACGTTCTTCTACTATAGGGTATAGTTCATGTGATTCATATACTATTATGGTAGAGTTTGGTAGATCGAACATTATAGAACAACCAACATGGGATGTTAGAAGGATTGTAGGAGGGAGGACTCAACAGAAGCCATGGGGTATTCTAGAAATAGTGACGTGATAGGAGTCACCGTGATAATTTTTCGAATAATTAAAATTGGAAAAACCGCTGGGGTGAAGTAGTTTCCCCAAGAACCATCGGGAAGGACGATGGTGCAAAGTTAAAACCCCAAGTGTAGACGACAAGGGGTGAGAGTCGAGGAAAATTTTATTTCAGAAGAACAATCCGCTAGGATTCGAGGGAGGTGTGGAAGAGTGATTTACAAGTGGGTAGAGAACATCCAATTGGGATCACATGTGGGGGAGTGTAGTGTCACTCAACTCAAGATTTTGGGCAAGGAAGTTTTCTCTTAGAAGCAGTATGGGGAGATGGGAGCCATTCACCACATTTGTGGAGGGACACCGTGAATAGCAATGAATTTGGAGTGCGTATTTTTATGAATTCTCGCACGAGAGGTTAATTGAGAGATAAGGGAAATTTCAGTAATCTTTCCAAAAGGGTAGGACAGTGACCTAATGGGAAGGAAAGTTGACAAAATTCATAGACTTAGTATCCAATGAGAGGGATACAAAGAATCAAGTAGGGTTGTAAGTTAATATTAGACCTGTGGGTAGAATGTACAAGCATGGATAGGAGATATGGCTAGGATGACTGGTGTCATTGTCGTCAAGGTTATACATCTACATTCGTATCAATACTCTGAAGAGACGAGAGCTAAGGGAGTTGGAAAATCTATTGGAGGAGTAAGATTGGATTTTTAGTGCTAGTAAGGTTCCAAGGGAAGGAATATCGAGTAGGGGACCCAGACTAATGATAAAGGTCAATGAAACCTCTATCGAGTGACGATGAGCTTACTTAGGACCATCAAGGCCAGCAACCAGTGTATTGGATCAGTGGATCTAACGGGACAATTAGGGTATCATCAAGGTCAAGACTTCTAGGTCTGCAATAAGGGCAACCCCGACATGGCCGGTGGGGCCATAGAAAGGGGGATGACATAGAGAGGTGTTATATGTGGAAAAGAGTATAAACACATGGATTAATCTTGTCCGCGAGAAGTTAGGGGACAGTAACTAGATGTCTAGTATGGGCATATGTTGGAGAAGTTTTTGGTTTGGTTAGGATGAGGGTGTTATGTCTAATAACCGTTGAGTCGGTAATGTTGTGAGTAACTGAAACTACAAGATTTATTTCGAGAAGATCGAGTATATTTTCTGTGATGCAAGCGGGTCACAATAATGTATTCGTACTAGATTCACGTGAGAAATGTATTTGGTGGAAGTATTGTTAATGTACTAGATTCATGTGAGAAATGTATTCAATCTCCTAGGCATAAAACTCGAACAACCCACTCAAAATAAACTCGTAAACTCCATCACCAAAGAGAAGCAACACATCAACCCTAGGTGAGTACAATCCAACACAACCAAGACTAAATTAACTAGAAAGCATGGTAAAAGTAGGTATTTAAAGAAATCCTTAAATAAAGCACTAAATCTACTCTATAAATCAAGTAAACTACTTAGAAAGCAAGTAAATAAAGTAAGTAAAGAAGAAATACTAACAAATGGAAGCTTAGATTGATGAAGAAGATAATGGATAGTGCTCTACACAACCGCAATGGGCAAATCCACTATATGGATACACCGTAGGAGGGAGAAAATGCCACACCCACCAAACTCTCTAAACCCTAACTTTCGAAAACCCTAACTAAGCTAAAATGGCCTATTATTTCAAGGTATCTTCAAAAATAAACCAAGTTAGGTTTATATAGTAAGTTACAAAATAAATAAAGAAAAAAGGAAAAAGAAATAGAAAAGAGAAATTATTGGGTAACTGATATTACCTGTCGACGGTGGCTAGGGGGTCGATCGACCGGTACCTTAGTTGAAAGCCCAATGTCTTCGAACCAAGACAAAAATGGCAAATACGGTCGATCGGGGGTCCAAGGTCGGTTGACCGGTACTCTATTTTCTGGTGTTCTTTGCTCTTCACATGGGAGGAAAGCTTCAAAACGGAATAGGTCATAACTTCTTCGTCCAAACTCAAAATGACGTGTCGTTTGCGGCCATGCGATGTAACTCACTGAACTATGCATCCGTGGAAATTCCTTGAAATGGAGATGAAGTGTGTACTGACTAAAATGCCCATGAAGTAGCAGTCAGTGATGAAACTTCTCTAAATTACAACCAAAACTCACTTTTAGTGTTCCAATACCTACAAAAGCACAATTAACCCCTACAATATATATATATATATATGTTCGAATTCGAGGTTGTCTGGTTAACGAGCATAAATATAGTCATTAAGAACAGTAAAAGTCCTAGAATGCATAAAGATAAAGGGCGGAAATATGCAATATTTATGACGTACCAGAGAGCATAAGAGGAGAGCCATTAAAAGACAAGTTGGGGATTTTGGGAGATAGCATTAGGAACAAGAGGAAATCCTTGCATTCAATCCAACATTCTCATCCAAAGGCTTTGATCTACAAATTGAGGCAAGTGATTTAATTTGCAATTGCTAATGGGTATTTACTTGTTCATATTAAAGGAGGTGAAAATCAATTAATATGTTAGGGTTTGGTTTCATTAGAAATTGGGGATTTCTTTGATTTGAAGTTATAAATTTGTAGAGGTGTTGAGATTTGATGAATTTGATGCTGAAATTGAGGAAATTGTTAGCATTAGATTGAATATGATAAAGGGATGGATTTAGGATGAATCTTGGAAAGTTTTGATGAAGAAATCTGTACAGAATTGAGGTATTTATTGTTATAATGGCTATTATGTCCGCGGTGCCCCTGTAGAAAATCGTGTTTTCTAACTTTTGTTTTCTGATACGTTTTCTCCAAAAATGGCTCGAAAATGCCCCAAAACGGTATTTTAAAATTCTGGGGAGAGTCGTGGGGCAAATTTTAAGATATATTTTTTTAGTTGTTATTCCGTGGGAGATTGCCTAGATTGATAGATGTGAATAATTACCCTTGGATTAATTAGAGGATTAATTAAATTGGAGAGATTAAGGTTTATGTTTGAGTGATTGAAACCTTATTAATTAAGTGGGGGAAACTTAATTGGATGGAATTGAACATTGAATTAGGAATGTTGAATTTCAGGCCGAGAGAGGGAGTTCGGACATAATTGGTATGGCGACACAAAAATAATGATAAATTAATTAGTTTATAATGAATTAAAAAGAAGTCTGATCGTAGACTTAAATGATTTAGGCTTTGTGTATGGTCATAGTACACCGGTAGCCTAGATTATATATATATATATATATACGATGATGTGTAGTATATATATGATATAAATATTTGTGCGAATAATATTTATAGTAAAGCGTACCAATATTAATGCTATCTTAGGAGGTTGTGCGATGTGGGTGAGTCCCCTGGCTAGCGAACGCAGGGTGAGTATAATCCCAAGTCATAGCGTATGTTTATAGGGGTGGGACATTTTGGTTTAGAATGGGCACTCACGGGGGGAACTATGACCGCCTCCTACACGTTGGGTGGTAGCATTTATATCCGACATGCATGTGAATGTTGGGATATAGTTATAGGTATATATAGTGCATAATTATATACGGGAATATACATGGTGTGAAAGGTATAAATGATATAACTTGTGAAACGGTTATATGGTATCAAATGGGAAATGGTTTAAATAAGTTAGTGGGAATAATAACTTATAACTCATATTCGTGATATAAATCGTATAAGTGGTATAACTCGTGAGAATGTTATATGGCATTAAATGAGAAATAATATAAATAAGTTAATGAGATTAATAACTTATAAAGTATACTAAACCCACTAGGGATCGAGTAGTGGGAAATCGTGGGATTTAAGTGACAAGACTAGTTACGGTGTGGTTATCTAGGTGGGTTATGTATAGAACGTTAGACGTATACATTAGTGGAGGGGTGAGGTGTCCTCATGAGAGTGTACGACACTAACTTAGATATGAAGAGCATTTAAATTTTCATTTCTTGCATTTAAATTCACTTGCTAAATATTTTTAAATGTTTTGCGTTCTAACCCTTGCTATAAAATATTTTCAAAACCTTTTATGTGTCCAGCCACAGGGACGCCAGTATTTTTTTATTTCGGGTTTTCGTAGCTGCGGTACGTGTGGATGTTGCAGGACATTGACTTAGTTATTTCAGTCATTTCATTCCTAGAGTAGGATACAGCCAGAATTCCATTTTGGGCATGTCGCCCTAGTTATTCCATTTTATTTCAGTTAGGTAGTGTATTCAGTTTACTCTTGTGATTCATGTTGTTATTGATTTGTAGCCGGTGGTTGTTTCGACAAGGTTTACATCTATTCCATTTTTAGTATTGCTTGATTCAGTGATTGTATGATGGTTAGGTATATATTGTTTCGCTTGTTATTGTTGGGATGTTAAATAAAAAGATAAAAATTTGGCACCATGTCTTTTGAATACTAGGTGGTTCGTAAGTTTTAAGAAGTTTTCGACAGTGATGCTAAGAATGAACCAAATGATATTCCTGTTTAATTTGGTATAGGACTGATCACCTGGTATTTTATTAGGCGGGGTGTCACAAATAGATCAAAGAAAGAAAAATGAGACCACCGATAAATTTTTTGTTTCCAAAGATATAAAGTAATTGTATAAACACTCACAATTTGAAGGAAAGCGAAATATCTCTCGGGTTAAAGTGTAAATAATGCCCGAAAGATCACCAAATTACAAAAATCTTAAATCAAATCATTAAAACAAGAGAATGAAGATATGCTCATGGGTTAGAAGTAAAATCATGAAGTTAATTTTGGTATTGATTATGGAAGGACTAAAGTCTAATAACCTCTAGATTATAGAACATGGATCATTGTAAACGCATTTGAATAGGTGATTAATTCTTCTTGATCATCGAAAATGAGGGCAAAATGATGAAAAGAGAGAAATGAAAGATACATATGTATATATATGGCTCACAAATAAATAAAAAATGAAGATAGAAAAGAAACATATCCCCCCTAAATTGAATAATACATTGTCGTCAACCCAATTAAAGACATACAAAAATAAAGAAGGAAACATGTTATCCCAATTCGGAGAAATCTTCGAGATACGCACTATGAGCCATACCAATACCAGAAATGAAAACAAATATATGATCGAGGTGGAAAACCGAGTATCCGTGTAATACCCTAATCATTGATATCGGCTTTTGACGAGAACAAAAAAATCTAAACTTTAACTACACTCTTATGGAGTATAGCGGTTGTCTGGGTATTGAATCCAAGGGGAATGTTTGATAGATTTTAATTGATTTATTACTTCTAAAATAAAGTGTAAAAGATGATGATGGGGTGAGAAATGGGAAAAGGGAAAAATAAAGAAGTTGACTACGCTAATTAGAACTAAAAAAAATAAGAAAACGGGATTAGGATCACATCCCTGCCATAGGCTAAACAACGCGTATAAAGGATTTTGGTTCGAAAAAAAATAATTGAGCATATTTAATTGATTAAAAACATCAAACATTAAGAAATTTAATTCAACAATGAAAGTTAAACTTTCGCTCAAATATGGTCACAAGTGGACTAATATCGTAATATCGCTATAAACACTCACATTGCATGACAAAGAAAGTTAAACGCCTAATATTCCAACTTTAATATACGAGGTTATAATTAATTATATTTCTACCCAAAACCTAACTTTCAAAGCTCAATGCCCATCAATGGCGGAAACATAATCTCAACCCTTAAACTAGATACTAAATATGATGGTGTTAACAACGCAAGAATATATTAACAAGCATGTGAAAATAAGAGAAGAATAATAAAACTGCTGGAATTTAAGGTTACCAAGGTTGAAGAACACACATATGCAAGAAGAAATCAAAGATGGAAGAAAAATCGAAAAAGCTCTTGAATTAGATGTACACAATATGTAAATTGTTATCTTAGATGTTACTCTTTGTTTTGGATATCTTACATAAGTAAAATCTACCTTAAAAGACTCCTAATATGCGTATATATAAATCCTGGGTCGTTTAGAAGAGTCCTCAAAACAAAAAACTCTCTAGGCTAAAAAGTAGGGCCAAAAGAAAATTCATGCATCTGGCAATTTGTCACGATTTTAAAATGTAACTAATCTTTATCACGAATCTGGGGCTTTACTAATTGCGAACAGGTTTGCTTATGCCCAGAACTGGTTCGATTTTCCAGTGTTGCCCAAGTAATTCTGCCACTAGATTTTCTTCTCAACTTCAAATGCGCATAACTTCTTCACCGTATTTGGATTGAGGTGTCATTTTTTCCAGTATTCTTGTGACTTCAAGCTCTTAAACTTTCGAATTATCCCCACCTTTGAATTCTGGCTGAAAAGTTAGAAAAATGCCCTTCACCCTTTTCTTTGTTTCTTCCACTATTTCAGTTTCTATCCCGCAATCACTTACATAAAATACCTTTAAAATACACGAGAAATACACAAACAAGAAATACTCACCAAAAAGGGTTTGTAGCATGAATATGAGATAAATTCTGTCTATTTACATTGCATGGAGTCATAAAAATATCAAAATTAAGAGGATAAATGTGAAGAATTTATGCCTAATCAAATCCCCCTAACTTCAAACGTTACGCGTCCTGAGCAATGTAAAAGAATAAGAGCATGAGTTAAGGACCTTTTAAAAACATTATTGGGATAGAACACTTTTTTCACGGGCAAGTGATTGCATTTAGCATATACAACAAGACGTCATATCCCTAGGTTACCCTAATAGGATGAGTGGTGTCTCGTGAGGGTTTACAGTGAATATACCCACAAAATTCATTTTTCACTCAAGGAAAAATCAAAATACTTAAAAACTATATAATTTAAATTCCCCAAAAATGGTCACCGTAAATTTATATTCAATAGTCTCAATTTGAAGTGTGTGTGCGAAGCCAAAAATTCAACCGTTAATTTCTACCGATTGATCATTATGTTACTTTCTGAAAATTCGTTCTGATTCAAATTCTCGCGGGATTCTCTCACAAACGAATCACTCGGAATGAGACTAATTCTCTCGATATGTGTGATATAAAGAGTAAATATAATGAAACGTGAATTCACGCACACAAATTGAAAAGACGGAATTTTATGGTGAAAAGATCTCATCATCGGATTACGATCATTGGAAAATGGCAAACATCGCCTTTTATTCACACCAATTAATCTCTCTTATTATCTTTTCGTGTCTCAGCTCTCCATCCGGTAATTAATTTTTTATTCAGATTCAGTTAGGACTTTTTCGGGTTATAAGGTATATTTAGTAAAAATATGGGAATGGCTTGGGAATTCGGAATTGGACAATTTTCCTACGATGTCCATTAGTGCTTTTTCGGGATTTTTCTCTTCTTTTTCCATTTTTCACATTTTTCTTTTCTTGTTATTTTTGTTGATCATTTTTCTTTTATTTTTTCTTGCCCCTTTTAATTGCATCAATTGGACTTAATTAGTGATTGTTTTTTTCGCAACTCCGGCTAATTGGGATTTTTCGGGTTAACAAATGAAATAGAAAATTTTATTTAGATCAATTGGGCTATCAAAAGGATAATTTTTCACAAGTTTTTATGGCTAATATTTTTGGATAATAGATGATGGCCTAACTTTATTCTGAATTACTAATTATTTTATTGTATGCGTCTCGAGAATGATTTAGTTTAGAGATATTTTAGCGCGTGTATGAAGACAAAATCTCAATCGTTTCTCGTAACCGATCAAAACAATGGAATTGAGATCCTCAACGACTTATTAAAACGCTGAAAAGAACGTTGAGTTAACAATTAACTCAGATTGATTTAAATACTTGCAAAAAGTGATAGGCTCAAAATTCCACCGGATTAATAATCCCCACACTTAATCATTAAGTCGTCAATTTTCACTCAATTTTTATCTTTGGTCAATTTCGACTTTGTGTGAATTTGAATGTTTTTACCATTTGAGACTTTAAACAAAATTTTAGTGATATTTTTGAAAATTTTAAATTTAAATTTTTATTTATTTTGAAGAAAAATATTTATGGCTTTTTCGAATTTTTCAATTTTTTGGGAAATTTTTGAAATTTTCTAAAAGAGCATACTTGGAACGAATATGTGATCAAGTCAATGAATCTAAACAATAAACGGGAAGAATATCCCTATCCCCATAACTTAAATGTTGCATTGCCCTCACTGCGAATCAAGAACACAGCATAAAGAGAGGAAAAAAAAGATATTACCCAAATGGAGCGATCCTCGATAAGTACGAGTCCATTGAATCTACGAAACATGTTAGAACCAATCATAACCAAAATAATAACAAAAACTTTAACTAATTACTCTAAACTATAATTAAAAAAAGGAAAAGGAAAGAAAGAAGCTAACTATGTACAACCTACGATTTGAATTTCTAATAAGTTATACACTAGAAGCCAAAAAATTTGAGGGTCCACTTAAAATACAATATGATTGTTGATGTAAAAATTTAGATTGCTTCTAATTATTTAATCACAGATAAATATAAATGAGACAAAGAATTTTAAATGGGTTCAGCCTTATAAGAATGGCCTACGTCCACTGTTTCTGTTATTGCCAAGTGTTTTGGAGTTCTTGATATGTAGTTCTATCAAGAAAATCCGGTTCCCTTAAATGAGGGTGATACAATGTATTTATAGCCCTTGGGCTGTACATGTGAAAGGGTAAACAATTAATTCCCTTTAAGAGTATACGTCTGTATGATTAGTATTCAATGAATAGTTGAACTGTTGATTATCTGGCAATCAATGGCCGAGATGCAGCTCGGACCGCCTTAGTTGTTCGTCGTTCAAGAGTTCCTCGGAGTGTTGATGTTCCTCGGAGTGAGTATGACTTGGTCGGGGAAATAGACTTCCTCGTTGCTATTGTGCCACGTAGATCGACACGTGTCTTCTTATTATTCGTCTATATCAGCATACTAATTTTGGTATCAACAGAAGCCCTTAATGTTTCATATTTCAAACTTTGAGGAATATGGAACATTCCTTCTCGGTATATGGCAATATTAAATGACCTTCCTGGTTTTTAGGAGCATTTTCTTCATATTCGAATGTCCTTCCAAATTCGCAGAATCCGCTTTTTTGAAATTTTATAAGCGCTTCGATCTTCGTGCACTTTTTGTCCTTTTAGCCGCCGGTAGCGTAATAGTTTCTATTTTGTAATCATTTCTTTCGCCATTTCCCAAGGCAAAGTATTTAAGCTTCATAGGCAATCCCATCATCTTCTACCTTTTCCAATTTATGCTTTCGATTTTTCCACAGTCTTTCTCCCTCTTGTGCGTTCGTCCTTTTCTTCGTTCGTTGTCAACAGATCTCCCTTTTTCCTGTAAGATCTTCTTCCTTCTTCTTTATTTATTTGATTCACCATGGTTTATGTTATCAAATCTCTCGAGAAATTCCGTTCTGATTTTTCCATTCCATCTTGGGTAACTCTGGAGGATCTTTCTGAGCCTTTAGATTACTTTCGTTTGGCTGAGGGACACTGGTTCCCCAGCCTCTTTATTGCTGAATGTGGATTTTCTTTTCCACCAAACCCTTTATGCTTAGATTTCTGTCAGTATTTCGATGTTGTCCCTGCAAAAATAGCCCCCAACACATGGAGGATAGTTAATGGGGTGTATAGGTTAAATCAAACTCATGGAACCCGTATAGGAATTCCTGAGATTATGTATTGTTATAGATGGGATGTTCTAGATAATATTTTTTATTTAAAAACTAGATTTTTTAATAGGGCCTTAGTAGTCAACCTCCCTGATGCCAATAGGGATTATTTTGAACATGGGGTAATTATCAAAAATTGGCAATATGACCCTTTGACTGGAGATGAAGTATATCAAGGTCCCAGATGCCCTCCATATGGCAATGGGATAGGTTATTTTCATTTTATTTTATTTCTGAAATTATGATTTCATTATGTTTGAATAAATGCGTGACTGATATTTCACTATGTATTTGTTTGTAGTTGACAGTAAGAGAAAAACTCCAAACGAAGCTGATATTAACATCAAATATTTGAAACTTATCTGGAATTTGCATCAAAAAGTTGCAGACGAGCACATCAGGTCTGCTTCATATTTGTTGTAGTATAGGAGTTATACAACATCCTTTACTGCTCGTTCTGTGGTCAGCACCAGTGAACCAGCATCAATTCCTGAGGACTCTTCTCCAGAATCTCACATTCCTCTAAGTCAGAAAATGGGCAAAAGAAGAGTTCCTGCTCTCTTTAAGGAGGCTACCTCTGCTGGAGATGGGAAAAGAAACAAGACTGATGTCCCAAAGGTGATAAAGAAAGTAGATGCTGCCCCTTCTGTTGCTCCTCAAAAGGCTGCCGAGAACCCCCCAGTGGCTCCGAGCAAGAAAAGTGCTTCTGTGGAAGTGGTCACCATCTCCCCCACCAAAAGTTCTTTGGTTGAAACTGCTGAAATGCCACCGAGGAGACTGAAGAAATCCTCCTCGGTCAATTTGGCTGAAAACATTCCCCAGCTCCAAGTTAGTGGAGCTGGTGTTCCAACTATTATTCCCCCGAGATCTGTAATGAGCTCGATGAAGACTTGGACCATTCCTGAGGTTCAAGGAATTGAGGAGAGTATGTCTAGGGATATTCTTACATCCTTGGCTACTCGTCACATTGCTTCAGTACATTTATCATATTCTGAATTTTCTTTCTTTCCATCAATACATGTATCTCTATGCTGACTTATCATTATCTTCATTTTTCAGCTGGTGAGTTGTTTTAACACCATTGTGAAGAAGGATGAAGCAATCAAGGCTTCTAGCTCCTCGTCTGGAGTGGAGGATGCTTTGTTGAGATTAACCAAATCTTTGAATGATTCCCGTCAAAAGTATGACGAGGATAAGGCTGAATGGGAGAAGAAGTTGGCTGCAGTTGAGGCAGAAAAGGTGCAGCTGGAAAATAAAGTGAAAAATTTGGAGGGAGAGAAAGATAAGTCTGACGAGAAGCTCAAGAGCTTTGGGTAGCTTGAAGACAAGATGAAAATGGCAGAAGAAGAACTGTCCCTTCTGCGAGAAGTGAACCGCCAGAAGGAAGAGGTGGAAGCTAAGTTGAAGGCCACCGAGGATCTTCTATCCGAGAAGCTCTCCTCGGATAAAATGAAAAGAAAGCTGGTGGTGAAAAAATCTTTCCGCACCGGTTGGGATAAAGGATGGGCCAGGGGGGTAGCAGCAATGATGACTCAGGTGAAGTATGGGAGTTTGAAATACTTCCGAGATGGTTGGATTGCTGCCCTGCAAGAATTAAAAGTTAACGAGGACTCAGAACTGTTTCAACAGCATCTCCCTGGTCCTCCCCCATCTATTGAAGATGAAGAAGAGGATGAAGCTACCTCCGAAGAATCTTCGATGGTAGTGGGTGATCCACTCCTTGCCCAGCCTGCTGACGAGGAGCTTTCATCTCTGCCTGCTCCTCCTGAACAAGTTCCAGTTCCAGCCGACCAACTCATTGTTCCCACCGAGCAAACGAGCTCCTCATCCCAGCCTCCCGAGAAAGTCTTGGGAGACAAGGAAAAGGTATGAAGTTGTTCGGTATTCTCTTTCTATTTTTCTTCTTTTTCAATTGTAACCAAGATCTTTGTAACTCTGCACTATGATCTAATAAAATTTGAGTTCTTTTCTTCCATATGATTGTCTCTTTTCTCTTCTTGTTGATGATTACTTTTTCTTTCTCTGCTAGTTTCTGGCCAGGATGGATCTGCTGTCTGCTAATGATACAAAGCTGATGAAGCAATGTCATGAATATTATAATGCTGGTCACACAAACCTGAGTGCATTAGAAGTTGCCGACATCCTTGGTCAGGATGCTTCAGAGCAGGCAATCGAAGCTTATCAGTACCTAAAATGCTTACTTGACCGAGCTGTGGCCAATAATGTGGCTTACTACGAAATGATTGAAGACTTGCAAGGTACTCTCGATGAACTTCAGCATCAGTATAAAGAGTCTTCAGCTCTTTTGCACGAAGGATATGAGAAGAAAATTAAACAACTTAGTGTTGAAACAGGATAGAACAAGATGCTTGCTGGCTATGAAGTGAGAGAGAGAACATTGAAAATAGATGCCGAAGGGTACAGGAAAATCGCTGAGCTATTGGAACAGGAAAACAACAATCTGCAAAAAGAACTAGCTCAACTGAGGTCTGCTGCTTCATCTTCCACTGCCTTGGTACCGATCACCGATGAAGGATTCTCATTTTTAGAAGTGGAAAATGCCAAGTTGCGAGAAGAGTTAGAGACTTTGAGAAGAGCTGGGCCTTCAACTGCTACTCGGGGACGAGGAAGAGGTTCTCGTGGACGAGGAAGAGTTGCTCAGAATGTTGTCGAGGAACCAAGTTCTCGACCTGCTCGGGGAGGATCCAGAGGTCTTCGTCGTACTGTTGAAGAAGCTCGTACTCAATCAGCGTTGGAAAACCAAGCATTCTAATTAATGGCTAAGAACCAAGCCTTGTCTGAGCTGTCCAAGAAAGTTAGAGAATTGGAACAACAAATCTCTTCAAAGGAATCAATATTGAAGACTAATGAACTTTTCATCCAGAGTCTTAACGAGAAGATTGCAAGGTTGACCTTTCAATTTCACAAACAGCCCAGGGAGTTCTGGATGGGTGGATACAACGAAGCACTATTCCATTTAGATGATCGTATCCAGAATTCCAATAATGAAGGCTACAAGCAAGGTTGGCTGAATGCCTTGGGCGTGCTGAAGCTCGAACAAGGACATTACTTGTGGGATTATTATGATCCTGGGGTACTTGACTTGCCTGTGCCACCGTATAAATTGGACATGGAATGGATTCCAGCTCGTGCCATTCCTCGGAGCTTAATTACAAAATACCTCGGTGACTACAATCTTCATTCTCAGATCGAGGTATCTCGTCCTGAGCATCTACTGGACACACCTTCAATAATGAACGTCAGAATGCTTCGAGATATTAACTTCATTAATTCTCCCCTTTGCCTGGAAGATCCTCCTGCTGGAGAGGAGCCTATTTCAAAAGAAAAAGGGAAAATACCAGTAGAATAGGAAATTTTGATGTAATAATTAGTACACAATTTAATATCAATGTAATAAATTTGTGTAATTCATTTTGAATTTAATGAAAGAGTTTCATTTTTGTTCGCAAATTTGTATTGCTATTGTCTTGTATTTGCCAAACACTTTATATTTGTGATTGCATAACAATATTGTGTGGTTCATCGACCAACTTAGTAAAAAATTACAAGTATTAATAATGTTGCTCGATCACTTAATAATAAAGTAATGAGTATAAAAATGTTTAAAATTTTTCCAACCAACCAAGGTTGTTAAATTGTGATTGTCGACCAATTATAGTTAGTGGGTTTTTATCCTCGACCAGCTATACTTGGTACAATTTGGAATATTTTTTCCTCGTCGACCAACTACAGTTAGTGGGTTTTAATCCCCGACCAACCATACTTGGTACAGTTTGGAATATTTTGTATTTTCTGGAATCTTACCTCCCGACCAACATAAGTTGGCATTTGAGAGCATATCTTGTTTCCTAACCAAACACGTTGGTATTTTTAGGAATGTTGAGGTTGTTCTCTCCCTTTTACCAACCGGAGTTGGTCTGAGTTTGAACTATCATGTCCACTTGCCCTTTTACCAAAATTGGTCTGAGCCAGTGTCAGCCTCCTAACCAAAGGAGTATGGTTTCCTAACCAACCGGAGCTGGTATTTTTAGGAATATCGTGTTCTTGCCCTTTTACCAATCGAAATTGGTCTGAGTTCGAACTATCATGTCCACTCGCCCTTTTACCAACCGGAGTTGGTCTGGGCTAGTGTACGCCTCCTAACCAAAGGAGAATGGTTTGTTCTTACCCTTTTACCAACCGGAGTTGATCTGAGCTTGAACTATCGTGTTCTTTCCCTTTTACTAACCGGAGATAGTCTGAGCTTGAACTATCGTGTTGTTTTTACTGTCGAGCAGCGTAGTGTTACACACTAGTATTCCCCGAAAAACTTTCAATAAAAGGAGAGAAGATGGCGAAATATCATCGTTTTATTCATATTGATGGAACCGCTTTACATTTTACATCGCTGATAATACTTGCGTAGGTGTTCAGTATTCCATGCATTCTTAAATTCCTCTCCTTCTAGAGTTGCTATTCGGTAGGTTCCTGGTCGAACAACTTCTGTAACTCGGTAAGGTCCATGCCAGTTTGCTTCCAACTTATTGTGCTTCTGAATGACCTTCTTTAGCACGTAATCTCCTTCTTTTAAATCGCATTTCTTCACCCTCTTGTTGTAGAACAGGGTTGTTCGTTGTTGGTAAGCAGCATTCCTAATGGCTGCCTCTTCACTCACCTCTTCGAGCATGTCCAGATCTAATCTTCTCATTAAGTCGCTGACTGAGGAATTGAAATTCAGCACTCTGTGTGTTGGGAGACCCAACTCGGCAGGTATTACTGCCTCACTTCCAAAGGCCAGCATATATGGTGATTCTCGAGTTGCTGCTCGGGGAGTTGTTCGGTAAGCCCACAATACTGACTGTAGCTCATTAATCCAATTAGCTTTAGCCTCACTTAGCCTCTTCTTCAAACCATTTAGTAATGTTCTGTTCGTCACTTCAGTTTGTCCATTGCTTTGAGGATGGCCTGGTGCTGAATGAACCTTCAAAATGTTTGACTGATGACAATAAGCGGTAAACTCCTCGTTATCAAATTGTGTTCCATGGTCTGTGATGAAGGCATGAGGGAGACCATATCGGCAGATGATGTTCTTCCAAACGAACTGATACACCTTCTCGTATGTCATATTAATTAGAGGCTCAGCTTCTACCCACTTAGTAAAGTAATCCACTGCGACGATGAGGTACTTGAATATTCCTTGGGTCGTTGGTAATGGTCCAACCAAATCCATTCCCCACATGGAAAATGGCCAAGGGGAAGTTATGGGTGTCAACAATGCTTGTGGAGTTCGTCGGATGGAGGAAAAACGTTGGCATTTATCACATCTCTTATCATAGGCTATACAATCAGCCCTCATCATTGGCCAGTAGTATCCCTGCGTCATCACCCTTTGCAAAAGAGTTCGACCTGCTACATGGGCTCCATAGGACCCTTCATGGATCTCTTCAATCAACTCTTTAACCTCGGAGGGATGTACACATCTTTGCAAACCTGCCATAATTCCTCGTCTATACAAAACACCATTAGTTAGTACATACCGAGCAACTTTAAACTTCAATTTCTTGGCAGCGAGCTTATCTTTCGGTAATCCTCCCTCCTCAATATATGCCCTGATGGGATCCATCCAAGATGGTCCTAAATCAAGGGTAATAATGTTTATCGTCAGGTCTTCATCTATGCTCTGACTTTCTAATACTTCAATTGGTATCGTTCTTCGCAGCTCGGTACGAGTAGCTGATGCTAGTCGGGCCAGCGCGTCTGCTCGTGCATTCTCCAGTCTTGGTATTCTGATCAACTGAATGGCATCAAATTCTGCCAATAACTCCATCACCTTTGCATGATACTTGACCATTAATTCTCCTTTAACAGCATATATTCCTATCATCTGATTCATAATTAATTGAGAATCACTGAATACCATCACTTGTTGCGCTTCCATAATCTTTGCTAAATTAAGACCTGCTATCATCGCCTCATATTCAGCCTCATTATTGTAAGCTTTGAATTGGAATCGTAGGGCGTATTCCACGTCGACCTCATCTGGAGTGCTCAGAACTATTCTCGCGCCACATCCTGCAGTGCAAGATGAGCCATCTACATATAGCCTCCATATAGGTAACTCGTCTTCAAATTTCTTATCTGACAAAGTTCCTCGGTGAAATATTTGTTGTTTCCTTTCATCCTCCCCTGATATTTCTCGCTCCTCGTCGATCATCTCTTCTCGTCCTTTTACCAACCGAAGTTGGTCTGGGCTCGAATTTGATGATCCTTCAATATCCACAAGCCCTTTTACCAACTGAAGTTGGTCTGAGCTTGTGTTTGTTGACCCTGTAACATCCACAGGTTGATCAGCGAACAACTTTTGTTCCTCGGGGGTATCAGGATATGTAAATTCTGTGATAAAATCTGCTACAGCCTGCCCTTTTAATGATGATCTGGGTTCATACACAATATCATATTCACCGAGCTCTATTGCCCAGTACATCAGTCTCCCTGATTTTTCTGTCTTATGAAGGGCTTGTCTCAATGGCATGTCGGTATACACGATGATGGTATGGGCCTGGAAATATGGCCTCATTCTTCTACTTGCCTCAATTAATGCCAATGCCAATTTTTCCAGCTTTGGATACCTGATCTCTGCACCTCGGAAAGCCTTACTTGTGTAATAAATTGGCTTCTGGACTCCATTCTCCATTCTGATTAATGCCGAGCTGACTGCATTCTCTGATACTGCCAGGTATAAGTACAACTTTTCTCCCATTACTGGCCTGGACAACAGTGGAGGTGCTCCCAAATATTTCTTCAAGTCTTGAAAGGCCTTCTCACATTCATCATTCCACTCGAAAGTTTTTCGAAGCGTTTTAAAGAATGGGAGGCATCTATCAGTTGCTCGGGATACAAATCTGTTGAGCGCTGCAACTCGTCCTGTAAGACTCTGCACACGTGTAATTTCTAATGTTTTAAAAATAGAGGATATTACATAAAGAGATTTCATGTCATGTGTTGTGTCCATTTTTTATTGAGTTGTGTTCATGTTTGGTTAAAAAAAATGATGTGTTGTGTCTCTTTTTTCAGTTCATTCATTCATGTTAGATAAAAAAAAGACTCTGCACCTCTTTCTTCGTCGTTGGAGATCGCAACCCTAAAAGAGCTTTGATCTTTGCTGGATTCGCCTCAATGCCTCGTTGGTTGACAATGTACCCGAGGAACATTCCTTCTCGTACTCCAAATGTGCACTTCGTCGGGTTGAGCTTCATTTGGTATTTATCCATTTGATCAAAGGTCTGACCTTAATCAACTAGATGATCAGCAGCTTTCTTGCTCTTTGTCAGCATATCATCGACATAGACTTCCATATTGCAACTGATTTATTAGGCAAAAACCTGGTTCATCAACCGCTGGTATGTCGCTCCTGCATTTTTCAAACCAAAAGGCATAACATTATAACAATAAGTTCCCCTAGGGGTAATAAAAGAAGTGATTTCCCTGTCTTCAGGTTTCATTTTGATCTGGTTGTATCCGGAGTAAGCGTCCATGAAGCTGAGCAGCTCGGGTCCCGAGGTAGCATCCATTAGTTGGTCAATTATGGGCAATGGAAAGTGAGCCTTTGGGCAGGCCTTATTGAGATCAGTGAAATCAACACAGATTCTCCATTTATTGTTTTTCTTCTTTACCATCACCACATTTTCTAACCAGTCTGGATATTTCACATCTTCAATGAATTGGGCTTTCTGGAGCTTCTCGACCTCCTCTTGTATAGCTTGATTCTTCTCGGGACTAAATACTCTTCTTCTCTGCTTTACAGGTTTGATCTCCTTATTCGCATTAAGCTCATGACATAAGAAGTTTGGATCTATTCCTGACATGTCTTCATGATTCCACGCAAAAGTTTTCTTTCTGTTTCTCAAGAAAGTTATCAACTCCTGTTTTATTGAAGCATCCAAAGTTGACCCTATCTGGGTTATTCGTTCAGGGTGCTCGTCGTCCAGAATAACATTTTCTGTAGATTCCACCACCTGTCCTTTTACTATTTGGGATTCATCTCTGGGATCCAGTGTTTCAATTTCTGTACCTTAATCCACCTGGTAGGTAGTAGTCTTTTTCCTTGATTCTTCAAGCTCCTCTTGCTCGGAAGATGAATAATAGCATTCCCGAGCTACTTTTTGATCACCTTTCACAACTCCTACTCCAAAATTTGTTGGGAATTTTAAGCACTGATGTACTATAGATGGAACTGCTTCGAACTTCTTCGAACCAACTCTTCCCATGATGATGTTGTAAGCTGATTGCACATTCTTATCCATCACAAAGAAACGTATTCTTTCTGTTCGACAAGTAGGCCAAGTTCCAATGAATATATCCAACTTGATCGTCCCAAGTGGAAAAACCTTCTCGCCAGCAAAACACAAGAGAGGTCTATGATAAGTCTCCAATTGAGATAATTTTAAATTTAAACTGTCAAAGCAAGAGTAGAACATGATGTCTGCGAGACTACCGTTATCTACTAGAACCCTTGAGATCACTACTTCTTTCATCCTCATTTTGATCACCAAAGGGTCGTCATGAGGGTAAAGAACACCTGCAAGGTCATTTTTTGAAAAACCAATGACCAGCTTCTCTTTGTTTATCTTCCTCGGGCGATCCTCCTCAACCAAATTTATTCGCTGAATGTACGAGCAAGCTTGAGCCTCTCCAAGGTAAGCTTTTCTTTCTGCAGTGAGGTCTCCTCCTCCTGCATCTCCTCCTGTAATGACATTACAATCAAATGACCCAAAGCGTATTGAAAATACCTCTCGTTCTGGCTGTCTTGGTTTCTTGGGAAGATCGGGGTCATCATCTGGATCATCTTCATGGTCTCTCTTCTTTTTCTTCTCTGCTCGACGAGGAGATTTAGACCTTTCTCTAGTTCGGTCATTATTTCTTCTTTCGCCTCCCCGATCAACATACTTTGCTAGCTTCCCTCTTCGGATGAGTGTTTCAATCTTGTTCTGAAGAGCTATATAATTTTTGGTCATATGGCCGTGATCCTTATGGAACTCGCAATATTTCTCCCTATTCCTCTTGTCAGGGTCTGACCTCAGTTTCTTTGGCCACTTTACTTCCTCATTATTCTTGATTTCTTCCAAGACATGATTAATACCCATTTTCAAAGGAGTATAATTATCGAATTTCTTCAGGACTTCCCATGACGACTTATTATTCTTGGAATGCTTGTCACCGCCATTGCCCTTATGCTCTTTTTTCTTAGATTTGTCGTCTTCCACCGTGGTTTCTTTATCCATATTCTTCTTCGCAGCCATAGCCTCCTTGGCATTCATGATTTTGGCCGCTTTTGCCATCAACTCTGACATTGTTGTAGGTGGATCTTTGGCCAAAGTGTAATACAACTTGTTAGGCAACAACCCACTCATCAAGGCGGTGATTGTTGTCTTTTCTTCATAATCTATGACTTCCAGCTTCTCGTTATTGAAACGAGTTATGTAATCTCTAGTCCTCTCACCAGATTTTTGTCTAACACTTAACAAGTGTGCTACTCGTTTTACTGGCTTTGCTCTAAAACAGAAATTGCCGATGAATAACTCGGCCAATTGAAAGAAAGTTGAGATCTTACGCCGAGGAAGATTGTTGTACCATATCTGGGAAGATCCAGTAAGAGTTCCTGAGAATGCTCCGCATCTCATCTCGTCAGGGACGACATAGATGTCGACAGCAGCTTGATATTGCTCTATGTGTAGAACAGGATCTGTCTTTCCATCATATTTGGGGGTCACCACAGGTGCTTTAAACTTTGATGGGGTAGGGAAATCCACAATGTCCTGGACAAAAGGTGTCCCTTGAACAAAAGTTCATTGTAGGGGATTCTTCGCCTTAGCCATTTCTCCCAATCTATCCTCCAACCGCTGAATGGAACCTTTCCACGCATCATTTCCTTCTTCGGGCTTATTTGTTCGAGCAATTGATTGTTCTGACGTGGCCTCCTGAGATATATCTTGACGAACAACCGATCGTGATTGTGCTGATCCTTCTCTTAGATCTGATGGTTGTCGAAAACTCCTCGACATGGTTTTAGGTGGACTCCTATTCCTCCTAGGGCCTAGTCGACTGAAAGGAGACACCCTACTCAGTCTTTCCAAAGCACTGGGTCTCTCTGGAGAGAGAGTGATATGTTGCTCAGTATCTGTAGCCCGTATTGATGAATTTTTCCCAGGTTGATAAGAGAAATCACCAGACTCCTCATTACGATACGCATTTGTACGCCTGAATCGTGAAGAAAGTAAATAGGTTTGCCTCTGACCACTTCGTTGTTCTGAATGTGCAGATGCACCTCCATGAAGGGTCTGTATGAGTTTCCGCATTGTCTCTTGCATGGCGGTTTGTCCTTGAGCCAGATTCATCATAATTCCAGCCAGATCTGGAGGTGCCGAGGGATTTGGAGGATTTCCAGCGTTTCCAGCGTTTCGATTGCTGGACTCCGAATTATCTTCCATTGATGATGAATGATTTTTGGTTAAAAACGATAACAACAGTCGTTCCCACAGACGGCGCCAATCTGTTGATGTAAAAAATTAGATTGCTTCTAATTATTTAATCACAGATAAATATAAATGAGACAAAGAATTTTAAAGTGGTTCAGCCTTATAAGAATGGCCTACATCCACTGTTTCTGTTATTGCCAAGTGTTTTGGAGTTCTTGATATGTAGTTCTATCAAGAAAATCCGGTCCCCTTGAATGAGGGTGATACAATGTATTTATAGCCCTTGGGCTGTACATGTGAAAGGGTAAACAATTAATGCCCTTTAAGAGTATACGTCTGTATGATTAGTATTCAATGAATAGTTGAACTGTTGATTATATGGCAATCAATGCTATGGCCGAGATGCAGCTCGGACCGCCTTAGTTGTTCGTCGTTCAAGAGTTCCTCGGAGTGTTGATGTTCCTCGGAGTGAGTATGACTTGGTCGGGGAAATAGACTTCCTCGTTGCTATTGTGCCACGTAGATCGACACGTGTCTTCTTATTATTCGTCTATATCATCATACTAATTTTGGTATCAACAATGATTTTGAGGGATAATCGGTGTACCTTAATTTTCATGCATGCCTCCCGAAAAATAATAACTCCTTTTGATCAACGGAAGGCATATGTAAGCCGAAAAAAATTGACCATCAGCACTTAAAATTGTTAATGGGATAATGGGGGATTTGGGTGCTAAGGGGGGAAAGGACAAATAGGATCCAAGGAAAATGGAATCACCTCCAAAAGATTTTTCAAGTAGTATGGGAGGCGGGGCACACAACAAGGAAGAATCCACCTTGGAAAATAATCCAAACAAAGAGTCCTCGTCGGTAAAAGGTTTAAACATTTCAAAAGTTTCAACCGACTCATAGGAATCTAGGGATACTTGTAATTGTCCAATAACGGCGAATGAAATAGGGATGAAATAAATTCAATCTCAAGTGATTCTTCATCACTTAAAGATTGAATTCCTAGGGAGAAAGACTCACTTTCAACGAGACGTTCTTCAAAAATTGGAGGTGACACACAAGTCTCATCCTCCTCATTGCTTTCCAAATAAGATCTAATCTTCTTGCAAGTCACTTCAAGTTCCAACCTAACACGATGAAGATCAGTCGTGCTTTGGGTGAAAAGAAGGAATGATTCTTCCAAAGTAAGCTTCCTTGGTTCTAGAACCTTGGATTCCTCATTTGGTTGAAAATATTCTTCAGCTTCAAAAATATCGGAAGAAAAATCGTCGTTGGATTCAAATAATGCATCCAACTTTTGCTCCCAAAAATAATTTTCTTCTCGATATTTATTTTCAAGACTTTCATTATCAAGAATTCGAAGGCCCTCACCAATGGTAATAGGTCAAGGCGCGGATTATTGAGAATAAAAAGTTTGAAAAATATTTTCTTCCTGACATCTATTTTCAACCCTTTCATTATCAAGAATTCGAAATCCCTCACCAATAGTAATAAGTCGAGGTGCGGATTCTTGAGAATAAAAAGTTTGAAAATATTTGTCTTCCCGATATTTATTTTCAATCCTTTCATTTTCAAGAATTCGAAGGCCCTCGCCAATGGTAATAGGTCGACGCGCGGATTCTTGAGAATAAAAAGTTTGAAAATGATTCTTATATGAACCATTATAATTACCGAACTCACTGTGAAAAGACATGATTACTGAATGATTTGTAGATGATCGATTCACGTAAAGAGGTGTGTGGCCGAGGATTCAACGTTTCTTGGCGCTCAATTGTGCAAGCTAGCAAAAAAGGTTAAATCAAAAAAATATAAAAGAAATATATCTTATGAAATAGTTAATCAATTATAATCTATAACAAACACTCTCCGGTAATGGCACCATTTTGATTGAGATGGAAAATCGAGCATCCGTGTAATACGATAATCATTGTTATCGGCTTTTGACCGCAATACAAAAAAATCTAAACTTTAACTGCACTCTTATGGAGTATAGCGGCTAGTGTGGGTATCGAATTCACGGGGAATGTTTGATAGATTTTAATTGATTCCTACTTCTAAAATAATCTGTAAAAGATGATGATGGGGTGAGAAAGGAAAAAGGGGAAATAAATAAGTTAACTATGCTAATTAGAACTAAACAAAAAATAAGAAAACGGGATTAGGATCACATTCTCACCATGGGCTAAACAACGCGTATAAAGGATTTTGGTTTGAAAATATTTAACCGAGCATATTCTATTGATTATAAACATCAAACATGAAGAAATTTAATTCAACAATGAAATATTAAACTTTTGCTCAAATATGGTCACAGGTGGATTAATTTCGGAATATCGCTATAAAAACTAACGTTGCATGATAAAGAAAGATAAACGCCTTATATTCTAACTTTAATACACGAGTTTTCAATTAATTGTATTTGTACCTAAAACCTAACTTTCAAAGCTCAACGCCCATCAATGGTGGAAACATGATCCTAACCCTTGAACTAGCTACTAAACATGATGGTGTTAACAATGCAAGAATCCATTAACAAGCATGTGAAAATAACAGAAGAATAATAAAAGTGCTGGAATTTAAGGCTACCAAGGTTGAAGAACACACACATGCAAGAAGAAATCAAAGGTTGAAGAAAAACCGAAAAAGCTCTTGAATTAGAGGTGAAAAATATGTAATTTGTTCTCCTAGATGTTACTCTTTGTTTTGGAGCTTTTACATCAATGAAATCTATCTTAAAAGACTCCTAATATGAGTATATATAAGTCTTGGGTCGTTTAGAAGCATCCTCAAAACACAAAACTCTCTAGGCTAAAAAGTAGGGCCAAAAGAAAAATCTTGCATCTGGCAATATGTCACAGTTTTAAAGAGTGACTAATCTTTGTCAAGGATCTGGGGCGTTACTAATTGCGAACCGGTTTTCCTGTGCCCAAAATCGGTTCAGTTTTCCTGTGTTCCCCAAGCAATTCTGCCACTAAATTTTCTTCTCAACTTTAAACTCGCATAACTTCGTCACTGTAGCTCGGATTGAGGTGCCATTTTTCCAGTGTTCTTGTGACTTCAAGCTCTTAAAATTTTTAGTTGGCCCCACCTCCGAAATTTTCATTGAAAAATTAAAAAAATTCCCTTCAACTTCCTTTTATTTGTTTCTTTCACTGTTTTGATTCCTCTCCCTCATTCACTTGCATGAAATACTTGTAAAATACACAAATCAATAAATACTCGCCAAAAAGGATTAGTAGCATAAATATGAGATAAATTCAGTCTATTTACCCCACATGGGGTCATAAAAATACCGAAATTAAGGTGATAAATGTGAAGAATTTATGCCTAATCAGTACGATAAAGTGTTAAGTTAAGGAGACTATAACATGAGTCACAATAACATAGATGGGCTAAATCGTAATACTAGATAAATTGATGTTGAAAAAATTATTTTATAAATTTTTCAAGTTCATGCACATCAAAATCTAATAGAACAAATACAACACGTCATCATACCAAATCCATAATCCCTCAAAATAGACTTAACAAAGAAAAATACAATTTAATTTTTTTTGATAACCATCCAAAAATAAAAAATGTGAGAAATATCCCAGAAAATAAGAGGAAATGGCTAAAAATTGGAACTACCATAGGGTATAAGAGAATTCAGGTTAAGCGCACTGTACGGGTTCCTGAAATGTCTTGGCGTCAGCGTGTATTGACCACATTGGTATAGATAGAGGTCCCTCGTCATATTATCACAAACTCCTAATGCTACTCAAAACGATCTCGGTCACGACAAGACTTCAGCGGATCCCACCTCATTTGAGTCTTTTCTCATCTCTGATATAAAAGATTCTCCAACGCCACAAATAGGGAATCATTGAATATGAGATCATCCTCATTCATGGGCACCTGTTAATCTCTTTTCAACTCATCCTCCTCATTTGAGTTTTTAACAACCACCCTTGGACTTTTCTGAATTAGCGTCTCACCCCAGTTATGATCCAAGAGTCTCTTGATATGTGATTTACCGAGAGGGTTTTTGAGCATCATCATTCTATCACCTATGTACTCAGGACACTTGGCAGAAAGGCACACAAAAGTGATCAACTCGGGGAAAGGAAACGAATAACTCCAGACCCGTTATTTTTCCTCAATATAAACCTAATCCATAAAGTAGTCGGGTAAATTGATGTCACCATAATGATTCATCAAGGCTTAAATAAAGGTGGCGTTCTTGTGACGAACCTCATATCGGTTGTTCATCACCACAAAATAATTAACATTGATGTAGTGCAGCAGTCGTGGCAGTTCGTGCATGTGGGAAAAATTTAACATTTTCTTTGTCTATACTTGGACAGTTGCCAAGTATTTATTCATAGTATCCAAGTTAAATGTTAACTCATCATTAAAATATACAATCTCTTGTGTGTCAGTAGAATTGGCTATCCAATGGCCAAATCCTTTCTCGGGAAAGTAGTCCTTACTCATCTCATATATTCTTCATAATAAACCCTTTTACCTCTCACTTGAACCAAATAAGCATAGAATTGGCCACTAACTATTCATTGATATTTTCTTTATGGATAAGAAAGGCACCCCAAATAAACTCTTAAAAGGATAATGCCTCAGGTGGGATGTCCTCAAGTACCCAAGAGTGATTGACATAGAATGGGCGTGTGTGGGTTGTAAAGTTTGCCTCAAACCACCCCTTTTCTTACTCACGTAGAAAACCTTCAAAACCCTTGGTTGAATTGTAATATGTCGAGTCATATTCTCAATGTCATCTATGTATACCTACGAAATGTAAATTAGTTTAGCGATGCAAATTGATGGATAATTTAAAGAATTTTGAGATGTTGATAGAAATAAGGCATCTGATGCATCGAAGTGAGTGAAAGCATGTGATAAACATCCCAATTGAGGCTAAACTTGTGTAAACATGTGAGAACGAGTTATAAGCATACAAGAATACATCCAAAGTGAAGAACGAAACTAGGTTAGGCATTTGGACATACACTTGGTGTGTAGAATGTGATAAAATTGGTGGGGTGAAATTTGATCCAAGAACCAACCCTCATCCATGAAGAACTTGATATTCTTGTAACAATATGTTCATGGATGAGTTTTTACAAGAATATAGCATTTATAAAGTGAGAAACAAGTTGGAAATTTTTTAGAATAATGTCAGCTTAAATACCCCCACAAATCCCACCCATTCAATACAATAATGAAAATCAACCCAATCAAATTAAACTCATCAAACAACATAATAATCATGTGAATTTGTTCTATTTGAACAAGAAGAATATCATTTGAATTTAAAAATTGGGAATTTGGGACCAAAAATGAACTATCTCCCTAAAAGTTATCAACAAGCACTCAATGCATAATGTTTATCAACTAAGAATACACAAAAAAAAGTGTAAACAATACAATATGTGTGAATACGTTGATAGCAAGGATCAACAACTAATCATTCATGGAAAAAATGTATTCAGACAAGTTAAATCATAACAACCCAAATAAGCCCTAGAAAGTATAAATACCCTGCATACACATCAAAAATCAATGTAAATGAAAATTATTCATAATTTTGGGATCATAAACCCACCTTGGATGATTACAATTCTTGATATGTTTGGACTTTTAATCCAATAAATGGGTGTTTGTGTTGATATTGGAGTTTCATAGCATTTTAACTTCTCTTATCATTCAAGTGTTGTGTTTAAAACTTTACTCCGACATCAAAGCATTTTTGCGATAACATGTTGAAATATTCATTTCATATTGTTTGGGTGACACCTTCCATGCGTGTTTGATGAAAAGAATATTTTATTCCCATTTGATTGTGATTCAATCCTAAGACCGTTTAGGTTGTGATAGTCTGCGGTGGGGGAATGCCCCTCGAACTTTTTTTAATCTCGTTTCACTTTATCTAGGTAAATCTTTCCTGCTTAAATAGTCTTTAGATAAGGGTTCCCCTTAACCATCTTTTACTTTATTTTTATCTCTTGCTTATTAATTTTTAACTAAATGAATATATAGTTTGCTTTATATAATTCTCTAGATAAAGAGAACTGAGATTAAAAAGGATTGAGGATCATTCCAACACCTCGGACTATTACAACCTAAACGGTTCTTACGCTTAAATCACAATCAATTGGGAATAAAATATTTTTTCAATAATCACGCATGAAAGGTGTCACCTGAAGAATACGAAATGAATATTTCAACATGTTATCAAACAAATGCATTGATGTTGAAATAAATTCTTAAACACAACCCTTACATGATAAAAGAAGTTATGGAACTCAAATATCAACACATACACTCATTTATTGGATTCAAACTCCAAACCAATCAATAAATTCAATCTTCCAAGGTGGTTTTATGGTCCGAAAGTAGATAACTTAGGTAATAATAATAAAAATAATATAAACACACAAAGTGGGATTAGTAAAAGGGAAGAAAGACATTAAAATCTAGGATTTAATACACAACAAGTATTTTAATGAACCAAAGAGTATTAATTACAAACAAAACCAATTTTGATTACTTATAATGGAGTAAAATGAAGAAAGAAGAACAAGGAAATGCACTAAAACCTAGGAAAGAGAAGATAGCCAAATTTTTCCAAATTCGATCTTATATTCTCTAAACAAAGATAAAAAAACAAAATTACAAACAAAATCCACTTGTTATTTATAGAAAGTGAAATTAAAACAAAAAACCAAAACACTGAAAACCAGAATGAGAAATCGAGTATCTGATAAGAGAATTCGACCGAGGTATTGGTCCCAGTCAACCACTAGTTGAAAGAAAAACCCAATGGTTACAATCTTAGGTAAGACCAAATTCACCGATCGGTCGCAGTTTTGGGCCCGATCGACTGCTATCGTGTTTTTTGTCAAAAAACCTCCTTTGGCCCAAGAACAAAAGGACTTTCGGGGAAACATACATAAATCGATTTTTATGAACCTTATTGATGCACCGTCAATGACTACACAAATATAACTTGTAGATATACAACTTTCGTGATGGTTTGGTCTTGAAGCTCGAATGTGAAAATGACTAAAAATGCCCCCGGAGCAGCGTAATGCGTTGAAACATTCCCAAAAGGCATAGAATTATACCGCTTAGCATTCCAATATCTAAAAAATCCCAAATAAACCATTTAAGGGATATATATAATGATAAAAAGTCTATAAAACATAATATCTCAAATACGGGAGTTAACGACCACAATTGTGCATGAGTTAATAAATATAACTGGAGCTAATATACAATATTATTGATTAATCAGATACCCTTATGAACAATATTAACATCATTTGATAATTTAAGTAACTTCATTAATGTGAGTTTTATTGTTTATTATTGAGAAAAAAAATATAAACCTAGATAGGTCATCGATGCGTACATGCATATTGTGAAAAAAATAGTGTGACACGAACGCCATCTAGAATTCGGAGGACGCACTTTTCGACCAATGGGTTTTCATTTCTGGAAACTGCTAGTTAAATCGACCATAACTGAATTTTTTATTAACTTAAGGACTTTATTTAAATGTTTTTTACAAATACTATTGTAGTAAAAACATCTCTTCATATATGCAACCTATGGCATGTGATACATTACATGGGTTAACGGCATGTTTCATCGATCGAGTAATTCAAATTACGTCACATGTGAATTAATGGTATTTTTTCCTATTATCTCTGTGGCATCTCGTGAAAGAAAACGTGTTCATCACTCATCATCGACTCATTCTTGACATGCATGAAGGTGAATAGAGGCATTACAACTCATTTATACTTAGGACTGCAATGGAAGACATCTATATGTCAGATGCTTGTTCATTGGTAAGTATACTATACGGTGTTGAAAAAATTATATATAACATTGATGGGAAGTTATTGATTTTTACACCACTACTTACAATGGTAAATAATTATATATTATTATTTTAGTTTATTGCATATTTATCAGTATGCACTTGAATTGATGGAAATGCTAAAATGCATCATAGTGAAAATAATATGTTGTCTACACTAAGCAGACTATATACCAGACATTAATTGTTTATTTTACACTGTGAGACCTTATGTATATTAAAGTTAGTGGTTGTATAATATTTAATATATAAATAGTCCATACTAACATTATGCCTATTTATATGGACATCCAGGCATCATATACAATGGATGTATAATGTCTGAAATATAAAGATGAACAATGTAGTATAAATGTATATTGTATGCTATGCAATAATTTATCGCAAACAAAACACATATACTAGTTATTACTAAATGTTCATACTATACAATAGTCATATTATCAATATAATAGAACATCAATGCATCACATACATTATTTATGAAATGTTGTTAATAAACATATATATGCAGGATACAAATATCATGTATATTGTTTAACATTTATTGCATATGGTACATTGTAAGGACATAATTTTATAAATGTCTGGAGTAGAATCTAGGAATTTTTTGTTTTCCCTAGATCACAGTTTGTATGTCTGATACCGCTACATTCGGCACGTCATCACGATCATCTACGACGGCCTTTATTCGAATCCATGCATCCATCATCTTCACACGTGCATCATGCTTCATGCGACGAGCTGCTCAACTGTTTCCCACTACTATACCACACATTATTGGTAAAATGATTTAATGGAGTTGTTTATATTTGCATAAATATTTGGGAAATTTTTCAGAAAATGTTTTTTCGAAGTCCGATTTATTTTTATCAAAAGAAGAATTTTTTCTAAGTGTAGAAGCGGAGTGCCTCGGTCGACGAACTCTTTTAAACGAGTTAGCACTGTCATTCGAGGGAGATAAGCATCTCGTTCGAGCGATGTCGTTGCCTCGATTTTTATATAAATACCAGTGTTCCTTCTACACGTTTTTTAAGTCTTTTTCCAACACAATTTCTGCGAAAAACTGCCAAGAAAACAGACTTCACCTTTTAAGGTTTTATGCCTTCCTTATTCACATAAACACTCCCATCTATGTATATGAATTGTTAAACCTTCATGAGGATCATTTTTACTCATCTGGAGTAATTTGTGGAGAAGTCGTTATCTTCTTCGTTGATGCCCACCTGGAGTTCTTGCGGGAGATTCCAGTCGAGACATCGAAATCGATGCCTGAGGGTATTTCGTATGTCGCTCTTATTTTCATTATAATCCATGTAACCATTTTTACAAATTATAGTTAAAATAAAAAGGTTTTGCCCCTTTGGGGGATTTTTTCTCATTTGTGTGTTTCGTTTGTGATTGACTGTTCTTGCATGTTCGTATTGATTTCAATCACACCTAGATGCATGATTTTAGGATTTAATTGAAAAACTAAATTTAATTAAATAATTTCTATATTTGAACGCACGCGCACTCTTCAAATTGGTATCAGAGCCAATTACACAATTATACCGTGTAATTTTTCGCAAAATTTTTCCAAGATATCAATTTTCTGAAAAAAATGATTTTTGAAAAAAGGGCGTGTTCAATGGAGAAATTATATAATACAATGCCAGTTTTTGATGAGACAAACTATCCTTACTGGAAAGCTCGCATGAAATCGAACGTGTTCAGATTTTGGTTGAAAGAGGGTGGATACCTCCCTCCGTCATTGTTGATAACGTGACTAATTTAAAATTTGTCACTGCATGGACTGAAAAAAATTTAAATGGTCATCTTTTAATTCTAAGGGTTTAAGTGATATTTCTGGATCCATCACACCTGACGAGTTTCGACGCATAATGACGTGAACCACGTCAAAAGAGGCATGGGATGTTTTACAACTTACCCATGAACGAACTAATTCTGTGAAAGAATCTAAACTGCAAAATTTAACAACTCAATTTGAAATAATCATCATGCTTGAGACTGAATGTTTTAATGAATTTTATGTTAGACACTAGCTTTAATCTTTGTGAACACATTCCTAATGCTAGAGTTGTTAAAAAGATTCTAAGATCACTACCTAAGCATTTTATCCCTAAAGTCACTGTGCTAAATTCTATGGGTAATTTAAACACGCTTAAATTGGAGGAACTTGTAAGAGACTTAAAACGTATGAAATTGATATGTTTCCTAAATCTGCCAAGCCTAAAGATAAGGGAATTTCACTTAATGCCCATGATAGAAAGAGTAAGGGGTGGGCAAGAAAGAGAGTTGAGTCATCTAAAAAAGGGAGATAGAAATGTCAGATTCTGAGTGTGACTTTGATTTAGATGATTTGGCCATGTTTGCTAAAAATTTCAATAAAATTCTCAAATTCAAGAAAAATGGAAATTTCAAAGATAAAAAGAATTTTGAGAAAAATAAGAAAAATGAAAAATATTTTAAAGACCCTCCTAAGAAAGACAGTGAGAGATGCTATGAGTACGATGGTAAGGGTCATGGAGCTTTTGAGTGTGCTACCAGGCTGAACAGACTTGCCAAAGAAAAAGGCAATGTTGTCCTTAATGCTACCCTTAGTGACGACAGTGAGGTCGAGTCAGTGGACTCTGGAGATAAGTCACCGCATGAGTGTAACTTCACCGTATTCATGGCTAGTCATGTGAGTATTTCTAGTGCTGCTCACGACGACGAGGATGTCGCTTCACAGGGACACCTCGACAGTGAGAGCAATGTGAGTGAGGGGGAGGATGATGCAAGTGAGAGCGAGAGTAATCTTCAACCCACCTACGCTGAGTTATATAATGAGTCAAGTAAAATCAAAAAGTGTAACAAAGCGTTAGTTCTTAGGATCACCACGTTAGAGGAAGAAGCGAGAGAGGGAGAGTCCTCCACCTACACTACCTTGAGAGAGAGAGAGTCTGCCTGTGTTGAGAAAGAAAGTTTGTTTAGAGAGAGAGAGAGAGAGAGAGAGAGAGTGGTTTTGAGAAAGAGAAAGGGGACTTGACTAAACAAGTGGCTAGTCTTACGAGTGAGCTCCATTCCTTCCTGGAGACTCGGAAGAAACTTGAAGGCCTTGTTGCCCATCTTACTCATGATCTTGAGAGAGCACGGGAAGTCAAGGTTCAAATCGAGGACAGATCAGGAAAGATGGGAAAGATGCTCCTCGTCCCTGCTATAGGTTTTAGTGATAGGTAGGGAATAGGTTTTTATGGTGCTTCCACGTCCCAAATTGAACCTGGACCAGTTCCTGAGTTTCTACGACTCTGTATGACCATCGTCAAAAACCACAAAGAAGAGCTCGGCCAAGAAAAGCAAACCCAGGTCCGCCTAAGACTGTGTACTTTTGTACGTACTGCAAAAGAAAAAGCCACCTCATGGAGTTTTGCTATAGTTTGGGTCGGACACGATGTACTACTGCTCCACCACATCGTATTGATGATTTTACTAGTTTGAGAGAGCGTGTTGAGTTTTGAGCTACCACATCACAGAAATTGATGGAGTAATTTTGGCGGATGTCTTTACCGTCAGTGAATGATTCCCGCATCCCGGCTAAAACCAACAACAACAAGGGTAAACAAAAGGTTACCATTTCTTGGGTACGTAAGAAAGATGAAAAGGCCCTTATTGTTCATGTCACTCTCAACGCACATAATACCTCACAATGGTATTTTGATAGTGGGTGCTCCAGACATATGACAGGTGATGTCTCATTTTTTACCTACCTAGAGGAGTATAAGGAAGGTAGAGTCACCTTTGGAGAAGGGAGAAAATCTAGCATCGTAGGATGAGGTACAGTAGAGTTACTAGGATTTCCTAAGCTAGAGAATGTTTTGTACATCAACGGTTTGAAAGCAAACCTTCTAAGCATTAGCCAGTTGTGCAACGCTGACTTTGTCGTAAAGTTTGATCGGGTTGTGTGTAATGTCTATAATTAAGTCGATATACTTTTAGTGCAAGGGGTGAGGACAGAGGATAATTGATATGGGACTGTGCCCACATCCTCACTTGTATGCAACAGCGCCACGATCACTCCTATGGATCTGTGGCACTAACATCTAGGTCCTGTGAACGTTAGAGATTTGACACTCTTAGCTAAAAAGGACCTAGTACGTGGCTTACCATCACTTGGAAAGCCAACTTCCTCGGTTTGTGGACCCTGTCAGTTGGGAAAGAAAATCTATAGACCCCATAGGAAGTTGCATTCCATTACCACCTCCCATGTACTTGAGTTGATTCACATGGATCTTATGGGTCCTACTCATACTGAGAGTCTGGGTGGTAAGAGGTATATGCTCGTGATGGTGGATGATTTCTCCAGATATTCGATTGTGGGTTTTTTTACAGAGAAATCTGATGCTGTAGAGTTTTTAATGACCAAGTGTCGTATCCTGCAAAATCAACACGGAGTCACTATTAACAGGATATGTAGTGACAATGACACGGAATTTAAGGAAGCAAAGGTAGATCTTTACTGTGACAGCCTGGGAATTAAATATGAGTTTTCTACTATGAAGACTCCTCAGCAAAATGGGATTATTGAGAGAAGGAATAGGACGGTTTAAGAAATGGCTAGATCTATGTTTCTAGGTCGTAAGGTTACTAGGAGATTTTGGGCAGAGGCAGTGTTTACTGCATTCCATATGGTGAATAGGGTTTACCTGCGTCCACACACTCTTAAGATGCCTTATGAATTTTGGACTGGCAAGAAACCCAACCTTGTATATTTCCATGTCTTTGGGAGTAAATTCTACATCCTACGGGATAGAGAGAAATTAGGAAAGTTTGACTCCCGAAGCGACGAGGGAATATTTCTAGGATATTCATCAAATAGTAGAGCGTACCGAGTTTTTAACCTGAAGAGCTCTAAGGTTATGGAGTCAATAAATGTCACCGTGTAAGATGACGAACCTTCAACGTTTATTGATCCTAGACTTTAGTGTGAGGATGAGGACTTTTCTGGCATCGATTTACTTGTCCCTCACCCACACCCTGTGGACCCTAATCATGTGTTAGGGGACACACCTACTTGGGTTCACGAGAGTTATGATCCCTCTGCCATTGTTGGCGATTCCACTTTAGGGGCCAATACTCGTGCTCAGCTAGAGAACATTGTTAGTCATTTTTGCTACACATCCATAGTCGAGCCCAAGAATCATAAAGAAGCACTCAAGGATAAACACTGGATATCTGCCATACAGGATGAGTTACTTCAGTTTAAAAAGAACACTGTCTGGGAACTTGTCCCCCGACCTAGTGAGACTAATGTGATAGGTACCAGGTGGATTTTCAATAATAAAATGGATAAAAATGGTACCATTATCATAAATAAGTCTAGGTTGGTCACTCAAGGCTAACACAGATAGAGGGTGTAAACTTTGGGGAGACATTTGCTCCTGTTGCGAGGCTTGAGTCCGTCCGCTTATTACTCGCCATCGCATGTTATCTGAGATTTAAGTTATATCAGATGGATGTTAAGAGCGCCTTTCTAAGTGGTATTCTACAGGAGGAGGTTTATGTATAACAACGAAAAGGGTTTGAAGACCCTAAGCACCTAGAGCATGTCTACTATCTGAGGAAGGCCTTGTATGGTTTGAAGCAAGCACCCCGTGCTTGGTATGAGAGGCTTACTTCCTATCTCTTAGCCCGTGGCTTCAAGAGGGGGGGTTTATATGATGTTGTTTGTCAGGACATATGACATTACTATTTTGGTTGCCCAGGTCTATGTGAACGACATTATTTTTGGATCCACGTGCTCCCAGCATGCTCACCACTTTAAGGAGGAGATGAAAAGTGAGTTTGAGATGAGCATGGTAGGTGAGCTTACTTTCTTCCTTGGTCTCCAGGTTTGTCAGCTAGAGGATAGGATGTTTATCTCCCAATCCAAGTATGCTAGAGACCTAGTGAAGAAATTTGGTTTAGACTCCGCTAAGCATGCACGTACACCTATGAGTACTTCTATCAAGCTTAGTAAGGAGACTTCAGGCAAGGACATAGAGCAAACCTTGTATTGGAGTATGATAGGTAGTCTTCTCTACTTGACTGCCAGTCGTTCCAACATAGCCTATAGTGTTGGAGTCTGTGCGCGATATCAGGCATCCCCTAAAGAGTCACACTTACTCGTTCTAAAACGTATTATCAAATACGTGAGTCAGACTCTCTCATACGGTATTTGGTATTCCTTTGATACCGATGATCGTTTGCCCGCCTATTCGGATGTAGATTGGGTTAGGGATGTAGATGGTTGTAGGAGCACTTCTGGTGGGTGTTTCTATTTTGGTTCTGCTCTTGTCTCCTGGTTGAGTAAGAATTAAAACTCCGTCTCTTTGTCCACTGCGGAGGCTGAGTACATCGCCGCCGGGAGTTATTGCACGCACATGTGACTAAATGCATAAAGATATGCTCAAATCGGTTACCAATAATCTCGGAGGAGATATTCAGGGACACCATGAGTTATCAACAAACAAATTGAGTCACTTGTACAAGTCAATCACTTATTTTCCACAACTATAAATTATAAACCCTGGCTCGAGGAAATGAGATGTAACCTCGATTTCAACCGAAGGCTGTGTCTTACGATTATTGAATCGGTATTGGAATAGAGTGATATAACCCTCCCTCCTCATACATCCTCATATATTTCCCCTGCCAATCTTGATCTCGACAAGGCCAAATTCAAAGTGTACAAAGTGAAAAATGCACAAACAAGAAAGACCAATAGTATAATGGGCAGGAACACGTCCCAGTTGCTCATTCTCAGTTCAACCATAGTCAGTTACCAGCAAGACTAATTATACCTTATTTACTATATGTATGATAGCCCGTTTCATGATCGAATGTAATTGTTAAAACGACTATAGTAATGGATCACCATAATCTTCGTTGCTTTGGCCATCAATTTTGTCATCATCTTTGGTGGATCTTTTACCAAAGTATAATATAATTTATTAGGAGCAAACCACTCATGAGGGTAGTGATTGCGGTCTTCTTTTCATAATCAATGACTTCCAGTTTCTCATTATTGAAACAAAAATTAGAGATGGTTAATATCAGTTACGTAAAGGAAAATTTAGGGTATTATGCACAAACTTCAAGGGAGAGCCACAGAGGGTGAGAGAGAATAAGCCCCGAGAGATTAAGGCCAAAAATTGCTCGTGGAGAGATAGGGGTCAACATCAGGGTGCCCCGCAGGGACATCAGGCACAGGGACCTCAGGCGGCACTAGCACTCCCGATCCAACATCAGTTGGGACAGTTATAGTACAGACGTGTATACAATGTTCGAGATGTTTTGATCCCTCCCACACAACCCAATTTATGAGAAAGTCATATTTTAAGGATGGTTGGTAGGAGGCCCTAAAAGAAGTTAGAACTCCAGCTGATTCTGAACTATTCTCAAGGCATAATCATGGTACTCCTCCTAACTTGGAGAAGGAATATAACGGTTCGCGCGTACTCACTTTTTTTACTCCAATCCCTAATCAAGAGGCCACCGACCTATTTCACCTCGGTTAACTAACCAACCTGAGCAAAGATCACTGAAATATGATAGTGCTATAAATCCCCTTTCCAACATTCCAACCGTGTGAGAATTGGTCACATGGTTCGTGTGTATGAAATTGATTCAAAATTAACATAACTTATCATTTTCGGTTGCATATTTTTAAAACAAAGTCGCGTCGTGTAATATATTGTGTCACCCCGAGACCCTACCCAGAAACATGAATTACCACCCCTCCAAAAATTAATTATCCATTCTTAAATATGTATTACCCTCAATTAAACACCCAATATTAAATTCTTCCTTTATTAGTGTTGGAGTCTGTGCGCGATATCAGGCATCCCCGAAAGAGTCACACTTACTCGCTCTAAAAAGTATTATCAAATATGTGAATGGGACTCTCTCATACGGTTTTGGTATTCCTTTGATACCGATGACCGTTTGTCCGCCTATTCGGATGCCGATTGGGCCGGGTATGTAGATGGTTGTAGGAGCACTTCTAGTGGGTGTTTCTATTTTGGTTCTGCTCTTGTCTCCTGGTTAGGCAAGAAGCAAAACTCCATCTCTTTGTCCACTGCAGAGGCTGAGTACATCGCCGCCGGAAGTTATTGCACGCAACTCTTGTGGATGAAGCAAATGCTGGAGGATTATGGGATTTCACAGGACACCATGACTATCTCCTGTGATAACATGAGCGCGATACACATATTTCGCAATCCAATCCCGCATTTGCTCACAAAGCACGTCAGAATACGCGAGCACTTTATACGACAGTTAGTTGAGGAGAAAATCGTATCCCTGAGTTTGGTACCCACTGACCGTCAGTTAGCCGATAGTTTCACGAAACCTTTAGATGCCATTAGATTCGAGAGTCTTAGGCAGTCTTTAGGGATTTGCACAGTTGACTGAGGGGTTGGTTCGTGTCTAGGATATGATACATTATCATGTTCATATCATATGATTCCTATTGCTAGTTTGTATCATTTGTATTATTATTTTTGCTTTTTTATATTTTTTTTGAGAAAATCCAAAAAGATTTTATTTTTATAAAAAATTTAGAAAAGCACAAAAAGATTTTTGTATTTTATTTGCAACTTTTATGGATGAGCATTTAAGATAGACGAGTCACAAATTTCATTCCATTTATCCATGTGACTGTTTGATAGTGATTTGAGACGCTACATCATTGCATCTATGTGCTTTACAATTGTTTGGAGTCTTTGAGATGTGATTAGTGATATCTTTCTACATGTTTGGCTCCTTATCTCCTTTATTGCACACATGCACGGCTTTATTTGATTATTGTAATTTTCTGTCACATATTGGCTTGAGTGTTTCCATCTCAATTCTATTTATACAACAAACCATATGAGATAAAATTTGACAAGATTAGAATGCATGTAAAAATCGTTTGGTGAGATTGTGTTTTTATTTTAAACGGTGAATGGCTATGAAAGGTAATTATCTATCCTTTGCGATTAAGCCACCGTTAAATCGGGCCTAAAAAATTGAGGAATTTTATTATTCGGGGTCCAAAGAGGTTAAAAGAGATCGAAAAAATTTAAAGGCAATAAAAAGCAATACATGCCAAATATGGACCATTAGGTTTCACCATCAATTCTCCAAAGTTTGAGAATTTAGATCACCTCTATTCAAAATATCTATCTGAGGGAGTTTGGTTGGAGAACTTAAACGGGTTTGGACTTCCTTGAAAGTCCTAAAAAAGCATCAAATCGTTTTGGACATTATTGGTGTGGAAATCATTTTGAGCTTTGATTTTTTTATTTGATTGAGTCAATGCCTCATATTTCCATATTTTTACACCTAAGGAATATGTTGAGTTCATTCGTTAGGAGTATCCGATATTCATCGTGCACATATGTCATGTTTGTATGCATTGATTTTCCTATCAAATTTGATCACACCCCTACATTTATGCTATCATCGACTTGGTTGTTTTTGTGCTTCTTTCATGGTGTGATTCTTTGTTTTATATTTTGGGTGAAAAAATTTGAAAAATTAAAAAATAGTAAGTTTATTACCTTGTGACATTTTCCTTATTTATGCTTCTCATATCTGTCTATTTGGGGACATCATGAAAAGGGGGAGAATGAATTATGGAGGAAATTTTTTGTTGATTTATCAATGATTTTCTTACTCTTAATTGATCTTTGGTTTTAGCATATCGTTATATTTCAAAATTTTGCATGTCATGGGTATTTGCTTTATCTCATGTGTGTAGGTACAAAGTTGATTTATTGGATTGCACACCCTGATGAGAAAAGCTTTGGCAGTTTCTGAAGAGCTGAAGATTTGAAGATGTTGAAGTTCGATTGAAGACTTGTCATTTAGTATTCTCGGTTTGAGGGTTTAATGGGGATATTATATTGTATGTCATTTATTTTAGGGAGATTGCATAATTCGTATTTTTATCTATATATTGGCATAGACATAGGGGGATATTTGTAGGGACATAATTTTATAAATGTCTGGGGTAGAATCTAGGAATCTGTTTTTCCTAGATCACAATTTGTATGTCTGATACCGCTACATTCGGCACGTCATCACGATCATTCACGACGGTCTTTATTTGAATCCATGCATCCATTATCTTCACACGTGCATCACGCTTCATGCGACGTGCTGCTTAACTGTTGCCCACTACCCCACGACGTATTATTGGTAAAATGATTTCATGGAGTTGTTTATATTTGCATAAATATTTGGGAAATTTTTCAGAAAATGTTTTTTCGAAGTCTGATTTATTTTTATCAAAAGCATAATTTTTTCTAAGTGTAGAAGCGGAGTACCTCGATCGACGAGCTCGTTCAAACGAGTTAGCACTGTCGTTCGAGACAATGTCATAAGGTAATAAACTTTTTATGATGTCGTTCGAATGAGATAGGCATCTCGCGCGAGGGTATTTCGTATGTCGTTCAAACGAGAAGGTATGATGCCTATCTCGCTCTCGTTACCACCATATTTATGTCGTTCTCCTTCGAAGGCTATGTCGTTCTTGTTCGAAGGTTCGAACGAGAAGGTTTTAACCAATATTCTCGTTCTCGTTCGAAGTATGGTTTTGACCTTCTAGGTGTCGTTCTCGTTGCGGGAGATGCCTATCTCGTTCAAACCAGGTGGCACATGTTAGGTCCGCACTCTTAAAATGCGGACTAGTCCGCACAAGAGCAGTACTGTATACGTATATATATATATATATATATATATATATATATATATATATATAGGGCAAATTAATGAAATTGTAAATTATATGCATCTGAGAGGACAACTTGGGGATGCTATATAAATATACATAAGTGTGATGGAAAGATATACGGGTCCATGACACTAATGTGTGAATACTGAATAAAAAAGTAATGAGAGTTATTTGAAACGAATTGATAAATTATAAATGAGATTTATAATGAATAAGAAAAGGAAAAACCTTTATATGAAATTAAAGTAAATAAAAGTATACATGGGGAATAAGCCAACATATGGGACTATGATGAGAAATTATACTAGTTAGGTTGGGTAGTGTAACAAGGGTGTTTAAAATACATGCGTTAGGTGTTCAATATAGATGAGGAGTAGGGAGTACCTTATGGGAGTACGACACCAATTTAAATATGAAAGATTGCATGACAAAATTATTAATGTATTTTAAACATCTTGTAAATATTTTCATAAGGGTTTGGGCTCTGACCCGTATCAAAATATTTTTAAAAAATTTAGGCGTTCAAACATTGGGATGCCTGGATTAACCATTCTTCTAGTCAGACGATGTTGTCGCAACTATGGATACCCACAGGGATTGATTAGTCTCTTCTATCATTGATATCTAGATTGGAGGTACTTCAGATTATTTCGGGCATGTCTCGCAATTAGTTGGTATTTATTTTATTCAGATGCTTTCCTTTCAATTACTTGGATTATTTGTATTATGACTGCTAATCGATAGTTATCCATTATTTTTATTTATGATAGTTAGTGTGAGCTCATTATTTGCATAGTTATTTTTGTAATTGGGAAATTTGTGTAAGTAAGTTAATAAGTTTTAAAATATGACATTATGATTAATAGGGTATTAGTAATTAAAATATTTTTGAAAGTGATGCTAAGAATGAACCAGATGATATTCCTATTTTATTTTAATAGATGACTAATCATCCGTTAGAAATGGGAAGGGTGTCACATATGGTATCAATGCATCAGGTTCTAGTGTCCTTAGGATCTGTGCGGACTTATTGTGTTTTTAGCATTGCTTTATCTTTAATATAGAGTCCTATACTTAGGATTGTCGATTTCTATTGCGAATTATGTTCTCCTGCTATTGTTTATAATTGAAGTGAATCTTATGCAGGTTTGGTTGGTCTTCGTATAACGAACAGTAGAGGATGACCAACAAAGGACGTTAGGAGGACCGCATAAGGTAAGGCTCGACCGAAGCCACGGCTTGTTCAGGGTATGGTGACCGTAGTAGAGGTCACCACTATTGTTGCTCAAGTAGTCAATGATGTGATGACCACTAGGGCTCAACAGTTTCCCCAAGTACCACCATAGCAGACAGTGGTGCCAATTATTACTCACATAGTGCAGTTAGTATGGGATAGAGTCAGAGGAGCCTTCAAGAGGGCCATCCAACGAAGTTTAAAGAAATGCAGACGTGGTATTAACTAGCTAATAGATGGAGGACATATAAAGGCATTTGGGTATGGTTGAGAGAAATGATAATAAGAAATAAATTTTGGCGACTTTTAAGCTCGTAGGATCAGCCTTGCTGTGGTGGGAGTCAATCACCACATCTGAGGAGAAAGATACTATAAATATCACGAAATTTAGGGTGTCATTTGATCGCAAGTCCTTTCATCAGTTGTTGTAACAGAGATGTCAAGAAAGTTTTTGGGCATATCATAAGAGGGTCAGATAGTGGCCGATTGTGAGGAAGAATTTACTTGTTTAGCGAACTCCATGTCGATGAGGTGGTTACGGAAGAGAAAAGGGGTCCTTAGGTTTTTTTATGGACTCACTGGAAAATTTTCCAGCACTTATTAAGAAATTTGGCTTTAATGACCCATGCAGATGCCATCAATATCGTACTTTTAAATGTTAATATCAACAGTTCCATCTGAAGGGATCCAAAAGAGTTGTAGAGTCAATCCATCAGGGCAAGATTGGATGTAACAATACTGGTGAGGCACCATGGGGGTGTAAAATGTTGTGTGATACTGATTTGAATAAATTTAGAAATTTTCAAGTTAACCTTATTTAATCGGTGTAAAATTTTAAACCAGACTAATTCAGCCCCTAAACATGCAACTATGTGCGTGTGTGTCAAACCATCACAAATAAAATTTCCAACTCACATATTTCAGGAAAAAAAACCTTTAGGGTAAAACCTTTTTATTTCACTACGTAAAATAAATTGCAACTTACATACACAACGAAATATGCAATGATTACTCCTCGTAACAATCACATAGACATGCACCCTAGAGTCAATAGTGGAATAATCGCAGTAGTCTACACGAACACATAGTCCAATCAGCTAGGAATACCCACGAGCACTCCCAATTGACATACAGTCATAGTCAGCCGTAGAGATAACACTCCACAAAGAAATAACATCACCAAAGTTGTATCTTGGGTTCCAAAATAATTCACATAAAGATTGGGATGTTTTGTGAATTGAAAACAAAAAGGATTAAACCCTTAAATGAAGAAGACAAAGAATTATGCTGGTTTGCAGTTTGTGCAGAACGAAAAATGCCAGTTCTTCTTAACGAAAGTGGAGTGGTTTAACATGCTTTATATAAAAAAAAATTAAGTCGGTAGGTCACTCGAACGAGCTTCGCACGATAAAGAAATGTCGCTTGAACGACAAAGCAATGTCGCTCGAACGAGTTGTCGCTCGAACGAGTTGTCGCTCAAACGACAGTAAAAAATATAAAAAAAAAATTATATTGTCAAAAACTCCGCCTCAACACTTAGATAAAATTCTTTAACCAAAACCTCTATTTCAACACTTAGAAAACATTTTAGAAAAATTATCCCAACACTCTAAGTGAATCGTTAAGGTATTTAAACACAACCTTACCAAAATTAATCTCGTGGAGGCTTGAATGTTGAAGAACGTTGATATTCATATCCGTCTTGATGCATGATTAAACTTGAATAAGTCATCAAAGGTTGTAGCGGTATACGACATATTCAAATGTAAACAGGACTTATAAAATATATCCTTACAAATCTCCCCTTATGTTTATGTCGGTACAAACTAAAAACATATGAATTATCAAATCAAAATACCTATACAAATATAATACCCTCCAATGAACCCAAAATTGAAAAGGTACCAAACATATAAGTCTTAAACTTTTCATCAAGAATCTTCAACATCAAATCTTCAATATTTTCTCATCAGGGTGTGCAACATATGATCATCAATCTTTGTACCTACACACATGAGACAAAGCAAATACCTTCATTATGTATGAAGTTTGAAATGAGATAAACATTACATCAAAACAAATATCAAATCTCCCTCATAATTTAAAACTCCCTCATAATCCGTTCTCTCCGTTTTTATTTGTCGAAAATAGACAAGGAAAAGAACAAATAAAATATACATGGAGTTGTCACGATAAGCAAATCAAACAACAGCGATCATCAAGAGATACTCAAAAGTATTCCACAAAATATTTTTTTTTTTTCAATTTTTCAAACAAAAATGCAAAAATAATTTTACAAAAATCACACAGCATGAATTTACGCTAAGATAACCAAATCATGGAAATGGAATGAATTGGTGAGAACAATTCAATAGGAAAATCAATGCAATCAAGCATAACATATGTGCACGATAAATATGTGTACTCCTAAGGAATGAATCTATAAATCGTCCTTAGGTGTTGAAAATGTGAATTTAGATGACATCGTCTTAATCAAATCGACAAATCAAAGTCAAACATGATTTTCACACCAATAATGTCTAAAACTATATAGCGCTTTTTCATGACTTTTCAAGGACGTGAAAACCCATTTTATATTCCATCCAAACTCCCTCATAAATAATAATACTTTTTATTTTTATTTTAAGGTGATGAAATAAAATAAATTGGCCCATTTTTGGCATATTTATCTTTTTATTGCCTTTAAATTTTTTCGGGCTCTTTTCAACCTCTTTGGACCTTAAAAAATATTTATTGTGCCACACTTTTTCTAGGTCCAATTTAAATGGTATCTTAATCGCAAAGGATGAATTAGTACCTTTTGTAGTCCTTCCCCATTTTTTTAATAAATCACACAAACTCACATCAACGATTCTTACATGCACTACTTTCCTTGTCAAGTTTTATCGCATTTGGTTCGTTTTAGAGATAGAATTGAGATGAAAACACATTGACCAAGATGTGATAAACAATAACAATAGTCAAACAAATCTGAGCAAGTGTGCAATAAAGGAACTCATAAGTCAAACATGTAGGTAGTAACAACTAATCACATCTAAATGACTCCAAACATTGTAAAGCACAAAAATGAAATGACGTTGCATATCAAAACACTATCAAATAGTCACATGGATATGGAATGAAATTGTGACTTGGTCATCCTAAACGTCCATTCATATATGGTGCAAAACAAAATACAAAGATCTTTTTGTCTTTTTCCAAAAAATTTATCGAAATAAAATCTTTTTGTATTTTTCAAAAGTTTTATCAAAAACAAAAATCTAATATATAAAGTACACAAGTCATAACACTAGCAAGAATATATCATGAAGCATACCTAGCATATGATAAACATGCGAACGAAATCATTAATATGATATAGCAATAGAAGAATCATTTGCAAGAAATTGAGAATCATCTAGTCTAACATCTAATGCCTCTAAAAGTGATTTCCTAACCCAAATAGGTGTGCAACGACGCATGGGGATTTTGGTAACCAAGGGAACACTAGACTTCAACTTCCTAGGATTTCTTACAAAACAAAAACTCTTAATGTGACCTTTCCTACCACAATGTGAACATGTGTAAACGGGTGGAACGAAACCTATGGTTTGACCTTTTCTAACGTCCATGGGATTGATTGACTAAAACAAATAATGTTCTTGGCTTTAACACTCAAAACATGAGAACACGACGAGCCACTACCATTTCTACCAACACTACTTAAGTCGATCAAATCATTTTTTATCTTCAAAATTTTTTTACTCAAGCAAAGAATTAAACTCTTCCAATTTTAGGGACTCCTTCTCTAAATTTTCAATTTTTCCTAGAAGGTTATCACGTTCTCCCTTGAAATACGCACACTTATCCCTAATAGTCTCCTCACGTGCCAAAAATTCATCGATTGAAATATTTTTATCCTCTTTGGCACAAACTCAAATCCTAGAATTTTTAAAGTCCTCCAATTCTTTTTCTAAAACCAGGACTCTATCATTGCTCTCCTTTTTGGACAGTTTTAATGCATCAAAGTCATGGTCCAAAGAAACAAATTTTTCACCATAAAAATCTCTTTGATTTTGAACCGTTTGCAAAAGATCTATAGCGGATTGAAAACAACAATTTTCTTTTTACAAAAACTCAATTCTTTTGGAAAACGTCAAATTCAAACTATTTAAATCATCAAAACTCTGATTCGTGTCATTAAAGGGGGGGCATCCAATTACATAAGTCCTTCATCGAAAAAATTGCCATTTTTCACAAAACAGATTTTTCAAAAAAAAATCAATATCACAACAATTTTTCCAGAAAATAAGGATCACTCGGTAACTTAGAGAAACCCGCTCTAATACCAATTTGTAAAATACCGTGTGATACTGATTTAAATAAATTCATAAATTTCGTAGTTAACCTTATTTAATCGGTGTCAATTTTTAAACCAAATTAATTCAGACCCTAAATATGCAACTACGTGCGTGTGTGTTAAACCATCACAAATAAAATTGTCAACTCATAGATTTCAGGAAAAAACCATTTTAGGGTAAAACCTTTTTATTTCACAATGTAAAATAAATCGTAACTTACATACACAATGAAATCTGCAATGATTACTCCTCAGAACTATCACATAGACACGCAGCCTAGAGTCAGTAATGGAACAACCGCAACAGTCCACATGAACACACAATCCATTCAGCCAAGAACACCCACGAGCACTCCTAATCGATACGCAGTCGTAGTCAGTCGTAGAGATAACACTCCACAAAGAAATAGCTTCACAAAGTTGTATCTTGGGTTACAAAACAATTCACATAAATATTGGGATGTTTTGTGAATTGAAAACAAAAAGGATTAAACCCTTAAATGAAGAAGACAAAGAATTATGCTAGTTTGTAATTTGTGCAGAATGAAAAACGCCATGTCTTCTTAAAGAAAATGGAGTGATTTAACACTCTTTATATAAAGAACTTAAGTCGGCAAGTTGCTCGAACGAGATCATCCTGTCGCTTAAACGAGGACATGTGTTTCTCGAACGAGCTTCGCGCGATAAAAAAAATGTCGCTTGAATGACATACTACTGTCGCTCGAATGACAGAAAAAAAATAAAAACATTATTTCGTCAAAAACTTTGTCTCAACATGTAGATAAAATTCTTTGATGAAAAACTCCTCTTCAACAGTTAGAAAATATTTTAGAAAAATTATTACAACGCTCTAAGTGAACCGTTAATGTATTTAAACACAACATTACCAAAATAAATCTCGTGTAGGATTGAATGTTGAAGAACGTTGATATTCGGATCCGCCTTGATGGATGATTGAACTTGAATAAGTCTTCTACGGTTTTAGGGGTATACGACATACTCAAATGTAAACAGGACTTATAAAATATGTCCTTACAGGTGGGACCCAGCAGGGGGACCCATTTAAGTAACAGATCAAGGGAAATACCATCAAGTGACGGTGGATTCACACGGGACCAACAATGTGTCCCATCGATCCAGCAAAGCCTAGGGAACAAAAGGGGTAGCCATCAGGTCCAGAGAGTAAGGGAAACCCCAACATGGTAAGCGGGGATAGAGTCAGAGGGATTACACAGGGAGGCATTTTGTATGTGGAGAGCAGGACCACATGGGTCTATATTATCCGTCAAAAATTAAGGGATAAGAGCTGGGTGCCCAGTAGGGGCAATAATTAAAACCGTTTTTTGTTTAGTTTTGACGTGAGTAATATGTCCCGAGACCATTTGAGGCAATTGAAAGTATGAGTTTTAGCCATGGGTAAATGGAGTAAGTTTTATGTGACCCGAGTGCATCACAGTATTTTGTTAGCACTATATTCGCGTGTGAGATGGGTTTAGTGGGTATATCATTAATATTACAACTGTGTGTATACATTTACTGTCGGATAGTGGAGCTCTCTTTTGGTCCATCCATGGGGGAGCAGGTATGGACACTGGGAGGTTATATTTTAGTGGATCTACTCATCTTAGAGAGATATGTTATGAGAGAGTGATGTTATCTTGGGTATGGATTGGTTAACGATGGTGAACGATGGTGGACTGTTACAGTTTGGCTATCACGTTCACGGTTATAGGGCAGGATGTATTGCTTTCTTGAAGTCTCACCTGAAAGAGGGTCGAGGTCGTGTATATATTTTATTATAGTGGAGACTTTAGAGAGTACAGTTGTCTCGTTATATTCAATCTTGGTGCATATGTACTTTACTGACGTGATTCAGGGAATATCAGGTTCGCCATCGAGTAGAGAGATTCATCTCATTATTCATCTAGCGCTGGGGATATAGTGATAGTGTGAGCACGGCATTGTATGACTCATTTAGAGATGTGGGAGTTGAGGATTAAATGTATACGCCTGGGGGCTGGATTTTAAATGTCCTGATTATGTTCTTTGGGCCTATGGATGTCGATGACCTATAATGCTAGGTAGTAGTATATCGGGGGATTCCTTATTTGGATTTTCCTTGCGATATATCCCACACATGAATATTGGTGAGAGT